>JAQMYM010000008.1:1305044-1323442 GCA_030014255.1 Parauchenoglanis ngamensis | reverse complement strand
TCAGGTGGCACTGTAGGCTGCTGTACAGACAATATAAGAATCATAAATCGTTCAATTCTTTATAAATGCAATGTGAAAAGTGTTCTCTGACTACTTTACATGATGAATTAATAGTGATAATAATTAATGTGTTATTAATGCGGTGTGGATGAAATGTGAAGCTGAATTAGTGCGTGAGTAAAACGTCAGTCTGTATAGTAACTGATGACGCGCTGTTGTATTTCTTTGGATTTTTTTTTTTTTTCATAAAACATCTAAATGTGAAGCTGATTAAAGAATAAAAATAAAGAAAATCTGACGTGTGTGTGTGTGATATTTAAGTTTAGCAGGTTCTACTCACCTACCTGTTCTGCACCCTCCCTGAGTCCCTGCAGAATCTCAGATAACCTGCTTTCATTATTTTATTTGCCTAAACTCCGCCCACTGACAGCAAACCCCCTAATAAAAAACCCGATCCCGGAAGTAGACTACAAATAACTTTTGTAGAGATTTTATCTTTTATTAGCCGTCGAGTTAGATTAACACTGATCTCCAAAAACGTTTAAAAAAATACATCCGTCTCATTTCAAAGTATTTCTATTTTATTCAGTTCGGTTTATCGCCGACTTCCTGATTAAGAACTACATTACCCACAATCCCAGCCCATGAGCTCCACCAATCAGAGAGCGCGAAAAAGAAGACGTCCCACAACTAGGCAAGGAAGGTATCGGTATTGTGGATGTTTTTTGTTAAAAGCATTATTGCGTAAATATTATATACAAAAGTGCAAATTGTTCATAATAAGAACCACATTTTGCTATTATGCTTCACTCACTTTTATATTAATAGGCTAAATAATAACAAATGCCTAAAAAAATCCTCAAATGCTCAAAAAAAAAAAAAAAATTAGTCACAATGTTTTTCTTTTCTTTTATGTAATACATTTTATGTAGTGATGCATGCTTTTATTTTTGTTGCTAAAACATGCTCGAATGCATGTAATAAACGTCTGTTGTAAGTTAGTGCATGGTAGGAACACAGAGAAATTAAAATTAAACAAAAGAGAAATTTTAAATGTGTTAAAACTGGTGTATTCTCTTAAAATATGATATATTATATCTCCTGATAATAATATTTTATTTTTAAAAAAGGATAGGATCAATTTTCTCTATTTGTTTATGTAGGCTAATAGCCTATAGTTTGAGTCAGCTCGCTTCAGCGATCAGAAATGGATTCCAATTAAGTTTCATCTAACGTATAAATGTTGATTTAACTTAGGAAATAAAATTTTCTGGAAAATATCACATGTCCTATTACTTGCTAGACTGTATTTACTGTTACAGTCTACTTCTCCTTTCTCCAAGCTGTTTATTAAATGCGTTGCTTTCATAAATGAAAGTGGAGCAGAAAAATAACACCATGTAAAAACATTTTAAATGTCCAAAATAGTTATTTTCTAAAGCAGAATATATTGAGACTAAATGTAATTATAGGTTTTATTGTTATTATTGTTACTGTACATATAGGCGTAATGTGTTTGTGGGACGTGTGTTGTATCTTAGATCATCTTCATGTCAATCTTTACAAATAAATACAAATAAAAAACGTTTTTCCCCCCTACAAGGAAAATTCCGTAATTATTTACGAAGCCAGATATTAAAATAACACAAAAAAGCAGTAAATAATGTATTTTTTTCATACAGACGGCGTTATCAGATGTTCCTGGTACTTCCGTGTTCGCGCTAACACACGCTGTGATTGGTCACTGATCGGCGCGCGTGCGCGACCGGAAGTACGAACTTACGAGTCAAAAAACAGTGATAATTTTTCCCCTCTCCTTAGCATAATTATTTGTCCCGCAGCTTAATAAAGAATATAAATTTTTCCCTCAAAGTTCGTACAAAAAATAGAAATAATTTAAAAAGTAATAATAATAACAATGACGTCACAGCCGAGGACCGCCCTCACTGCTAAAGAAAGGAAAGTGAAACAAGTTCACAGCAGAGTTACAGCAGGAATAAAGGTAACGTCACCTGTTTTTTAAATTTTGAATATATTTATAAAAGCATATAATTGACGACAATGAGCATAATGATGTAATTAAACCAAAACATTAATGCTGTAAATAATTAGCTGACATTAATTATGTAGGAAACCTAACAAATCTGCGTCGCTCATAAGTGAAAGTGTGAATGTGAAAAATAAATAAATAAATAAATAAATGAATAATAATAACGTTTTAAGGGAAGAGATAAAGTTCTCCTTTCCTTTGTGACTAATAAGTCAATATTGTGGAATTTAACGTGTGTTAAGTTTTCATCATGTAAATACATTAAACACAGGCCTAGACTCACGTCATTTCCTGTTTACTACACGCTTTAGGAGCTCTTCACCTGACAAGAACTTAAAAAAAAGTAGAATGTATGTAATGTGTTAATATATGCTAATTAAATTTTAAGATTACCCTAAGTCGAATTAAATTTACATTCAAAAACGAATTAATTAATGTTTTAAAAATACTAATCCAAGACACAAGAAAAAACTAAAAACAGACAACGTTCATGATAAATTTAAAAGCTGTCAAACTGCATAGATTGTTTTCTGTGCAAAATTCAAGTGTAACAAAAACTACAATGAGGTTAAGGCAACTAACTATATATAGAAAATGTATATCTAATTAAATGTTCATTCAGGATCAATTAATTATATTTATTAACTGTAATACATAAATAGAATATATTAAGTATAACTATTATGTAAAGGGGGATTTCTTTTCACACATACCAACTTTAAGTTTGTTCACATAGTGCTTATTAAATATTATAAATTATTTCGCTTCCACAACTCTGTGATCATTTTCTTCCTAAACTGATGCCTTTTTTCTACAGGCTCAATTGCCCAGAATGTCTTCAGGTGAGGTAAGATATCAAAGATCATGGAGAACATTTTCCTTTTTGTGTGTCATATCTGTAATCTGTGATGTGATGCATCTGTGATGATGTTAAACGTGTCATTTCAGGATTTCTCTCTGCCCTGTGATGATGATGATGGCCCATCACTGAACCTTAAATCCATTCAGAAAGAGATCGAGAAGCTGAAGGTGCAGCTCCATCAGAAAGCATCTGTAACTTCACTATAATCCCATCACCTGAATCAAGCTCACCTGAATGTGTGTTTAAATGTCCACAGGCAACACACGGTGCCCTGGTGAAGGAAAAGCAGTTATTAACTGATGCCAAAAACAGTAACATCGTGTTTGCTCAGGAGTTCCAGCAGCGAACCGATAATGTGAGAAAGCGTCTGGAGGACGAGAAGATCAGCCAAGCCAAGGCAGTGACGAAACAGCAGGTCGGAAAAACCTCCAAAATGTGAACACTGAACGCACAAAAGATAATATTCTAATGTTTACATGAATTTCCCAGCAGTGCTGAGCATCATGATTCACTTTAGCGATTTGATCTGTTTGAGGGAATCAAATGTTGATTCATTTGAGTCACGATTCTGAATAGCGTCCAGAAAAAATACAGCACATACTGTAAGCATTGCGGGACATGAGAAATAAATTTATTTGCTAAGGAATATTTTACCTACGAGGAATGTGGAAAATTAATCTTCTGACTAACCAGAATGACTGTCTGCAAGTTATTTCATGTCAAGACTTCCAAAATCACAAGTTTAAGGTGATGTACATTATGGACCAGAGTAACGATGCGCGTTAAGTATTAACACCTTTTAACGCTTCCTCTCCGTGTAGGAAAGACTGGCAGATCTCAAAAAGGAGGAGAGCAAACTGAGTACTGAGCTTCTGAAAATCCAGCAGGAGTTGGACAAAATGGACGAAACGCATCAGAACCTGAAAGAGCAGACTGAGGTTTGGAGACACTGAAGTTTATGAGTAAATAATCAAAGACAGTAATGATTTATTGCCACGTGTTGTAGATGAGTAGAAAAGAAGAATCCTGAATTCAGAGTAAAAAAAATCAATTTATGGATAACGTTCGTCTTTAGGTGTCCACTGCAGTGCCGGAGAAGAAGGTGGTATTTAACGGCGAGACGGCTGAGGGAACGGATGCGATGGACTTTGATGTAAAACCTCGCATTTTGTACCCCATGGAGGGAGGCACGGCATTTATCACCTTCGAGGAGGAAGAAGGTGTGTAGGGTTCACGTCATGGGATTTTGGGAATTAGTGCATAGTCGCTATTGTGTAATTTTGTCTTCTGCTCCACAGTTGCTGAAAAGATCTTAGCTCTGAAGGAGCACGAGGTGCAGCTCGGGGAATCACAGTGCATCGTCACCGTGCGGGCCGAGCCGGTGCAGTTTCTCGTACCAGCCGGTGTTGAGGTACGGCACAAGATCTCTAAAATGTTTCAGCAAAATAAACATCCTTCCAAATTCTCCAAATGTTGATCCAATGTGTCCAAATTTACTTCTGCGCTTGAGCTCTGATCCTAAAGTTGCTAATGGAAGTCTGTCTCCAATCCGGCATCTTTCGTTCTTCGTCGAGATCTTCCATGATGACATGCTGATACCGATTTACTGTCATCTGTAAACATTAAAGATGTAACTGATCATTCAGAACGACCTGATACTGTGTTCTTAACAGAGTCAAAATAGAGATACGAATAAGAGGAGTATTATTCAGTGTTTTTTAACATCATCAGCACGAACGTGCAGCACTGTGAGACGCATTTACAGTGTTCATTCATTCATCCCTAGTAACTGCCTGGCCCGAGTCATGGCGGCTTAAATTAGCTTACTAGTTTCTTAATATTTGTATAACATCTATATAAAATTTGTTAGAATATATTACGCATACAGCCCTGCGATAGACTGCCGACCTTGTCAGCTGGGATTGGCTCAAGCTTCCCCACAACCCTCAACATATAAGTGGTATAAATATCATGGGTAGGTTCAAGTAAAAATAATAACTGTGAGCACGGGATTAAGGAAAAGTCCTGGACACATTTCTAGTTGAGACCAATTGTGAACTTATAATAAACAAAAGGAAGAATGAAAAAAACCCTTTATGGTTTAGGCCACGCCCACTTCAGGTTTAAATCCAGAATACGGTAGAGAGAGTGGTGTTGCAAAAAACGTGTACAAAAAACGTACAAGATGTACAAAAAATAAAACGAGTTTCGGCATGTAACTAAATTCTGGAACTTCATCGTGGCTGCTATCTTGAACACCGTTATATTTTTGTAGTATGATTTGGCCTCGACCTACCCCGTAGGCTCCGCCTCCCAACGTTTAATGTTGAAGTTGTGGTGCAACATGGAATTGATACCGTTTATCGAAAGCTATTTCACAAGAAAAAATGTTCAGAAATGGATTTGTGTAGCTTTATTCTGAAGCAAGCACATAAAGACTAGGACACGTTTACGGAAAAGACTGTCGGTGGCATATCGCGTGACTTCCTTTACTTGTTATGCTAGCTACATTAGTATTACAGCTCCAGTGCAAAGCTTCTCACACCAGACACGTCTTGCCAATCGACCATGTTTAGGGTCAAGGGAGAAAGCGTTTAAATCTGATTTTCTTCAAATCGTTCTCGCTGTCTTTATGCTTTAGATGGACACTCAGGTTTGTCCTCGCCGCGTCCTTGTCTCCAACCTGCCCAAGAAAGAGAGCATTGGGCGAATCCTGGACAAGCTGGAGATTCATTTCTCCAAGTCAAGAAACGGAGGAGGCGAGGTGGAGGACGTGGTCTTGCTGGAAGATTCTGGAAACGTGGTCATCACCTTCCTGGACAGCAACAGTGTGTATATTATATATGTGTATATTATATTATATGGCAGGGGCAGTGCAGGCACTGTTGACTCTCTCTGCTCGGTGGTATCATGGCTGACCCTGTGCTCTGACCCCAGCTTCCTAACAGGCTGGGATATGCAAAGAGAAGAATTTCACTGTGCTGTAATTTATATGTGACAAAAAGATTTTGGGGGATTGTTGGGAATTTTGAAGTAAAATATGCTAACATGAAGTTGGGATTTGGTGAATGGATGTCTGTGTGTATCCTAACACTGCATCTCTCTCTTTTCCTCTAGTTGCCAATGGTCTTACAGATAAACAGATGCATGAGATTGAGTTGGACAAAGGAAAGAGATGTAAGGTGAAGGTCACACCCTTTCTCAATGGCGAGATCATGCTGCTCAAGGTGAGAGGATCTTTATACACGGTCATTTTACTCATACTATAAACCTCATTCCTGAAGAACTGGATGCGGATTTGAGGCAGACATACGTCCATTACTACCTCAGACCTGCTAGCCTTTTCGTGTAGGCGCTGTGAATGTAGATATCTGTGTACCACTCTAAAATAATCCAAAAGCTGGTATTTTTTTCTTCTGAAATAAAATTATGGTACATAAACCAATTGATGTGAATCTGGAATGACTGACAGTTGCATAGGTGTTTTTAACTATTCAGGATTAACTGGAAGCCCCACCCCTTACTTCATATCTAACTCTTATGAACTTAATTTTGCTGCTTAAAAGATGCTCTATGTGGTGTCTTCACTTTCTCTTGTGGTTAATAGAGAATGTTCGATTTAGCTAACATTAGACACCTACAGTGTACAGTTAATGTCGGTTAATTTATCTATCAGGGATGAAACAACAGTTTGAGCAGCGGCAGTGAAAATGTCAGCCATCGTGGAACTATTTTATTTAGATTTGTATTTGTCGATTAATCTGTCAGAGTTGAAAAGTCTCACCTTTCTTGTAATTCCGTCCTCAGACGTGTAACACGACCTGCTCGAAGACCGTGCTGCTGACAGGAATCCCTGCTGTGATGGAGAAGGACAACCTGCAGGACCTCCTGGAGATCCACTTTCAGAAATCCGCCAACAGCGGAGGGGAAGTGGACGCCATCGTCTACAACCCAGTGGGCGAGAGAACCATCGCTGTGTTCGAAGAGGATGCTTCTAAACCCAAGGAGAACCATTAAAGTGGACTGAGCCGTTAAATCTACCGCTGATATTCGATATTTACGTAATGGACTTTCCTGGAGGTTTTTTTGTCTAGTCATGTGCCAATCATAATACTTACCTGGTTTATGATGTCATGATTTTGACAATATTTAAAAAAAAAAAACATTACGGTCCATTTCTCTATACCTGTATCTTTTAAGACAGCATTTTAATCGAACCTTGTTAGCATTGCATTCAGAACGTTATCACGTCTAGCATGCTGGACATGTGACCTCCATTAGCTTCACAAATTCATGAAAAGAATTGAACCAGGGATGAAGGTTTTAAGGTCTTAAGGCTCTTAAGGTTTATAGTAACAGGGCTGCATTCTTCAGAATTGGATTAGAAAAACCGACAAAATGTGGTTTTCTAGAGCCTGTGCTAGTGACATGCAGACACTAAGGCCATTGGGTTTACTTAATAAAATATTAATTTACTTTCAATCTGTTATTTAGGTAAGTAGGTTGTACTTACCAGTCAATATGCTCTACAAAAAAAGAAATAAGGGTGGACTTAATTTTCTTCTTCTCTTGATCTTCAGGAAATTCAGATGAACATGTGACTTGTGTGTGATTCCAAATACTTCACGGGGGGTGAGGGGGTGGGAACGAGCTCATGTAACAGGGTGCAGTGAAATGAAAATGTACATTTTTTTATAAGCCATAATGGACGAATCGAGGAAAAATGAAGTTTCAGGCATGTGATGTTACATAATCATGTCAAAAATAATAAAGCTTTCAAGACTTTTGATGCCTGTACATCAAAAACGTTTTAACTTCACATGCAGATTGAAAAGTAATATCAGTGGGACTCAAATGGTGCCTCAATTGTCAAATCACACTGCAGTAAGCTAACACAGCTAGCTGGCACATCATAATCTATGCGGTCAGTCGGGGTACGCTATGCTAATTAGCCACCATTTTCACTGAAGTCATTTTAACTTACAAAAATCACTTACATAAACTCTAACATTTAATGACCCACTTTTCTTGTAGCCAACATTTCCCTTGTGCTTTGATTTTTGTGTTTGTATATTGTTAGAAATCATAGCTCAGTGTAGCCAGCTGGAATAGCACAACGTGACCGGTGGCGTAACTTGCTAGCCGTATTAACTTGCTCCAAAACAGAGGTGTTTCCACCCTGGGTGAAAACTAGCCAGGACTTTAACTAGTGATAGCTTTATGCTAGAGCAAGCGAACATATCTGACAAGTTAAAAGTTATGCTGCGGTTGTGTTATGCTAGTTAGGAAGGATACTTTAATCAAAATGACAAATAGGTCTTCCTTTAAAAAAAAAAAAAAAAAAAAAATGATGGAGTTACCTTAAATATGGTCTAAAGAAGAAATCATTCTGCTGTTGATTACTTTATTATAACTGCACAGCACACAGTGTGTTATTGTGAACAACACTGATATATGGGATTCGGCCCACACAAGCTATCATTTTAGGACATAATTGTTTTTGTTTTTTGTCGTCTCGAAGGAAATGAACTTTAATTAATCTAGTGACTTACCTGTAGTGAGACGTGTTTCATTAACTCTGAAGATTTCTTCTTTTCCCACCCAGACACTGTACTATTAGGAGCGAGAACAATATGAACATTACGTGTCCCTGGTGGAACGGATTTAAAACAGAAACTAAATAAGAACACAAGTGGTTATATTTACAACCAAAAAAAACCACACAACTTTGTACTTTTATATACTTTTATTGTAAAAACACAGTAACAGCGAGATGAAGTACAGCAGCTGACCATCCTGAAACACTCACAGCACACATACAACACGTCAAAATGCAGCACTACATGCAAAGTGAACAAATCCAGTCCAACATCCATCAGGCACTTGGGAGAAAGAAAGATGTGATGGCTTGGGAGGGGAAAAAAGGAACAAAATGTCTTGAACTGATAAAAGGAAAACAGACAAAAAAACCTGAAAGCAAGTTATAACACATACAGTGAACTAGCGCGGAGACGCTCTACAATTATGAAGGACTTATTTATCTAATTACATAATCATGTTTTAGTGCAGAGAAATCATGGAGTGTTTTTTTCAGCAGCCCCGAGGAAGCTGCACAGTTTACCGCCTGTGAACATTATCGCAATATTTTCCATTACTGATAATAAACAGTTTAATATCAATAGTTTCAGGATGTATCTATATCATCCATATTTTGCGTCTCTGAATAAATGTTATACATGATCTTACATCAGGAGTTATAATCTGGTGTCCTGTCCTCCAGCTCGCACGCACACACGCGCACGCACGCACGCACACGCATTCATAAAAACACTGACAATCAAAAACACTCGACTCCGCCTCCTTGTTCAGATCATCATTTCGCTCATGTGCATGTACGGAACATGAATGTTTGTTTCGCCAGCTACAATATTTATACAGTACACTCCAGAATAATTATTGGCACCCTTCATTTACACCCATAAAAAATTAAAGGCACAAACATGACCGCATTAAGAACTACTACACAACGTTCAAATTTTGTTCAAATCCTCACCAACAATTACATTAAAAAAAAAAATACAACAATGCACTAGGGAGTGTGTGTGTGTGTGTGTGTGTGTGTGTGTGTGTGTGTGCACTTGTACACAAACCTATAAAAATTCTCTCCCTCAAAAACAAGGGAAAAATGATTACGATTATTGACACCGTTACGGGTGCCAATAATTTTGAGAGGGGAAAAAAAAAAAAAAATAAGGAGTGTAGTGTGTTTGAATAAAGCATTTTCCCCTCCTCAACACAATGCCCCGGTATGGTTAAGCTCAAAATATCACTCGCTTACTACAGGAGTTATGATGTTTATATATTTTTTTTTTTTACACTTTATTTCATGAAGGGTGCCAATAATTCTGGAAAGCACTGTAGGCTCCCACTATGGTGTTAAAAACCCATTTTATCTACAGTTACACATATATAAAACACGGAAAGCTGATTTTAAACCTTTGCTTATTTTCTTATATAACTATACGATAATATTAATATTAATAATAATAAGAGTATATTTAGTATTTTAGGTGACGGTAAACAGACCAGATCGATGGGCACGACTCGTAACTAGTCTAGTAACATTTATTTCCACTGGAAGAACCTACAGAAACAGTTGCGCTAGCGGCTAAATTTAGCTCACTTGTTAAAAAAAACAAAACAAAAAACAACAAGTAATCAGCAACCGTTCTACAAGGAGACGATATGAACTTATTGCACCTTACGATATTTCTACAAACGTTATTTGCATAAATTGTGCTTCGACTTTTTAACCTCAAGGCTGCCCTATTGCTACACACTGCACTAAGCGCTATCGAGGCTGGATAAATTTATTATAAAGTGAAAATACGTTTCTGTCAGACAAACGAGTGTGGAGTGTTAGAGGTGTCATGGCGGTTATTGGTTTTTTTTTGCTGCTCTGCTTACCGGTTGATCAGTGACAGGGTTCCAATGGACTCTTCACTAAAGTGGTTACTTTAGAACAATAAAATCTTTTAAATCCCTACATAGAACATGAGACAAAACAGTTAGAAGTGCAAGACGTGAACTGTCTGAAGGACCCGCGGTTCCAGCAGCTGATTGGAGGAAAGTGGTCCTATCAGGCGACGATGACCGGCGCCCAGTCCCTCCTCGTGCGCCCGTACTGCGAGCAGAAAAACACACATCGACAAGTCCGTACAGAAAAGCTAATCCTTGTACCAGGAGCAGTAGCGTGTGGAGACCTACCTGGATATCGGTGAGCTCTTTGTAGAACCTGGTGGCGAGCTCAGGACCGTTCTTCATGGTCGGGATTTCAAAGTGCTAATCAAAAGATTAATGAAGAAGCTGAGCAATCGGCAAACTTTCAGGTGCACTTTCCCTCATTTTGTAACGATACAAACAATATTCAGTGACGAGGAGTCCGAGAAGCAACCGAGAGACCGAGGGGAAGTTTGAAGGATCCACAGCTCAGACGGGAAAAACGTTTCACGGGAAATCCGCAGCCCGGATCTCCAAAAAGCTGGGCTTTGCAGAAGAGCGGGGAAACGAAAGCCATAAGAAATCCTTATTTGGAAACGTGGATAAATCCAGGGTTAGGATTAGACGTAGCCCGAGAGCCCCATTATAAGTACCAGGTATGAAGCACGGTGCTGGGAGCATCGTGTTCAGCGTCATCTTTGGCCACATGGTTGCTTCTCTGACTAATCTATCGCGATCACTGACTAGTGTCACAGTCTTTCCATTTTTAATAACTCATGAAATGATTTCATTATTCATTTGCAAATAATTTTTCAATCTTGGGTTAGAGCAGCGGGACAAAAAACATCCTATGATTCACAAACATTTCTATAGTGAATATCATGATATATAGAGTTGCTCTCGAGCCGCCGGACATGCAGCTTTTTTTTCTTGACACAAACTTAACGTTCAAGACAAAGATGAAGAAATTTAACTCTGAAAAGCAGAAAAAAATTAAAATAAAAACCTGCAAAATTATGATTTTAAAGAGGAGAAAATCGGCAGCTTCTAGTCCAGAGGAAAAAGTCGCACATCAGCAGACCGGAGTATAAAACACGTCCCAATTCCTCACCTGTCCTTTATAGAGCAGGCTGCCGACGGGACACACCACGCACGCCGTCCCCGCTCCGAACACCTCCAGCACACGTCCTCCTTTCAGAGCGCCAAGCAGCTCCTTCATGACCAGCCTCCGCTCGGTCACCTTAAACTCGTTCTGCAACACACACGCACACACACTTCGGTCAACACGGTCACCCTCTTCTGCAGGGGGGGGTGGGACGCGGGACGGGGGTTAGGGGTGTCCGTCACAGACTCCCACTCGAGGGCGGGGCCTGATCAGAGGGCGTCAACATTTTATTTATTCAATTATCTTTTTTTAAAAGAAAAACATCATGACAGACGAGTCCCAAACGGCCGACTCTACATCAGCATTGGCCTTCCTTTCAGGATGATTTTAACCACAATATTAGCACCAGCACTGATGCGTTTCATAAAGTACAGTCATATCATTTAGTTTACAAAATTATTTTGTTTCTGTGCTCGCAACTTTCTTTTCCATGGTAGCCTTGTCTGGACTTGCATCTGTGCAGTATAAACACTGCAGAATCTAAATACATACATATATTCAGCAGTATAAATTGTGTTTTAAATTAGAAAACGATTACAGTTTCCTCCCCTCACACACACACACACACACACACACACACTCACCCACTCCCTGGCCAGGTCCAGAAGAGAATGTCTGGTGACTCCGGGGAGAATGATGCCATCTAGTGGAGGAGTGACCAGCTCTCGCTCTGCAGACAGATGAAACGCGATCACTTTTCACCGGCCCTGAGGTGACTTATATTCAGTAAATTACGTTGTTAATCTGTTTGCATTGACTCCGCCCCATACTGAGCACATCTAGCCAGAAACGCCCCAAATGACCTTTTCCATAATAAAACAAATCCTCCACAGTTAGTAACAATGAACAGTGTGTGATGAAGCTGCGCTACGGTCAGAGCTGCTGTTCTAGAAAAGTAAGCAGCACCTTCTGACCAATCAGAAAGCAGAATTTAACAGCGCTGTGGCGTACAATGCACAGAGTCGACGGAAAGGTGCTCATTAATAAAGGTCAAACAAACTAAAAGCTCTTTTCTTTGCGTCTCCTAGTAACGTGTTTGGTCTGAACTCAGTCACAAGGTCAGTAACGTGCGATGCCCCGGCTTTTAGCGTGCAATTAGTGTGTAATGTCTGGTCATTAGTGTGTGCTCCATACAACACAAAAATCCCTGGGACGGTGTGTGATGTGTGCTTGTTTAATCTTTAAGGATATGTACTGATACATACATAAAATATACAGAGAGCGTCATGTGTATATACAGTGTTATACCCCAATGCTGCTATACTGTTTTTTGTTTTCGTCATCTACCGTCTTTAGCCTGCTGCTGGAACACTGGGAATTTTCCACCTGGGATTAACAGTGTTATCTTGTTATCGCTCACTCGTCACCTCGTGCTGCGTTCACGCCACGACAAAGTGGCGTGTGTATGTGCGTGAGGCTTTAAAGGAAGGAACACGGTGTTCCCTTTTACATGTCAACTTTCCAGATGTTTATATCTTCAGGTTTCCAGATGGCCTCATCACTAACTGGGTCATTAGACAGGAAGAGATGAAGTGCATTACTGAGACTGAAGCCGAGCAAAGAGTAACGGATGTTTTGGGGGTTTAAGCAACAAGAGCATATTTTGGAAATGTACACATTTTCCTGGTCTGAAAATCCAAAATTCAATTCCAGATATGTAAAAATCCGTGCAGTCAGTGTGCAAAAAATTAATTTTTACTTTACACGCACACACGTGCACACGCGCACCCCGAGAGAGACAAACAGAGAGAGCGAGAGAGAGAGACAGAGACAGACAAACACAGAGAGAGTGAGAGACAGACAGACGAGAGTCTCACCTCCTTTCTCATTGGTCCAGTAGATGAAGAGATTCATGGTGCCGACCTCGGTGATCTCCTCGGTGTCTCCGTACAGCCACAGCACCTGCTGACAGCCCTGCTTCACCGCCTCGTTCTGGATGGCTATAGTGGGCCCATAGTTACTGAAACACACACACACACATGAATTTTAATGAACGCATGCTTAAATCTGCATTGTGAGGGGGGAGAAAGGGGGGAAGAAACTTTCTGTTCAACGCAGCAGGTAATGGAACAATAATAATTAACACTGAACAGTGTCATATTTATGTATGTAACAGCCTCGAGTGACATTCTACAGACAAGAATTCTTTTAGACAAGAAACTCCATTCCTTTCATGTAATTACTGAACAGCTAGCACTCGGCCCTAAAGGACTAAAGCGCCGCTGCATCGCTCTCTTTAGGTAAGGATGAAACAACGTTTAAATCCCACTGCACCGCGGTCAGCATGCGGCACTGTGGGGTGTAACGTGTGTATAACGCATGTATAATGTGGCTCATGCTAACTGGCCTTTGACTTTGTTCACCCTCCTGACTGACATCCCTTTCCCCCTCAGCACGCCGTCATCTGAGTCACTGCGGTCGTGTTGATTAGTCTGCTTTTACTGCAAACACACCGCAGCCTCGCCTTCTGTTGCTCAGGACACGAACAGAAAGTGGTTAAACTAGTTACAGTGAATCGTCATTACATTTAGCACACAAATTAGTGCGTGTTAAACTGTTATGAACAGAACTAAATTTAACGACTGAAATACTCCAGCGTTCATTCGTGAAGTTGGTATTTTTTTTTTTTTTATTTATTTAGGATTCTTCCTGTACAAAAATGCACCAACTAGGCAATAAGAAGAAAGTAGAACCTCCTTCAGTTCTGTTTTTACTAATCAGGTCTTATAACCATGACAACTTCTACCAATAAACAAATAACCGCAGTAAAACAGCAGGAATCAGTATGTACTCATTTTTGTCCCGTAAAAGGAAAAAAAACTTTGTTTTTTTTCCAATTCTCAGAATTGAAGGAGGGTGTACTTTCTTTTTCTCATAACTGTCTGTTCAAATTGTGAGGCATTTCGGATTCACCCAAACACCCAGGAAGAGAGCGGAATCATCTGCCACGTAAAAACTACTGATAAAGACTCTCAGCTTATAAAACCGGAGAACCTGGGAAACTCCACACGGACAGTTAGACGAGCGGAGGCTCGAACCCAGGACCCTGGAGCTGTGAGGCAGCGACACATTACAATTAGATTTATATTACATTACATTTAATAACTCCAGGAATTTGAGGATTGAAACAGAAGTTTCTCTCTACACTGTAGAAATAAATAAAGATTGTTTGCCTCTGACCTGCCCATCTTGTACGCCCCCACTCCGCCCCTGCAGGCTCGCACGAAGCGAGGATCCGCCAGCAGGGACACGGGACTGAAGGCTCCCGTGGCGAAGTACGGCCCCACCGGCCCCACGATGACAAACAGGAGGGCGTGGCCTGCTCGGGACACGCCCAAAGAAGGCTGAGCCAATCAGAGACAAGAGAATGGATAAGATCATTTCACAACATGCGTCACGCCAAGTACAGTTATGTAACAAGCTAGCTAGCATTAGCGGACCAATCAGCTAGCTAACATCTCGAATAAATATCGTAACATGATTCTCGAAGGCGATTCTACCACACAACACGCATCATCAGGAGTACACCATACTGGAATAATTAAATAATATAAATTGTTCATTTGTTTTTACAATTGGAAAGATTTTATAGACAAAATTTAAACTTCCAGTCAGTTTGCAATTATTTTAAACAATGTAATTAAATGATTTGATGGCACCCACAGTATCTCGAAAAAACCGTATCATGACAATTTATTAAATATCCATGTTATCTTGTTGACAGGACAGTGATGACATACGTGCGTTACTGCACAACAGGAGACCGTGATGATGATTTCGTGGTGATCCATTTTTGTATTGTGGTACAATTGTGATATTTTAATGATAACACTGAGAAATTGCAATGATGGTCAGGATGATGATACACATGATGTGTTATGATATGACATGACTGTTGTGATGACATCGTGATACTGTGATGATTGATTGGTAACTCTGCCGAAAGGTCAGCTGCAATATCGGTGTCGGTGTAAATGGTCATGGAACCTCGTGATCTCGCCATGACGATTGTGATGAGAGCGATAATATCAGGACGTGATCTTGTGATGATACGATGATGGTAACCCTGCTGAAAGAGAAGCTGTGATATCGGTGTGCGCCAGTACGAGTCTCTCACCTCGGTGCCGATGAAGGTGGGTCTGATGTAAAGGCTGGCGTCGGTGGAGTACGGAACCCACTCGTGGTCCAGCTGGATCAGCTTCTTAACGCACTCCAGCAGCTCGCTCTTATCAAACAGCTGCAGAGACACGAGAATATTTAAAAACACACCCCGCTGCAGATCTACCGAGTGCACTTACGCTACAGTTCCATAGAAATCTGGTGGCCACCAGGGGACGCCAGAGAGCCTGACTTTAATTAGATGCAGTGACGATGACGAAAACCACACACACACACACACACACACACACAACTAATCAAAAATAACCAGATTGAGTGACATCTCTTTCATTCTGTAAGGAGTTGTCTGTCTGAGACAGGGTGTGTGTGTGGGTGTGTGTGTGAGAAACTCACAGGCAGGCAGCAGCGCTCCGCACTGCGATACATGCGCTCCATGTTCAGCATGGGCCGGAACAGACGGATCTGATTATCCACTCCCCGGAACGCCTTCATCCCCTCAAACAGCTAACACACACACACACACACACACACACACACACACGAGATGTAAGAGGAAATGACCTTGCAGATTAGATCAAATCCAGTCTACACTGTAAACAATCTTAAGTCTGAAACCTAGATCATGATGAGGAAATATGAAATTTATTTATGAAAAATTATGAAATAGTAAATATAGCTAGATATCGGATACAGGATGCTCACATGTGCACAACAAAACACCAGGCCATCGTGGACTTCCTTAATACGTGGACGTCACAATTCTCACGCCGACACTCCAAAGCAACAAGTGAGTGCAAAGGTAAATTAATATTAAATACTTTTTAAACAAATGTGTGTGTAGAGTTTGGCCACGCCCACAACAGACTCATCTCTTACTGAGTGTAGGGTTAAACGTCGGGGACAAAAGCTTTTTAAAGACGTGAAAATCTGACGTTTCTATGCTGAGAGCGCAGAGAGCGACTTCCTGAACAAATTCCCTCTTTAGGGCAAAATGTAATTTTTTAGCATTCTCTCTAACCAAGTCATGTTGTCGTTAGGGTCTTCTTTAAAAATCCAAAACTATGAGCAGAAGACGTGTTTTAAAAAGCATAACGGTGGGTCGGGAAGAAATAATGGCACCTCAATGGAGTAGTGCAGGGCGGAGGACGCCGGGTGGAGCGACAGGTTTTGGAAGGGTTTAATCTGAGGAGCTTCCCATCCTCCTTTCTCCGTCCAATTCACCGTCAGCATGTGATCGGAAAAAAACTTCCCAAAGCCCAGGCTGGATGGGTCGGGCTTGGGGTTCGGCGTCTGCCTCTTCTCAACGATCAGATCCGCAGCCTGAGAAGGAGAGAGAGACGGGAAGAAACACAGAGAGAGAGAGGGCAAAAGACAAGGAGGTGGGAGTGAAAGCAGATGTGTGGAAGGACAGACAGGTTTTATTTTTTTTTATTCATCATGACAGATTGCGCATGCATTTGACTAACAAAATCCTTGAGAATTTATTCAAATTAAGAGCAGTGAGTGAGGGGGAACAGAGAGAGCGCTGCAGAGTGGAAAGAGCACAAAAAGCAGAGAAAAACAAGGACAAAAAAAGTCAGAGAAAATCCTCTACAGGACACTTCATACAGCTCGGACACGCCACCAATAAAACAAACCCCACCCAAGCTAAACCAAACAGAGAGAACGGCTTAACGACGCCGTCTCAGCTCATAAACCCTCAGGAGAGCCCCGTCATTCACATTCCACCACCTTCCACCAGCGGCAGGGCGTGATCGGAAACCCAGCCAAGGGATCGGGTTACAGGGCCGTTCTTCAGGCTTGCCGAGAGTGTTACCTTGAAAGAGGAGCTGGAGAAGCGCAGAGACCCCAAACACACGGGGAGAGGCTGCAGGAAACGTCCACATAATGCCTGAGAGGGAGAGAGGGAGAGGGAGAGAGAGAGAGATCAAACTGTTTCAGATAAATTCATTCACAATAACTGCCTTTAACAGTCAAGGTGACACGAGGTGTTGGTGTTATTGTTGTTAAAGGCAGGTTGCTGGGCACGAGGGTCAGGCCTTTTCGGTCACATGCCACTTCCTAGAATTTAGCATACATTTTAGTCAGTGTGTGTGTTATTTCTTTTTTTACCCAACAACCAATCAGTAAACACCACTGTCCCCAACAACCAATCACTGATCACCACTGTTGCAGATGACCCATTACAACATTACTGGTTGTTCCTGACAACCAATGTTCTCCATGACCGATCGCTGTCACCTGACGCCCAATCGCTGATGACTGTTTTTCCTGACATCAGTCAGTGATCATCACTGCTTGCCCCACCCACACACGACTCTGTTCTTGGTTTTAAACTCACCTCTCGGTGATATTTAGAGAGAGTTAGTCCATTTGTAACCCGCCTGTTCCCCGACGCCTCACAACCGCTGCTTCGTTTTGTTTGCGTTCTCGATAGAGAAATTAAAGAATTTTGTCAAACACGTAAAAACAGTTAGCGTTGTGGGCACCAAAGACGATTCCCTTCTATAATAAATACATTACAATCCATTATCTTCTACTCTGATAAATCTTTATCCAACTCTGTCTTTTCACCAAGTCTTCCATCGCCATCTAACAGACTTTGATATGCAAATAAATTCAACGATTCAACCATTATGCACGTTAGCATGTGACGTCACTCAGGCGACTTTTTTTTTTTTTTTTTTTTTTTTTTTTTAAAA
>JAQMYM010000008.1:1290581-1303233 GCA_030014255.1 Parauchenoglanis ngamensis | reverse complement strand
ATGCACGGGGAGAACATGCAAACTCCACACAGAAAGGCACCCTGGGTGACCCGGGGATCGAACCCAGGACCTTCTTTATTATTATTATTATTATTATTATTATTATTATTATTATTATTTTAAAATATTTTACTGCCATATAAGTGAGGAAAAATATCCCTCCACTTCAGTTTTTCAGGCATTACCCTGATTGTTAATTTCATGCCGTCAGCTGTCTTTACCTTTTATGGAGTTTTGTGGGCGTATGACAAAAATTAGTATTTCCAAATCTTTTGTAAATCCAGTGGAGAATTTTAGTTTTGTTTGCTTAACACAAACATTTGCACACACCTTTATTAAAAGATTAAATAAATTAGACAGATTTTACAGTGATCACGCAGTGAATCCCAAACACTTTTCTCTTCTTCACCATGTAATCTCACTACACAGGGTACAATGTAATGGCCATGTAGACTTGATATCCGTTTGAGATTCAGTCATTTAAAATTAAACCTCACACAAGTTCTGATGTGGATTTTTCTGCCTTTGTGCAAATATTATAAACATTTGATTAGTATTTAAATAGGGAATTATAATGTTTCACATTGATTTGAATAATCCATGTGGTTGTTAATGTCGCAAATCTGATGTCAGGAAGTGCTGCACTTGAAATGATCAGATTGATTGGCTGATTAACTTATCTATTATTGCTTCAGAAAATCTTTCCTGCTCAAAGCCAGAAAGCACAAACTGAGTGAATCCAATTAGTCACCTACATAGAACAAGAAGCCGGTTTGAGACTCACCCGGTGTGTGTGTGTGTGTGTGTTGGCTCTGACTCTGACTGTAAATAATTGACTGATGGCTAAATATTTAAAATAAATTAATAAAATATATAGAAAATACAACTGAAATGCAGCACAGATACAGCATTTATTCTGTTTATTTTATGTCTATTTGATGAATATTTGTGTTTAAATAAATTAATAAATTAATAATTAATAAAATTAATAAATTAATAAATGTGTAAGGGTGATCTCGTTGGAAAAAAGTGATATTAATATCTAGGAGGTGTGACCATTTCCTTACATGTGATTGGACGAAACGAGAATCACTTGGCTCAGAAAAAGTTGGCTCAAGCGAGTTCATCATTGCTTCACCCTATTGGTCGAGCGGAGGGGCGGTGGTCCTTCGCGACTCGCTGATTGGACAGGACTCAGAACAACAGTGTTTGCTTCAGCTTGCGTTCGATTTACGCAGAGCATGCGCAATCCCTGCGCCACTACCAGTTTAGAGAAGAGGTCAGAAAACATACAAACAACCAAATGCATAAATAAATCCTCTGTGCTGCTGTACTTTTTATAAACCTGTGTTTAATCAAGGCAATGAATATTTAATAGCGAGATAATACTTGTGAAAAACGTACCTCCTTTATAAACAAACAATAAAAATGTATGAAAAATAAGTTTATGCAGTTAATGCATATTAACTGATAATACTTTTACAGATTCCTTATTTTATCATTAAATAAAATTTAATAAAAAAGAGTAAATAAATAAACAAATTTATATTATATTTGTTTATATATATTTATAATATATATAATATATTATATATAAATATAATATATTTATATTTGTCTTGAGCAATTTATATTACTGTTAAAAAATAAAAACCTATTTATTTGGTATATTCATTTATATTATCAATAATAATAATAATAATAATTATTATTATTATATAAATTATTTAATACTTTTAATAAGGTTCATAAATAAATGTAGTAAGTAAATATAGTAAACAAATAAATGAATACATAAATAAATTAATTATAATACCCACCACCTGCCTTTTTAAAGTCATAATTAAGTTTCTTAATATTTTATAAATTAATTGATCTTTACAAATTATTATGTAATAATTACATCATGTATTATATTATACAGCTAATATTATTATACAAATCTAACAACTAATAAATATTATTTAAGAGATACAATAAGTAATTAAATAATTAAAGTTGATAAATAAATTATAAAGTAATTATAAAAACATTATAAAAAAAAACAGAAATTTGTCTTTATTTTAGGTTGTAAATGATCGCCCCTTAAACACAGGCTGTAATGTTACTGCTGGGGGAAAAAAATAATAACTTTCTAAATTATCTGATGCTACCTTGAGCGATTTCTTAATATAATGTTATTGTTTTATGCAAAATGTAAACAAATGTATTGGTACATGAACAAACAAATAATTTCACAAATAAATAACACAAGGATTCAGATCTTTTTAATGCCATATGCAAGATGATTAGCTGGAAGTAAGAGTCAGATCACCATGTTTATTTAATTTCCATTTATTTTCTGAAATCAGATGAAAATGTGCAAGACACTGAAGAGAATCTAAACTCTTAGTCTAAACTCTGCCGAGAATCAGGAATGTGTACGAGCCTTTTACCGCGTTAGTAAATAACATTAATGTAACATCCAGTGCATTAAAACATCGTTTAAAAAAAGTGATCACAAGTCAGTAACCCTGTTTTTCTTCCTGTTCTGATTAAAGAGAAAATGTAATCATAGGATCATCAATAAAAAGTAAACAATCAACTCCTCCACTGTTCTCACAGGAACCACGAGGCGTGACAGAAACAGACAGATCGGCTCTGATGGCGTAAACGTTAGCGCTTCTTGTTTGCCTGCTTTTTAAGGAATCTGACTTTTGAAGCCGTAGTTGAGCTCGGCTCCTCCGCTCAGGAGCAGGTCTATCCCCGTGCAGAAGGTGGCGTCAGCGGCCAGGAAGAGAGCGACCAGTCCACTTTCCTCCTCGGTGCCCATCCGGCCCAGCAGCTACCACACACACACACACACACACACACACACACAGGTTTTTATTTCACAAAGCTGATCATTTCACACATGGATGGATTAGCAGCTCCATATCTCTGTTCTGTTCAGTTGTGTTTCTGCCCTGAAACCCTGTTCGTTTACAGTTATTCCACACCATCCGGCTCTTTTATCAATACATTTCTTCTGCTTTTTAATGAGATAGTTCTAGACCTCTTCTTCTGAGGTTTTGTTCAGGCATTATTAAGCTGTGGAAATTTCAACATTTAAATTCCCAAATCTGATTGGTCAGAGAAAGCTTGTAAAGTTTCACGACATCTTCAAGACACAGGAGTTTACACGTTTTACACGTTTACACTTTCTCAACATGACCAGCCTGCGCTTCAAAGAGCGGCTGGTGAGGGAACGGCTGCTTAAGCTGCTATGATGTAAGTGTGAACAGGAACTAACTCCAGAATAATAAATGAAACTTTACAGGGTTATTAAATAAACTGTAAACGTTGGCAGGTCGCTGCAGTGGAAGAGGAATAAAACACTTCAGAACACGCTGAAGCAGGAAAATAATCAACTTCAGGGTGGCAACAGTAACTCACAGTAACCTCAACTGACAGTTAACACCATACGCGCATATGCGCATACCCCCCCCTCTCCATTCTCAGTCACTCTCTCTCGTTACCTGTGCATTCGCTCCCTCTTTAATGGTGGCGGCTGCGTCGGCTGTTTGGCCTGCGAGCTCCTCCCACAGAGGCGTCATCACATTACCAGGGGAAAAGCTGCAAAATAATAACGAGAAAATTAACTATTTTTCAGTTTTTGCATTTTGCATGTGGTACTACAGCCTGCCCTGTACGCAGGTGGACGTTTACAACCTAACATAAAGAAAAGCTGCTGTTTTTAATCACTTATTAATTACAACTATCACTAATATTTTAATTACTAATTATAATATTTTTATCGTTTATTTATCTACTTTAATTATTTACTAACCTTTTTCTGTCTCTTAAATATTAGCGATTAATTATTAAATATGTATAATAATATTAGATGTATAATATAATATATATCGTAGTTATAAGTAAAAATCTCTAAATCAACTCATTTACACAATATTAAGAAAGTTATTTATGACTTAAAAAAGGCGGGTGGTGGGTTTTTATTTATTTACTATATGTAAAAGCATTAAAATAAAATATGTCAATAATAATATGAATTAATTTACCAAATAATCGGTTTTTTTTTTTTATTTTCAACAGTACAATCAATCACTCACGCTGCTCTTTTATTTATTTATTTATTTATTTACTCTTATTTTTAATTAAATGATATACCATGACAAGAAATCTGTAAAAGTGTTATCAATTAATTAATTAATATACATTTATTTTGTTTTTCATACATTTTTACTGTTTGTTTATACAAGTTTTCGATTATTGTTGATTGATTGGACCATTCAGTGTCTCAGAAAAACACCACTTCGGCCCCGACGGAGAATTTAAAATTTGGCCCCGCTGCTGTAATGGACCTCCGCGTGTCCACACACACGCGGTTTAATTACAGAAATAAAATGAAAAACAGAAGAAGAAAAGGGAAAAAGAAAGAGGTAAATGATCAGAGACAGAACTCACCAGTTAACTCGCACATTGTAGCGACTTTCATCTACAGCCATGGCTTTGGTCATAGAAATAATCGCCCCCTAATGGACAAACATGAGCATTACACGGACTCGCAAATCTCTGCTGATAATAACCGAGTCGAAAATATTCAGCGGAATATTGTCCTTCATGATAAACTCTCGCATTAGAATGGAACTGGATTCCTCAGGGCTGAGTTTTTAAATCAGGTTTCACTTTCCTCACATCAGCATCATGTTTCTGGAGTTATTTATAACGGCGCTGTGCAATCTGGATTCTGATTGGTCAGAAGGTGTTGATAAGTTTTCTGGAGAATAAAAAGTCGTTGAAGCTTTTTGATAAGGAGATGTTTTTTTGTTTCTAGTGATGTAAACTTTACCAGCCAGGTAGACGTTCTCACCTTGGTGGCCACGTACGGAGCGGCGTGTTTCTGTCCGATGGACGCCACCAGGCTGGAGACGTTGATGATGTTGCCTTGAGTTTTCCGCAAGTAAGGAAGCGCGAACTGACCAGGAAAGAAGAAACAGCAGACAAAAATAATCTCCTATTAGCACAGGGGTTTCGACATGTCTGCAGCCGGGCATCCGTTAAGTGCAAATTCAGAATTTTCTGATAATACAAATATTAGGTACAAAAACCAAAACCGGCTGTAAAATAAATAAATCATATTAAAAACCATTTTCTCACCTTTAAATGTAAATAATAAGATGGCTTTTAGATACATCACATACATACATACGATTAATTTATTTTCACACAATTCATAGATATTTACATGATATTTTTACACGATTCATTTATGTGATTCTTCAAAAATGATTCATTAATTCTCACGCGACTCCTCATACATGATTCTTTTACTCTTACATGATTCCTTACGCACGAGTCATGTATATTTTTGCGATATTTTTACACGATTCATTTTTTCTTACATGTGATTCATTTATTCTCACATGAGTCATTCATTCTCAAATGTGATTCTTTACCTGATTCATTTGTCCTTATGTGATTCTTCCCACAACTGATTTATCTTCACACATGATTAATGTATTTTTTTACATTATTTTTATTATTATTATTTTTTTTTTTTTTTACAAATGATTAATTTATTTTTACATGTGATGCTTTACTCATGACTCAGTGTTTCCCTGAGTGTGGTGTTTCCAACACCAGTTAGCCCTGTATGCAAAAGTAATTGCCCCCCCTCTCTCTTTTTAAATCAGCGAGACCACTCAGGCTTACTCTAATATAAAACTATAACCTTTAAAAGGACTCTTTATTGTCCAGCTACAGTGATGGACAAAACAGCATGTGGCTACAACATTGTACAAAGCGTCAGTTAAGGATTACAGACCTGCTGATATTCGGTTACATTGTGTAGAAGACGGAACGGCCGAGAAGAGAACCAAAGGCAAGTTTTAACACGCCCATTTTCCATGTGAGTTCTGAAAGAAAAAAACGGATCAGACAATCGGACACCTCACCTTGGATGCGAGGAAGTAGCTGATCAGATTCAGGTTGAGTAAATCTCTGAACTCGTCTGCGCTGGTGTCGTCTGTGGGTTTATGAGGAGGATCTGAGCACAGAACATGTTCCCGTTATTATTCACTCGCACCACTTCACTCTCTTTAAAACGATTAAAGGACGTTCCCTGGCTCCGAATTAAGGAATAAATCACTCTTTGCGTCACGCTGTGAGAGGAAAATAACCAGCGACAGGGTTGTGTAATGAAGCAGAGTTAGCGTTATCATCCTGGAGGGGATTCTAGATTTTTCTAGAACAGCACATCATGAATGCTTTACTCCTGTTAAACCACAGCAATTCACAGACATCCGTTTATACTTACATTTAAAGTTGTAGAACGTCCGTGAATCAGGTTAGTTCCTGTTCTTACTTATGTGAATCATGTCATGTCTCTGCCTTAAAGTAAAGCCAAAAAAAAAAAAACCCAAACAAAAGAAAGCGCAGGTTGTCCTGTTCCAACGGCTGTTACAGCGCACTGACACCGGAGACTCCGTCACCGATCGCACACTCAACCATTTTTAAAATCTGTTTATATCGAGTGTCCCAGAGCGGTCACCATGGAAACGATGGCGTATTAGAACAACGCATTCATTTAAACCTGTGATTTGTACCTCCTGACCAATCAGAAGCCAGAGATCAGCAGCGTCGTGGTGAGACGTGAGAGTAAAGGCAGTGTGCAGAAAGCAGGGAGCTGAACGCGGGACACTTACGCCAGCCTGCGTTATTCACCAGACAGTCGATTTGTCCGAAGCGCTCGACGGTCGTGGTGATCAGCGTCTGAGGAATAAACACAAACACCGTGCGGTAAGAAAAACCGGCCACTGACAGGAAACAGAAGTAATCTCCTGTTAGCACGGGGGTGTCTACATTTTTACATCCATTGAGTGCAAATTCAACATTTTTCAATAAGACCCAAAACCCAAACCGGCTGTAAAATAAATAATCATATTAAAAAGTATTAAATATAATAACACAATATAAATAAACGAGAAAGGTGCCGCTCCGTGTGCGAGTCCGAGACGCACCTTAAGGTCCCCTTCTTCAGAGATGTCACAAGACACGAAGTGACACAGACCCGGCCCCGCCTTGTTCAGCTCCTCCTCCAGGTGTTTACCTGCGTCGACTTGCGCAGAAAAAAAAAAACATCCTTTACGTGCCAGGAAGCACGTATGAACCACGTGCGGTAAATAAAACAGGTGAAAGATTTACACGAGAGAAACCGAATCGTGTAAATAATTCACAAATTAAATCACGTGTCAGAATCATGTGCAAAAGCAAATGGGGAAAATGAATCATGAAGTGTGTGGCACGCATGGCAGCATCATATGATTATTCACACGTGAAGGTCATGTGTCTGCTGTGCAAGCAGACATGTCGTGACGTGACTTTAGGGACCTTTGCACCGGTCGCACATCTGTATTTACCCTGGGCAGAAGTGCACTACATTCTCACAGCGCACGTGATCATCACGAGATGATTTCTACATCCTTTATAGGGAAGTCATCGTCATTTGAAAGTCCTACTTTGCCTAAAGGGAACTCATTTTGCATGCTATCTGTGTGCACGCAGAACCCGGTTCCGTTCTCTCACTGCAGGTGATTGTTACGTCCTACGTAGTGCACTATTTATCTAGTAAAGAAGTCATCTTCATTTCAAGTGCACTAAATAGGATGATAAGCTACTGATATCTGTCCGCACCTAAACAGTGTCCAGTGAGGAAGTTATCTGGAATTCAGCTGCCTAATTTCTGCACTAGGCTAGAATTTAAGCCTAGAAAGTGCACGAGATGTGCGAGCTGTTTGTGTGTCAGGTTGTTTTATTCCCAAATAAAGACAATGATCAATCATTTAACAAACATTCTAATAATAAATAAATAGTAAACAAACAAGTAAATAAATATGAATATGAATGTGCAGAAGAAGCTCTTACCTCCTCTGGCGCAGAAAACTACTTTAGCCCCGTTCTGCACTGAAAAACGGGAGTGTTTTAGTAACTCGACCAACTTGAACTCGTTTCCTCTCCCCTTATTGCCCCCAAACAGAACTTACCGAACACTTTAACAATGCCCCTGCCGATGCCTTTCGAACCCCCGGTCACAATCACCACCTTGTCCTGGTATCTCTGTCCACTCGCCATGTTTCTGCAGCTCATTTCTACAAACTGAAGCACACACATACAGTCAGCTGATTTCTTTTGTTTTGCTTCCGTAAAACACACACGCTGCAGTTACAAAGGGCAGCCGCCAGGGGAAGACAAAAACACACAAAACATCACTAACAGGACAGCAGGTCAGGTGTAAGCTCAAGGCGCTTAAATAAAGTATATTGAAGTTTGAGTTTAATGACAGAATTTCTGAGAAAAAAGTCAGAAATACTTTTTAAAAAAAAAAATGTAATTAAGTAAGCATACACAAAATATTTAATTTCAATAAATTAAGTTAAAGTTAAGTTAAACCACATTATTATGAAACACCTTGAACAAAGGTATGAATTCTTTCTCTGCATTTAACCAACCCACGCAGTGAACACACACACACACACACACACACACACACACACACACACACACACACACAGCAGTGGGCAGCTACGTGCTACAATTTCCAGGGAGCAGTCTGGGGTTAGGTGCTTACTCAAGGGCACTTCAGCCGAGGATGCAGAGGGAAGGAAAAGTGCTATTCGTTCATTCCCCACACCAACACATTCTTCTATATACACCAAAGTGATACTTAAGTATAGTAACAAAGTGCAATTACGCCAGTGTTTTCCTCTCCTGGATCTGAAACAGTGTTACAGAGAACATTAGGAAAGCTCTCAATCTCTTTAGGTGTTTTCTAATCCTGATTAAAAACTTGTTGACCTTCCAATCATTTCAGCACTTTAAGGTTTGTGAGTCAAAATAAAAAACAAGTGCAATATACATAAAGAGTATTATTATTATACATACATTATATTATAAACCCCAGAACAATTCCCAGTGCTAGAATTAAACCGATTTCTTGAGTAAAAGTGTAAATACTGAACAAAAATGTAGCAAAGAGTACAAAAGTGCAACAAAGTGCGAAAGACACCTGTGTGTCAGATCACACACTGACTCTGGTAAAGGATGGTAAATTAGTGCCACTTCTTCCAAATAACCAAGAATATGGGCAAACATGAACTACAGCTATCTCTGATGAAGTAGCCTAGCTTGCATGCAAAATAAAGTATGATACAAACTGGCTAGATTAATACAGAATGCAGCCGATGATAGATATTTGTAGTGATAACTCCTTTTTTTTGTTGTTTGTTTTTTGAAGCACCTTGGACATCACAGGATGCCGGAAATACATGATAAGGAGAAATATGTTTATTGATATATAAAATAAAAGTCATTTTCTGCCATAGTGTTCAAGGGACTGGCTGGATCTACTGTACCTCTGACCAGGAAAAAGCGGTTACTGTAGCTGAGTTAGTGAATGTATATAATGTTCCTCAGACATAATTCAGTGTGTATGTTGTGCGAGATCACTCAAATCTTGTGGTCGTCACAGGATCCCACAGGGTTTGGATGCAAATGTAAGGACAACACAAAAGTGCAAAGCAAGCTCGGGGTCAGTCGATCGTCAAACGCTCAAGGATTAAACTCCAAGAGTAAACCATGCAGGAGCACAAAGTCAAAACCAGAAAATCAATCGGATTTAAAGACTCGGAATTGTCACTTGATGAACGCCGGAGGAAGACTTCACAATGATCTGAGGTTTGCTGGGGATATTTGACGTTTTAACAGGTGAACAGGTAAGCTGGAGGGAGGAGCTAAGGACGGGGTATGGGTCATGTGACACGTCAGGTGACTGGCTTTGTAGTTCAACGCTGTGTTAGATGGAGATCATGATTTTGTCTGAAGCCTATGCTGTCATATACCCCATCATCCTGATACATTGAGTCTCTTTTGAATCCAACATGGCAGACAGCATGTCTCGTATCCAAATTAATAAAAGATATGATTTTTTTTTTTTAATTGACATAACTTGTGCTAAACTGCATTATTACTATATTTGTTCAACATTTGCTCTGCAAATATATATATTTTGGAAGTTTAAAAAATGCTCGGTAATATTTCAGACCTAAAGCATAATTGAATAAATGTATGTATTTATGTATTATAAGTATTTTGTCAGTAGTAAGATCTTACCTCATCGTACTTTTAAGTGAATGTCAAAATTCATTTGAGTTTGCATGCTACAAAATCATTGTAAATCAGTAAGTGCTTGTTTTACTCCTCACTTCGAGGTCCAAATTACTAGCAAATGTGGCAAAGACCTTCTGAGGTCACACAGCATGTCAGCTATGAGGTCAGGCGAGGAGAAAAATATACAATATACCACCTCAACCTCCATAAACCATGGCCAGAAGCGATTCCTGTTACTGCGGTTCCTGAGAGGGAGGAGCTTAGGCTGGAAGTGAACATCTAACATGTGGCTCAGCTCACCCTGGTCCACTGTGGAGATCACCTCTCACCAGCCCACAGAGCAGAGCTAGCCTGGAGGTCTGGACATGTTTCCCTCCCAATCTGGTCACACTAATCGCAAATATAGATTAAAGGGTAATAAAACGTATATATATCATCGCACTGTATCATACTGTATTGTATCATTTTGTATCATATATGTTTTGAATCCTATAGTTTGTATCGCATTGTATCACATCATATTGTATTGTATCATATGTATTGTTTCGCATCCACTCATATCGTATCGTAACGTTTTGTATTGTATCATATCATATCGTACGGTACAATTTTTTATCTTATTGTATTGCAATGTATCCTATTGTTTCATATCACATCGCATCATATCGTATTGTATCGCATTTTATAATAATGTATCATATTGTGTTGTATCGTATTTTATCATATTGTTTTGTATCAAAATGTATCATAGTGTATCGTATCATATCTTAAACAGTATCATGTTTTATTGTATTGTATCATATCGTATCATAGCATCGTATCACATTGTGTCGTATCATGTCAAAGTGTATTATATGTTGTATGTTATTGTAACATATTTCAGATTCAGCAGAGTCATCAAGTATCGAACCGTCGCCTCGTACCGTATCACGTGTGACTTACGCTTGAGTACCAGCCGATACCGTTACACGTCCAACATCGTTTTCTTTAAAAACTACTAAGCTTTACAATTCATCTTTCAAAGTTAAACTCATTCAGCACAAAAATCACTCACATTGTAAATATAATAAAGTATAAAGTGTAAATAGAGTAATGAATGTAAAGATGTAAACATTTCCAGTTCCACAAATACACCTCTTTTTCCAAGTACAATTGCAATCGGTAGAGATTCTGAAATCCAATATGTTTTCTCAGATATCAGATCCAGCATTCTGTACCGGGTATCGGATCGGTACGGTGAGAATAAGAATAAAGACTAAGCAGTAGTGACAGCAGAAGGAAGATGCAGCAGGAAGAGAAAAGGAGTGTGACCTTCTAAATTAGGCCTGGCGTTTACGGGGAGCTCGGGGTGATGGAACCTGGATTGAATTTCGACATGACAGCATTCCCGAGTGGACGAGGCAGCGAGAGACGAGAGACCTGAGAGACCCGAGAGACATGAGAGGTGACGTCCACCAAACTGCTTCTGAGCTGAGGGAGGGAAACGGGACAGGACAGGACAGGACAGGACAGGACGCCCCCTGTAGGCCAGTGACAGGCTGATGGACACGGAGGTGCGGGGACACACGGCTCACGGTGTTGTGGACGCAGTCAAGAAAACAGAAAGAGTCCCGAGCGTGATTCAGTCTACAGGAGACAGAGTGATACAGTGCCGGCACACCACCTGGAGACAACTTTTATAATCAGTTACATTGTGAGTACGGCTACAAAACCTCATTCTAACTAATCACCAGCTCACAGGAAAAGATTCAAACATTTTGATATCATTCTGGGTTTTACAGAAACAGCCAATGTAATAGGTTTTAAATCTGTAAATGGAAACGTGTGTGACACGAGTGTGTGACCCGCACAGTAACATTTGCACCGTTCTGTCAACAGGCTTCGGAGGATTATGGTGTTTACAGTTCACTTTAGATCACAGCTGGCAATGTGTGTGTGTGTGTGTGTGAGTGTGCAAATTATATGATATGTTTAATTAGGAAAGATTATGGATGTATATATGTAAATATTTTTCATATAGTGATAAAGTACCGAGAAGCATTTTGGGGCTGAATTACTACCACATAATGATAATGTCAATTATTATGATCAATTGCATCATAACACACTTTTCTGAAATATTGCACATATCATCAGAGTTTTTCTAATTCCTGATTGGATGTTACGTTAATGAACATTTCATATTCCCTCTTTTTATGCATTCAGTTTAAAACTGAACCCTTCAACAAGCCGAATATCGTAATATATACCGTGTTTCTCTAAAATGTTGTACAATGTCATATTTCTTTCTATACATACTATTGTATATATAATATATTGTGGAAATGAATTTGTATTAAGTTTTAAGATTCCTAAAAATGAGTATTTAATAGCACATTAGCGCCATTATGATTTAATGATTCTTACTATCAGCAGTTACTCAATATCACTGTGTGTGTGTGTGTGTGTGTGTGTGTGTGTGTGTGTGTGTGTGTGTGTGTGTGTGTGTGTGTGTGTGTGTTTGTGT
>JAQMYM010000008.1:1267496-1282353 GCA_030014255.1 Parauchenoglanis ngamensis | reverse complement strand
TTAGTGAGAGAGAGAGAGAGAGAGAGAGAGAGAGAGAGAGAGAGAGAGAGAGAGAGAGAGTGTGTTTGTGAGCACAGGTTCTCATTTCTAAGTTGACGTGCTTTAAGGGTTTTCCTTGCTCTATATTTAGCAACCTTAGATCCCTAAGATGTAACCAGAGAACATGTTCGCTCCACCATTCTCTCTCTCTCTCTCTCTCTCTCTCTCTCTCTCTCTCTCTCTCTCTCTGTCTTCATTGATATTTGGCACAGCAGTTCGGAAACTAAACTGATACAGTAAACTACTTACTTCTCTCTCTCTCACACACACACACACACACATACACACACACTCCATCTGTTTTCCCGCCCTGTTCCCATCTCTTCCCTGTTCCAGTTCGTTGCCGTCAATCTCCATGGATCAAGTTTAACGACAAGTCTAAAATAATCTCAGGCTTAACTGCCCTCCATGTCCTGCCCTCTCTCTCTCTCTCTCTCTCACACACACACACAGAGTTTATTTCTGTTAATCTTAATAAAACAGTTGTTTCCATTTTGATTTTTCCCACGCATGAGAAAGGCTGGTGAGGGAACAGCTGTTTATTGCTGCTATAATGTAATTGTGAACAGGAATGCACTTGTCTCTTGAATGATCCACAGCATTAAATGTAGCTATAAATGGATAAAAAGTACAATAAGTCATTCAAGAAGAAAATAAAGGCATAGTTGGCAAAGTGCTTTGCTATAAAAAGAATTTAATCTGTCAGGACGTGCAGTTATAGGAAAATAAGCAACTCATGGTTATATTTTTCTTCATTCCTTCCTTTCTGTTTTTCTTTCTTTCTTTCTTTCTCTGTTACTCACCTCCTCGAATTCCTTCCTGTCACAGTTCTGCTAGAATCCTAATTCTCTGCTACACCTTCTCCCCACCCTTCCATCCCCAGCACCACTGCACCATCTTATCTCCTTTCACCACCCTTTATTCTTTCCTTGCTTTGTTCTGTCCTTTCTTCGCTTCACCCTGCTCTGTGTACACATTTTTGCTAAGATGTTCATCAGTGCATCTCTCTCTCTCTTTTTTTTCTGTCTTTAGCAAATGGCGTTCCACCCGCACCACTCACCCTCGAACAGCACCGTGCCGATGTCCCAGTTTTCTCCGTTCCAGGATCCCTTTTTCATTGTGGAGACGATGTGCATCTGCTGGTTCTCCTTCGAGCTGCTGATGCGTTTTGCCTCCTCGCCAAGCAAAATGAACTTCTTCAAGGATATGATGAACATCATCGACTTCTTTGCCATCATCCCATATTTCATCACGCTGGGCACGGAGCTAGCTCAGTCCAAAGGTGGCACGCCCACCATGTCCCTGGCCATCATCCGTGTCATCCGTCTCGTGCGTGTTTTCCGGATCTTCAAGCTGTCGCGCCACTCGAAAGGCCTGCAGATCCTGGGCCAGACGCTGAAGGCCAGCCTGAGGGAGCTGGCGCTGCTCATCTTCTTCCTCTTCATCGGTGTGGTGCTCTTCTCCAGCGCTGTCTACTTTGCAGAGGTTGACAGCCCCAGCACGTCCTTCACCAGCATCCCGGAGGCCTTCTGGTGGGCCGTCGTCTCCATGACGACGGTCGGCTACGGCGACATGTACCCGGTAACGGTGGGGGGCAAGTTGGTGGGCTCCATGTGTGCCATCGCTGGTGTCCTGACCATCTCGCTTCCTGTTCCTGTCATTGTGTCCAACTTCAGTTACTTCTACCACCGTGAAATGGAGTGTGAGGACAGCCAAGGGTACACACACGTCAACACGTCGCTGTGGGAGAAAGAGAAGGAGGACAGCGAGGACGAAGAAGGAGGCGGAGATGAAGAGCCCGACTATGTGCCCTTGGAAGTAGATGTGAACTGCAGAGGGATCTGTGCGCCGCTGAACGGGACTCTACTTGCTGGACTGTGTGCTGGGGAACAGAGAACGGGCATTGTGTACCGAGGAGAAGCACTCGTCACACAAGTGTGAAAGAACAGAGCAAGTGAGAGAGAGAGAGTGAGAGAGCGTGAGAGAGAGAGAGAGAACAGGCTTTCCATCCACTTGTCGTTTCACACTACGTAGCAAGGGACAAAATTACAACCATCATCTTTTGTGTTGAGAGTTTTTCAATTCTATGCAAAATAGACCTAAAGCACAAAAGTGACAAATCCAAACAACTGGCTTAAATGATTCCTCCTAACACTTCATCAGTTCCTCACTCACAACTTTACTTCTTACCTGCAGTTAGTCTCCATTTACTGTTTGGCACACAGTGTATATCCACAACAAAACTTATAATGTGGTTTCTTACCTTATTCTGCCATTAAATGTGTATAGAGAAGTTATGAAGGAAAAAAAAGCTTGGTAGGACGTAGCAGAGATCGCTGGTGGGGCTCCAGAGTGTACCTAGCTAGTACAGTTAGCATGCTAGCATGAAGCAGAGCCAAGTCAGGTAAGACGTAAATCTATTTTAAACATATCTTGGCTAAATGCTGAACAGGCCACGCCCACAATAAACAAACCACCAGCAACATGAGCAGGTTTGATTCTAAGTGATGGCTTTTTCTGGGGCCCCACACGCACCAATCGTATTAATTTATATGCAAGAATGAACAAAATACTTTATTATCTTCTTGGATAAGTGAAAAGTGTGTTAGCCGAACACTTCTAACTCTAGATACTAGCTAGCTAGAAAATGGACAAATAGGCTAAATCCTATTAATTAGCATTAATTTCTTACTGGTGTCTTGGGTTTGTTTGTGCCCTTCTGCTTGTTATTTATTTATTTGTTTGTTTGTTTCATTGATCAACTCCAGATCCACTTCATGACCACTGCTTCTTTGTAATCTTTTGGAATTAGTTACATTAGCGACCTGTTTTAGTTATGTAAATACAGTTTATAGTTTTTTCACACCACAAGAGGGAGCCCTGTGTCTGCCTGATGCATAAACCTTTTTGCTGAAAGAGAGTAAAGTCAGAGAACTTCTAAATAGAGGAGAACCTGCAGTCTTAGAACTTCTCTTAGAACAGAACATTCTGTAATTATACATACGTTAGCAGAAAGCTAGAGTTTTATGGGCAAAATTGCCTGTTTTTCTCCTGCAAGAAAAACAAAAGGACATTAGTATTTTCTCATTTCATTTCCGATATATAATTGATACTCTATTTGCAAAAACTACATTAAAATGTGGGCTTTTTTTGTCTAGAAGCAGGTGTAAATAATTATCTCGTGAGCGCCCTCTAGGTGAATTGCAGCCAATTTCGGTACTGCGGCATTAATAGGAAGCGAGACAACGCTCCTTAAACAGGCTTCGGTAAAGTGTGTTTGTTTTTTGTGTATCTATTTTAAAACCCATATCGCCCCCTGGTGGTCTGGGGCGCTGTTAGAGCAAGAAACGTCTCTGGACACGAGTGACTTTCTGTTGTGAAGCTGTACTCAGGCTAAAATCAGTGTTTCCTCATGGTTGAGGTGTACAGTGTAATATGAAGCAGATTTATAAATGATGCTGGTGAAATGATGGGCTGAATGATTGATGCTGTGGGGAACATGTGTGGAAGACAGGAGGAGGAGAAAAACGTGATTTTTAATCTACGATTTTCTTTATCTTTGTATAAGACGATCTAATCGATGGTGAGGAAATAATAATAATAATAATAATAATAATGAATTAAAAGTGACCCTCTTCCTAAACATCTATTTAGGCTCTATTTGCTCAAACCTTCCATTACTGGTTATTTACAAAGTAATTCATGCTGTATGTCCAGTGCTAAACTAAATCACTAAATAACTAACTCTCTGGAATAGCATTACACATGACAGTGTTGGATGGAATCTGTTAAACATACATTTGTGAAACATGTGGATGGAAACAGATGTGTGTGTGTGTGAGCGAGAGAGAGAGAGAGAGAGGAGTAAAGTGAGGAGAAACTCCTATATCCAGCTGTTTGTGTGAAACCTGGATGGAGTGAAAAGAGAGACTGAAAAATGTCTTCAGAAAGACAAACTGAACTGAAACAGGAAAAAACAACGCTACATGACTCACGGTCTTCTCAAAGCCTCTTTAAAGGAACGTTTGGGGGGAAGTTAAAGATACACATTTTTTAATATAGTCAATCAGCCTCACTTCTGCGTCTTTTTTTCTTTACTTCAGCTAACATACGTCTGTCTCATGCAAACTATTTCCCACGACACCACAGCGCTGCTGAATTCTCAATGCCGATTGGTCAGAAGATGTTTATAATAGTTTATATTAATGTTATATTAACATTTATGGAAGGAGTCTCCAGTGTCAGCGCTTTGTAACAGTCAGAAGTAAAGCTGTAATCTTCTGAGATTTTTAGTACAGAGGAGTTTTCTGAACTTTGACAGAGCTTAATGCAGTTCTGACTTTCTATTTGACAGACAGGTTTAGATTGATGCGCTCGATCTAATACCTTATCGTTTCTATAGTAACAGCTCCTTCACAGGGACTCTCACGTGAATGTTCCACTAATAATAAATGGATTAAAAAAAGCATGTAATTGTTGATAAAGTAATGTAATGTTTATTTAACATTTATGGAATAATGGATAAAAAGCATGTCATTTTGTCAGAAAATTCTAAATGTTGGAACATTGCCGTGGTATACGAGAAATAAAACGCTTCAGGTGTGTTGTAATGGGACAATAATGAGCTTTAGGGTTGTAAATGATGTTGCTGTTGATTATTTTTCTATAACTGCACAGCACAGCATGGAGAAACAGACTTTCAATAGACTTTGTACACAAAATGTAGCTTGACTGATTCATTTCTTTATATGAATATATTTACTTCAGTTCTACACAAACGCGCTTTTTTTTCTCTCCAAACATTTCCTTTAAACTCTGGACTTTCACTATTACACACACGCAATGACACCACAACCAAGACCAGTATATTCATTCACTTTGAAACTATTTATCTGTATTTGTGGAACTGTTTCTATTTTTATTTATGAAGCCGTCTTAATGCTTGGATCTGTGTGGAAATAGCACTTAAACAGTTGCAGTGGCCTAAATAGTTTTATTTGGACACTTTTGACAGGAAAGAAGCTACATCGCTAAAAACACAAATGACAGGAGTGAGAGAGAGAGAGAGAGAGAGAGTGAGAGACAGAGAGAGAGAGAGAGAGAGAGAAATATCATGAAATATGATGGACAAAGTCTTAAAGAGAACACAAAATGGCACATAATGTACAATATATCAAGAAAAAAGGAAGCTATAATGTGATTTCTTTGTACATGTACTGTATGTGTGAGAGAGGGAGTGTGTGTGTGTGTGTGTGTGTGTGTGTGTATGAATATTCTTTTCAAGACTTGTATTTATCCTAAGAACCAGTGTGAATTTATTTATAATGTATTTAATAATTAATAAAGAGTATTTTCGTCATCAAGGATTCCAACACTCTGCGTCATGCTGTTATAGTAAAATAATCAACAACGGTGTGGTGTGATGAGGCGGCGTTACTGTAACCACCCTGAAGTAGAGTATTTTCCTGTAACGACACATCCGCACACACATACTTATACCAAAGTATTGAAAAAACGAGAGCTGATAAGATATCAGAAAACCTCCGAATGTTACAAAGTGCTCAGGCTGGAGATTCCTTCCATAAATGTTAAATAAACACCTATAATACGAGCACGTTAATGATAAATAAAGCTGTGATGTGCAGCTGCACTACTGTCATACAGAAATTTTGTTTGGAATTATGGAGTTTTTTTTATTTAGAAAGGTTTTGATGCATATCATAATTCTACAACATTTAATTCGTAGCCTTGAGTGAGAAAAAAAGATTTTTTTTCCACCAGAAATAATTAAATCTAATAATTTAATCAGGAATAATAATAATAATAATAATAATAATAATTAATTATTATTATTATTATAAAAATAGATTTAATAAATTTAATTATATCAGTGTATAGCAATAAATGTATGATTTAATTTTAAATAATTGCTTCAACCTTTATTATTATTCAATAACTTATCCATGTTTAGGTGCTATATTCTATGATATATACATAATGTTGGACATATTTCAAGATTTCATTGAATTTTATTCTTTATGTTGTTCTTCTCGCAATTTTCTAAAATTATTTTTTTGTCCTAATGTCTGAAATCGTATCATTTATTAATCACCAGGTCTTAATAAAAACACACAGAATGGCGTAAAAAAGGAAGAAGCGAGGCTGCGGCTGATTTCTTTTTAGCCCTGACTTTAGATTCATGCAGCCAATCAGAAGCCGGGTTTCCATTAACCTGCTGGACTGAAAAACGAGTAATGGAAACACGGTCTGACAAAGTGATATTTTGCAAAATTCTAATTGAAACACATTTTTTTTGCATGTAACTCACGATATGACAGGAAGAGCAAACGGCAAAAGAGTTAAAAGGAGCGCAGCACGTCATCAGCACGTCATCAGCAGCGACTGAGAGGGCGCATGTGACGTAAAGCAGCAGGTGTAATGAGCACAGAATGAAAACGCCTTTTCTCCCAGAATGATTTGCGAAGAGAAGTAACAGGAGATTCACACGTCATCTGATCAAAGTAGAAGCGACACACAATTACAGATGACATCATGTGGGATTTGTGCACGTTTATTTTGACTATCTACTCAGACACCATTTTAATCCAACGGCAGGCAGTTAGGAGGAATAATTGGGCCAGTGTGCTCCAGTGAGCAGCTAACTATCATATCATATCAGTGAAGCTGTCTTGCTAACTAAGAATTTAACACGCTTAGCTTGCTAGTTCGCTAACATGCCTAACTTAAAAAAACCTCATGTAGCGCTCCTGTAGGCTACATCAAGAAAGACAAGGTCACGCTCTTACTGAGGAGTCGCCTGTAACGGACACATTTAGCTAGCTAACTTCTCGGCTAACTGAGTTTAACGCATTTGGCTGGGCAGCACCTCGGCTTACGGTGCCACACAGACGTCCGCGATGTTGCAATCGTAAAAGTCACGTTTTAAAGTTCTTCTCTGCTATACACGCTCAGAGTTTCTTTTTGTTTGACCACTGACAGGATCCTCTAGAGTTACACCATTTGAAAGTGTTAGCTTAGCTGGTAGCACACCCTGTCTTTTTTTTTTTGCTAATCCATAATAATTCATAGAGTGTTTTAGCTAATCCCTAAATAATATTCTACATGAATCAGTCAGATTATAACCCTGCAGCATTAGCTTGCAGCTATTTGACTCTTTTTGCTACCAGGTTGTTTTTTGTTCACAAGCGCCAATGGCTAAAGGCTGGTAACCATTGGAAACAGGCGAGCACGGGCAATCAATATCCACGTTATTTTTATATCCATTGCGTTAACATGAATGCTGAAAGCACATCAGTCCTCACGCGACATCTTCCTTAAGCTTCTGTCCCCTTCTGACCTCTCCGAGGGCTGTGAGGGAAGAATCACAGAGAGTGACGTCTTTACAGCCATCTGTCTTTTTCCTCTTCATCTGTCCCGCTCTCCTTTTCTTTCTTCAGATGTCTTTCTGTCTTAAAGCAGATTAAGTGTGATGATGATGATGATGATGTCTCAGCGTTCAGCCATTACTTCATCCAGGGGATATTAGTGAGGCGTCAAAAGTTCTAACAAGATCTCAGCGTTAAACCAAAACACAGACAGGACAGAAATCACAACCAGAACATCTCTACATTAATGCAGAAGATAAGAAAAGAAACAGACACGTGCAGATGAAGAGGAAATGAAAGGATTCGCTGAGATTTTATGACTTTACACTTGAACTAAAAAGGGATGAGGGACAAAATGAAATTTTAGAGAGAGATAGACAGAGGCTATCACACCACCACGATAAACGCTCATAATGACACCGAACAACAGAGACTTTGTGAATACACACACCAAATAAATTAGCATACATCGCATAATGCGTCTAAAATGATAGATAAATAATAAACAAAATAACTAACTAACTAACTAAATAGATAGATCAATAAATAAATAAATAAATTACCAATCATTTAATAAATCAAGACAGAATTAATGAAATAAAGAAAGCAGTTAAGTAAGTGTGAGCTCATCATAGATATGATTAATGGGGAAAAAATTGACAGGAAATTCAATATGATACTAAACTGAAATGAACAGCTTTGCACTTCGATTAGATTCTTCCTATCAACAAAGCTCATATATAGCTTCAAAAAAGGACAGAATGGTGACTAAATCTTCCAGTAATGCAGCTCAGATACCGCAGTGCATCGTCTACTATACACTCTAACTCCTCCTCCTTTTATAGGACGCCATTACTTTTGTCATTTGTCTTCAGTTATGACTTTGTTTTGTTTCAGGTCCTTAATAAGAAACTACTGAGTTGCAGAAATGGTCATTAAATAGGTGTGTAAACTTAATCAGCGCAGGAGCTCATCGACAATTGTAAGTTTTGAAGCCGATCAAAATGAAACCTGTGAATCTCTTTATAAACTAATTATACACAAACTCAGGAGGACTATCAAACGTAGGATATGGACAGTTTTCCAAAGAAAGTGACACTGCATGTTTTGTGTAACCCTTCCTGTGACCAGTTTAAGAATAAATTAGTTTGTCTAGAGTTGGATAAAGCAGGTGCTGTAAAGCGTTAGGGACTGTAGTAAAAGTGTGGTAAAGTGTGGGAGGGTGGTGGGAGTGACAGAGCGACTCCCTCAGGGAAGCTCACAGGGCGGGATGGCGTGACTTCGATCATAGGCCGTGTCATCGCTTTCTTCTCCCTCGCTCCCCTCGTTCATCATCCTCTCTCTCTCTTCGTCTTCCTCCGTCTCGCTCTCTCGGCCTCGCTCTCGTCTACACGGCTTCTCACTGCCCCGTTCTCGCTCTCGCTCACGGTGTTTCTCCCTGTAGTCCCGCGGCAGCGTGGACGCCTGTGGAAACGCCAAGTGCAAACGTAATCACTGCCATTATCTTCACGTTATATTTTTCACTAAGCAGCGCAATAACAAAAAGCATAACCACAATCCTAAGCTAAATTTCTTTAACGTTATTTATACAAGGTCTCATGCTGGTAAATCAAACTTGTGAATTTGGCCCCTGTTACTGATTGGCTGGAATAGTGTTGTGTGGTTTGGTACCAGAACTTTCTTCGTTTCCCCGTTTACAGCACCAGGGCTGTGCATGAATTTTCCCTCAGCGCAGCCACAGAACGCACAGCTAGCCAGAGATATTTACTTTTATAGTTTAACAAAAAGTGTATTGGATTAGAATCACTTACTGAACCTTTAATATTATAAACCAGTGATTTGCAGCTACACTGCTGTCAGAACTGCTGTTACAGGACATTATTCAATAAACCACCATATTCAAGACGGAGTGTTGGAACTGCAGTAAAAAAAAGCTTCTGTGTATAAACAACTGAGAAGAGTCTGATCTCAGGTTCCGATGTGAGCAGTTAGATAAACACGTGATTACATCATGATAATGGCTGTGTAAACACGTTCATGGATCTGGTCCAAAAAGACCTGGTTTCGTGTGCTTAGACATCAAATAACAGACGAGATGCTAATCAGGACGGAAAGGCGGTCCGATCTGACTGCCCGAGTCTAATCTCAGATGGAAATCTCAAATGAAGTCAGGTGGAGTAAAATGATGGAAATAAAAACCTCATGAACAAAGTCTGAGGGACAAGAAACTGAAGAGACGTGGCCATCTGAGCTCACCGTCTTCACATAAATAAAACCAGTGCATTATGGGTAGCTTGTGGCTGTTCATGGTATATCCCAGTGCATTGTGGGATTGAAAGTGAATGGGATTTTCTCCACCATGTATCACAGACGTATATATAAATGCGCTTGTTCTAATACGTTATCGTTTCTAAGGCAACAGGTCATTCATGTACGGTGCTAAGAAATATTTAATAATAAACAGATTAAATCCATCAAGATAAAAACTATGTATCTTCTGAAACTTGGAGGTTCTTTTGAAAGTAATAACAAATGAAAAAAAACAAATGATTAAAAGTTGTTTAGATTAATGGCAGTTGTTCTTAGAGTGCACTATACAGTGACCAGTGTGTGGTTTTGGACAAGCTTTGTAAATCCTCACCTGGTGGTCATGCGAGGGCAGAGCGCAGTAGCCGTGGTCAGAGCGGCGGCTCAGCAGGCGGGGCGAGTGCGTGCGGTGAGGATGTGGAGAGTGTGAAGACACGGACAGAGGTGAGGGCGAGTGGACGGAGTGAGGGGACGGAGAGCGAGGGGACGGAGTGCGAGCAGAGCGGGTAGAGTGAGAGCGAGAGTGGCTCAGAGACGCGGTAGGGTGGAAGTGGTGGTGCTGCTGCTGCTGCTGGTGGTGGTGGTGCTGCTGGTGGTGGTGGTTGAGTTTGGGGACCCGGGGGAAGCGAGGGGGCAGTTCTGGGGGGCACACTGGGTCGATCAGGTCTATATCGGTCAGGAGTGGGGGAGGGGGGACAAACTCCTCGTCCGATAGAGGAATGTCGGCGTCGATCTGAGAAAGCTCCGCCCGAGACAGGAAGTCGACGATGCCTGCTCCGAAGGAATCTCCCACTACGTTGATGGAGGTTCGCATTCTGTCACTACATCAGACACAGACACACACACACACACACACACACACACACACACACACAAAACACAAAATGTTGTCTTTACACTTAACCTGATCAGGTGCATTTTTTAAAGGTTTTTGATAGCATTTTAATACCCAGTGTAAACGGGGTCTATGTTAACTTCACAAGAAGCCGATGAGGGTACGACTGTTTAGAGTGAACAGAAACTTGTTTTGTTTACGTTAAACAACATTAAATTTTACAGGTTCAACAATGGAGAAAAAACCTGACGTGTCACTCTTTAATAAAGAAAAAAAAATTTGCAGTGGTGTTAGACTTCCAGGAAGTGCCGTTATGGGAAATTTTCATTACTGATTATATTCCAATAACAACACAACACGGATAGACTTATTATAGTGAGAATCTGTTTAAGCGTCGTAAAGAGCCGTGTTCGGCCCCAAGCCGTGATGCAAGAAAGTCTGCTGTAAATCCTCACAATTTACTCCAGTGCTTAGTGTTTCCTTTCAGCTCCAGTGAGCTAGAGTACAGAGAGTAAAACAGCAAACAGACATGTCAGCGTCTGATTACTTCAGGAAACACACACACACACACACACACACACACACACACACACACACATACTGAAGTGAGGACTCACAGCAGCCAGTCGACGGCCACCAGCAGGCTGATGTCCTGTGTCGGGAGACCCACAGCGGTGAGGATGAGCAGCATGGTGACCAGACCAGCGCTGGGAATACTGGCAGCTCCTACACTCGCCAGAGTGGCCGTCATACTGCACCGCGCCGTGATGTCATCATTATGCGACAGGAGGAAGAGAAATGGTGCAGAGAGCAAACAGAGATACAGTGGAGAGATACAGCGCTTTTAGAGGACGGATAATTTTATATAATACAAACAAGGTGTGTCATGCTGTTATAGGAAAATAATCAACAATGGGTTGGTGTGCCGAAGTGGAGTTACTGTGGACACTCAGAAGTTGATTATTTTCCTGTTACAGCATGTCCAAAAGTGTTTTATTCCTCTTATACCACAGTAATTACAGTTTTTTTTTTTTCCTTAAAGAATTATACATCATATGTTTTATCCATTTATAGTTACTCCTATAGTGGAACATTTACAAATTAGTTCCTGTTCTCAGTTTCATTAAAACAGTCTCATCTCCAGCCTCTGTGGAAATTATAAGCTGCAGGTTGTCATGTTATTGAGGAAAAAACGTAAAGAAGCGTAAACTCCTTTGTCCTGAAGATGACCTCTGACTGTTACAAAGTGCTGACTCCTTCCATACATGTTAAAGAAACATCTCCTCACAGAAAAACCTGTTTATGAGGAGCGTCTGCTGTACAAGTCTCTGTGAATGAGCTGTTACTATGGAAACAATGATGTTTTAGGACGACTGCATTAAGATAAAGTTGCACTACAGTCAGAGCTGCTGTTTTACTCAATTAATCAGCACCTTCTGACCAATCAGAACAGAGAATTCAACAGCACTGTGGTATAAATAAGGAATAAAAATCTAGAAATGGGGTTCCAAGACTTCATGATAATGACATATATGTATAGAATTCTGTTTAGGATTAAAACTGGAAAATCCTGGTAGTCAATGCTGACGAAATATCTTAAATACCAAGTTGACAGATGAATCCTAATAAATATATGATTAAATATATAAACAAACATGAAAGCAGAAGGTTATAACTTGCCTTAAATGTTCTTAAACATTATGTTAATATTTTAAAGAAAATGCTTTAAGGATAAAAGCTCCTGAGGGGTTTCGTTCCAGAGATCTTAATAGCAGTATTAAATTATATAAAAGTATCCTCTTCAGGGACATTACAATGTGTTTATAGACTATAAACCAAATATAAACGTGTTTTTCGGAACCAGACAGCGTGTAATAAACTGTGTGATTTTATCACCGTCACGGTGCTACTGACCTGACGGTGGCGATCTGTCCTCCATCCAGCTCGATACCGTTCATCTGGGCGATGAAAATAGCTGCCACAGCCTCGTAAAGTGCCGTGCCGTCCATGTTTATGGTGGCGCCGATGGGCAACACAAACCGGGTGACCCGCTTGTCGATCTTCAAGTTCTCCTCCAGACAACGGAAGGTAACGGGCAGCGTGCCGGCGCTGGGAGAGAAACGCCGGAGCATGAGTGTGGTGAGAGTGGGAAGAACAGGAAATTAAGTGTCACTAATCCAGAATCTAACAAACAAGAAACATTTTTTAAAGAACAACATGAAACAGAACACAAACAGAGGGAAGAATTTGGCAGGATGAAGTTCTGTTAGTTGATGAACTGCAGATTTATTCTTATGCAACACACACACACACACACACTTGTACTTCTGTCTTTGTGGGGACACTCATTGACATAATGCATTTCATAGCCCCTTAAACTAACCTTAACCCTCAAAACTAAATGCCCGGCCCCAACCCTTGCCCTAAAACTAACCTAAACCTAACTCTAATCTGAACACTAAAACCAGGTCTTAACCCTCAAACAGCCCTTTGAAAAGTGAGGACCAGACAAAATGTCCTCGCTTTCCAAAAATGCCCTCACATGTTGTTGGTTAAATATGTTTGTTGGTTCTTCATATCTATCAAGTACAAGTACAAGTACACACACACACACACACACACACACACACACACACACACACACACACAATGTAACAGTTACACAATATAAAGCCCTTCTTTAATAAATTGTGTGTTAGAGCTTTGAAACCCAAACCTAGGTATTAAGTCACATTTTCTCTTTGAGTTCAGAATGTTTTCCTCTGTAACACTGAACACTTTCTAACAAATCAGGTGTGACAAAGTTTCCATAAATATTTCAAAAATATTAAGGAAGCACTGAATTTATATTTTACTAAAGAGGTTTTTTTGGCCACATTGAACCAAACATTCCTGCTAGATTTACAGAAGATTCACTAATTTTCTTCTTTGCGTATGTTGATAAACACTAATACCTTACCGTACCTTACCTTTACTTTACTTATCTCTTACTGGCATGGCATGTTTGAATTTAGCCACACCCACAAGGTAAAGCTCAAAGAAAGCTGAAAATGATTAAAAAAAAAACCTGTTATGGATGGGCCATGAATTGTAATTGAATAGCTATTCTTAATTTATGGATAAATTTTGGATTTGTAAAATACATAAGTGATTTAAACTTGACAGAGTAATCCATATATAAAATCGCAGTAACTCTTGAACAATTATACGATTTGAAGCTGATCATTTAAGATTTTGTTTGAGTTTCCTTATATGGAAATGAGAGTGAGTTTCCTTATATGGAAATGAGAGTGAGTTTCCTTATATGGAAATGAGAGTGAGTTTCCTTATATGGAAATTTGCCCAAACTGAGGATCTGTAGAATATGAATGAATTTCCAACTACTAAATGGGAATAACAATAAAATTGTGAATAAATTAATTAATATTCACTATAATTAATTAGGCCCAATAAGTCACTATACACAGCAAGACTTTTCTTGATTAAGTGTTCTTAATCATATTAACACTTTTTTCATGTTTAGTAACGATTCTGAAAAGTTTAATGATTAAAGGTTTAACAGACAGTGCACTAACAATGAAGAAATTGGGATTGCATTTCACTGTGACACGGCTTAGCAGGTATTGCTGGAATTTCCAGTGACACTATGATAATTATCAAAAAGTGAGCATAAACATCCTGCGATGATTCTCTTATCGTTTGGTGATTGGTTGAAGGCATCACTGGATAATGGTTTATTTCCAATGATGTCATAAGTCTACTTATTACACAGCCCAAGCTTAGCTCTTGTTGTCTACCACCAAATATAGTAACTGATGAGAACAAGTTTGAATCAACAGTTGAGGAAAACCTGATCTGTACAAACAGTGACAGTTTTAAATTCAAAATATGGAATGAGCCGGCAAGATAATACGTTTATTTGGTGAAGTAACTAGCTAAATGGAGAGTCTCTGGTTTTGCACCGGAGCTGTGAGATGATTGATGCTACCCAGAAGCACCTAGTTTAGCAGAGATGTACTGATGTGTTTTCTGACTCTGTATGGCATGCCGTGATCTATAAACATGAACAATGAGGACACAGATAAAAACAGCTATCCTTAGCATATAACTTGATGTCATTCCAGATCAGCATCAGACTCAGGAAAGGGGCATGGGCGACGTTTTGAACACTAGGAATGATTTAAAATACAATGATGAAAGAACTAGGAGGGAATTCAGAGAGAGAGAGAGAGAGAGAGAGAGAGAGAGAGAGAGAGAGAGAGAGAGAGAGAGAGAGAGACAGAGAGAGAGA
>JAQMYM010000008.1:1251974-1262310 GCA_030014255.1 Parauchenoglanis ngamensis | reverse complement strand
GGGATTGGCTCCAGCTTCCCCGCGACCCAGACGGATGAAGCGCTATAGATAATGGATGGATGGATGAAATGGTTTTTTTTTTAAAGTAACAAATGTGCACATTAAAGATTAAAGAAGTGATCAAATACAAATACATTATTTAGAAAGAACAGATAAATACAAACTTATCTTCGTATGGTCGCACTATCCGATTTATTTTCATGCTAAACAAAAGAGTTGCATGAGTGGGAGGCTTTCACTTTCAGGTAGGGACGAGCGAGCGCTCAGATATGAAGCTTGAGACCAAACTGATTAACATGAGTGTGTTCCCCTGTGTGATGCATTCCCAACGTTCATTCATGCATCCTTAGTAACTGCCTGGATGGTGTAACTTAAGCTATTAATGTGTTTATACTCTGGGGAACACAGACAACTAAAAATGTTGAAACGTTTGCATGGGCAGATACATTTGCTTCAGGTTTCATTAGTGTGCTGCAGTCGTGCCATACTGAAATGCAATCACTGTCCAGTGCTTTAATAAAGGGCACTTTAATAACGTCTATACATAAAAGACTCCTAAACCCTATTCAGACTGGATTAGTTTTCAGTGTGGTTGTGTGTAATGTACGGAGCCCTGAAAGGGACGTGGAGAGAAAAATATAACTCTCAAAGTTTTTCATTTAGGTCGACATACTTCTGGGTCAGTTTGGGAAACTTGCGATGAGGTTGCTTAGCGTTCTCTTCAGACTTCTTTCATTTATGTGCAAACCATGCCTACCGCCAAGCACTGATTTAATACCATTATATTTGAGGCCAAAATCAAAATTCTATGAACCTCTCCCCTGGGTGTGTGCGGTGGTGTGGTTGTGTGATTGTGGTGGTTTCCATGTCGCCGAACTGACCCGGAAGTACATTGACCTGAAGGAAAAACTCTATGATGTCTCGCAGAAGTGAATATTTTTTCCTCCATGTCACTTCCAGGGATCCGTATTAATGCATCCCAGAGATTTATGCCCAAATCTGTTGTCAGTCATTTATTTTTTACAGACTGTGTACATGCATATGGAAAGATTACTCTGTATTTCAACTTCAATGAAATCTAAAAGCAGTAGAAATGGTAATGAAACCAAGTATAAAACACATGTCAATAAAATATAGCTGTGGGAATTGTAGCTGAGTTCCTAGCACAGGTACTGACCTATATGGTACATCTATCGTATGGTCATGTGATCTACTCATAATAAACTAGCATGGCCACACCCCCTAATACAAGCTTTTGTGATAAAAGTTAAAGTATTCAGTTTTGTAGGAGAATGAGGTGTGTGTAGGTCCTATAGGATTCCATGTAAATAGAAAAGTATCTAAAATAACACAGAGTGTTTAAAATCAGGTCATTTAAACAAAAATGTTGTTCACAAACTTTTCATCAGTGCTGTATAGTTTCAGACACAGCATTAACATCGACATCAAAGTCGCATAATAAATTACAGTATCACTTGAAAGATATACACTGGCGATCACATGGGCTTTACAATGCAGCATTTCCTGAGAGTAAGAAGTTTCAGCTCAGTGTATAAGTGGCATGTTTTCAGGACTGATAAATAACACATGAGTCTCCCCCTAAATATCCTTCCAAAAATATCAGGAAACCAGAGCAAAGCACATCCATTCATCAACGTGAAAAGCTGAACAGCAACAGCATGATGAAATCCTAAACAGTAATCAGCGTGAATCATGTTACAGGCTGATTAAATGTCCACGAGGAACAATGTTTATGCAGGAGAGACGTTTCTTACCCAGAACGTTCATCCCCCACTTGAACTCCAGCTTCTTCCTGTTGACAGAAACAGGCTCGCTCTGGTTGCTGACAGGCACGGATACTTTCTTCACCACCGTCTGAACCTGCACCCGGAACGTTCAGCAGTTACATTTTGTTTCTCTTCTTACACGTTTAAAGTCACTTAAAGTTTAGAAAATGCATATGAACAAATTCCCACTGCAGCAGATTTGCCACATTCTTACTGTGAAAGTCTGAGTTAGTGCTGAACATGTGACAGACAAGTGTTATTACATCACAAAATATACAGGCCAACCACATTCCAGTATGCAAATACAAGCTATGTAGCCCTTTTTTACTTGTAGGCTTTTGTTGATGAGACAAGTTTAATGTATCAAATTCTAAGAATGGAATAAAACGCTCCATGTCGTAATATTACAGGAAAATAACCAACGAGGATTTGGTATGATGAAGCAGAGTTACTGTTACTACCCTGATGTTGATTATTTTCCTGTCACGGAACAACCTGAAGTGTTTTATTCCTATTACACAACAGCAATCTGCCAATGATTGCAATCTTTTACCTATTAAAGAACAACGTGTTGTAGTTTTTATCCATTTATAAATAAATTTAAACTCCACATCCATGACCCATGTGTTCTCACTTGGGCTATAGCAGCTATAAACAGTTGTTCCCTCACCAGCCTCTCTTTTTTTCTCTCTCTTTTGAAGTTAATAAGACAATAAAAAAAAAAAGCATAACATAAAGTGAAAACTCATCTGTACTGAGGATGCCGGAAAAGTTACAGCCCTACCTCTGACACTGGAGACTCCTTCCATAAATGTTAAATAAACATCTTCTTATGAGAAAACGTCGCCATATCAACAATTTTCACCCTTTTTTTGCTGTTTATGTGGAGCGTCATCCGAGTGAATGAGCTGTTACTATAAAAACGATAACATATTTGAGCATATTGTTCATTAATACAACCTGTGATCTGGAGCTGCGCTACTGTCAGAGCAGCTGTTATAGGAAATTACACACTCCATTTTATTGTGCAGTATGTTTTGTTTTTCAGAATATGATGTAGCAGAAGGCCGTAGACATGAGAGCCAAGTTTATTTCCCGCTTCGTGGTTATTCATTTTAATAGTGTCTCAGTGGATCCATATGTCTTGTCATAGCTAAGATGTTAAAACACCACACCACATTAAGCAGGATATGTCTGAGAGAATAGTTTCCAGCTGTAAATCTGTGTTAGAGCACACTGAATCGAACGAGCCGTGCAGGTCTGGAATTAGAACTTCCTGCCATTCACTTCCTGTCAATGTGTCACAGTGATTAGAAACCTGAGATTATGTTTCGTGTGTGTGTGTGTGTGTGTGTGTGTGTGTGTGTGTGTGTGAGTAGTTGGACAGATTATCTGTAATCTCTTTATTCTTAACTGGGTTTAACATCTGGCCAACAATACTCTTTCTCTCTAGTTATGTTACAGTTACGTGATATCATCGCATCATGATATGCATTCTTTATCATGTCATTTGTATCATTAGACATTAAAATTGTTTCATTTTCCCTCCTTTTCTCATAATGAAGTTTTTTCCATAAATGCTGAACAAAACTCTCTAAATATGTACCTGTAATCCCGCTATTACGATAAATCATCAAAGACACTTTTCTCACATATCACAGATACCATTAAAACAGTTTTTACTCTGTTCAAAGGCAGCTGTTAATACATGTTAACACTTTTAAATCTTTAAATTTGTAAAATGTTAGAATTTTGAAACATTCTTCCTTTTTGCTGCTTATTTGTGTTTGTAGTAAACAATAAACAAAACCGATCAATGATCATTTCAGTTTTTAATCGCAACACCACAGCGACTGGCATTTTGTATGTAAAACATTTCATATTGTGATGCATATCGTGTCTTTAACTATCGTGATATGATATTTTTGTTATATCTCCCGGCTCTAGAGAACATCGTTCATACAACATCCTGTAAAATAAACTTCACTGTAACTTGTCATTTTAGACAGGAAATAAAATTGTAAAAAACATCCTTTTGCTTTTTAAAAGTTTAGAAATTATGCTCACTCAGAAAATCACTCCAGGGCTGTAGAATTCTGGAATCTGATTGGTCAGAATTTTCTGCAAATTTTGATAAGGTTTTGCTAACAAAGAACCAATCATATATTCAGAGCACCGCTATAGGTTCAGTTCTGGGACTATTTTCTAGCTTTTATAGAAACAAAAGTATTTAAAGAAGAAAACAAGGGAAAATATAACAAATGGTACAAAAATCATTTTAATGTCCAGATGCTGAAGTGACGTGATGGGTATTTTTTTACTAGGTGTCGCCACAAATCACTATATTAAGGCCACAAATTTCTCAATGAGATAATGAGATAACTAGTCTGTGGCTGCATAATATTAACTTTTGGTCTCCATATATTAATTTGTGGCCTAAAATATTATCTTATTGGCATGTCTTATGCCATGTGTCATGTGACTTTAGAATCCCTAAAAGCACTGACACTTTTTAATTATTATAATTTTATTGTATCACGGTAACAATATCACAGCATCATATCACTCAGTTCTAACTCGGTGTGTGAGGTGGATCTACCTGTTGAAAGCAGGCCTGGACCAGGTTCTCAGGGAATAGGTTTCGGATCAGGTCCAGAAAAGCGTCCAGACTGCTGACCTCCTGGTTGTTGGGTCCAGCGTTGGTCTGAGTGGTCCTGAGATTGGGGTTTCCTGGGTGAATGCCAAGCACCAGGATGACTCCCAGCACAGCCGCGATGACAGTGGTGGACATGTAGTACACCATGGCTCTGGTACCCATCCTCCCACTTGAGCGAGCATCCAGACCTGCCAAACCTGAGACACAGCACATGCAAACACACACACACACACATGTTTCTGTTCCTTTTTGCCTTAAACATCTGCAACAGCTTTTGACCTTAATACCACAGTACCGTTGAATTCTGAAATCTGATTGGTCAGACGATGTTGATTTATTTTTCTATACCAGCAGCTCTGACAGTTGTGCAGCTCCAAATCACAGGTTTATATTAACGCATTCATTCTAGAACACTATCATTTCTGTAGTAACACCCCATTCACAGGGACTTGTATGGCGGATGCGCCACATAAACAAAATTTTAAAAATCATTTATTATGGTGAAGTTTTCTGTAAGTAGACATTTATTTAACTTTTATGGAAGGCATCGCCAGGGTCAGTGTAAAGCTGTAACTTTAAGTTTTAAAGGTGAGGGAATGACTGTTTATAGCTGCTATAAAGTAAGTGAGAACAGGAACTAACTTGTTTCAAAACATTAAATTCAACTACAAATGTATAAACAGTATGACGTCAAGTGTTTCATTCCTGACTTGGTTCCTATAAAACATAGGTGAAAAAGATAACTCTCTGTTATCTCTGTTTCTGTGTGTGTGTGTGTGTGTGTGTGTGTCACCTGTGATGAGACTGGAGATGATGAGGGGAAGGATGAGCATCTTCAGCATCCTCATGAGGATGTCTCCAGGAAAGGAGACCAGCATCAGTGTGTCTGAGTCCAGACTGGGAACATAACGCAAGAGCAAGCCCAGAACTGAGCCTCCTATCACACCTGTGTGTGTGTGTGTGTGTGTGTGTGTGTGTGTGTGTGTGTGTGTGTGTGTGTGTGTGTGTGTGTGTGTGTGTGTGTGAGAGAGAGAGAGAGAGATAGAGAGGGAAAATGAACAAGAAATGTGAAATCAATACTATTGAAGAATCATCGCTTATAGCTAAAGAATCACAATTCAAGCATGTTAGAGGTGCAAAGAAGTCAGTACAGAAGACACAGAGCAAGGTAAGGATAGTGAAAGACTAAAGGAATTAATAGAACAGACAGATGTTATGGTGGTGATAACTATTTGTGGAATAAGGAAATGCAGAAAATATGCCACAACGACACCCACTTTGGGTTAATAGCCAAGAGCTTGTAACATCTCTATCAGCTGAGTGTCTGTGCTGCAGGCTGAAAGCCACTCAGTGATTCCTGATTAGTATTTAATTCATCATTTAATTCATGGATTTATATGCTGGCCATATAAACTAACACTAGCACAAGACACAGCTGGATACATTCACATTTTATACAGTTACAGGGTCTGTGTATGTTATATTCATTCGTTTTTCATTTCAAAATGACCATTAGAAAATCAAGGACACAACTTTTTATTTTATTTAGTGTCTTCCTTGGCACCAAATTCATTAATTCATTTTTAAATAAAAAACCCCTATGAGAAGGAACCAAGAGACCCAGGATAGGGATACTGTGGCCCTGCTTGGAGCCAGGCCAGAGGGAGAGATTCATTGATAAGTGCCTGGTGGTTGGGCCTTTACCCATGGGGTAAATCCAGGCTCAGTCCAAAAGAGTTACCTGGGGCTGTCCTCCCTTGGACCTGCCACCTGCAGGAGGAGCCATAGGGATCCTGATCCACTCTGAAATTGCCCTAGGGGAGAGACTTCAGGCAGGTGTGGGTTTACTTATAGCCCCTTGGTTTGGTGCTTATGCATTTTAGTTTTCCTTGGTAAATGAATGGTAAATAAAATCCCTGCAATTTCGGATCAGTGGAACAGGCTATGACTGTGGTTTGCACCTATACGCCAAACACAAGTTCAGAGTATCTGGTCTTCTTAGAGATCTTGGGAGGATTGCTGGAAGGTGCACCCTCTGGGCACTCCACTGTTCTACTGGGGAACATCTACATTCACATGGGCAATGACAGTGAATCCTGGAGGGGTGTGATTGGAAGGAATGGCTCACCCCATCTAAATCCCAGTGTCGTGCTAATCACAGATTGTCCATAACAAACCCTGTGTTTGAGCATAAAGGTGTTCATAAGTGCATTTGGAACCAGGGCTCCTTAGGCCGTAGGTCAGTTATTGATTTTGTAGCTGTATCATCAGAACTGTGACCACATGTATTGGAGATTTGAGTGAAGAGAGGAGCTGAGATGTCAACTGATCATCACCTGTTGTGAGTTGGATTATATGGTGGGGATGAAGCTGGATTGTCCTGGTGCGCACAAGTGTAAAGTTAAGATGTGCTGGGAATGTTTGGCAGAGGATCCTCTCCCGGAGAACTTGGACTTCCACCTATAGCAGAGCTTCATCTGCATTCTGATGCAGGCTGGGGACATTGAGTCTGAATGGGCCATGTTTCACACATCCATTGCTGAGGAGGTTGTACAGAGTTGTGGCCATAAGTTTGTTGGTGCCGGATTTTGCAGCAACCCTCAAACCTGGTGGTGGACATCAGTGGTAAAGGGAGCCAGCAAGCTGAAGAAGGAGTTCAATTAAACTTGGCTAGCAGCTGACAGACACTGGACAAGTCAAATGGAGTTTGGCTTTAGCAGTTGTGGAAGCAAAAACACGGGTGTGGGAGAAGTTCTTTCAGTTGGCCTTGAAGAGATTCTGACAAACCACCATACAATTTTGGGGGGAAGCAGTACTTTACAGTGTGGATTACAGTGGGGATATAGTGTTACTGACCTCTGCTGGGGAAATAGCCAGGTGGTGGAAGGAATATGTCGAGGATCTCCTGAATCCCACCGACACACCTCTCATAGAGGAAGCAGAGTCTGTGGACTCGGAAGAGGACTCATCCATCACTAGGCATGAGGTTACTGAGAGAGTCAAAAACTCTTCAGTGACAGGGCTCTGGGGGTGAGTTTCTTTAGGCAGACATGCCTTTTCAATATTACATGGAGATTGGGGACAGTGCCACTGGACTGGCAGACTGGGGTGGTGGTAAGTCGAGCCTTGAATTTAGGAGGAGGAATGTGGTTTTCATCCTGATCGTGGAACACTGGACCAGCTCTTTACCCTCACAAGAGTACTGGAGAGTGCATTGGAGTTTGGCCTTCCAGTCTACATGTGCTTTGTGGACATGGAAAAGACATATGACTGCGTCCATCAGGGTGTCCTGTGGGGGGTGCTTCAGGAATGGGATACCTGGACTGCTGCTACAAACCAATCAGTTCCTGTATACTTGAGCAAGAGCTTGGTTTGCATTGCCGGCAATAAGTTAGACTCATTCCCAGTGGGTGTTTGACTCTGGCAGGGCCCTTTGACATTGACTTAGTTAAAAATTGTCCTTGGTTGTCCAGTTCGGGGGGCTCAGGATTGCATCTCTGCTTTTTGCAGATGATATGGTCCTGTTGGTTTCATCAAGCTGTGACCTCCAGTTCGCATGGGGGTGCATTGCAGCTGAGTGTGAAGCAGCTGGGATGAAAATCAGCAACTCTAATTTTGAGGCCATGGTTCTTAGCCAAAAAAGGGTGGATTGCCTGCTTTGGGTCGGGTATGGGTTGTTGCCACATGTTGAGCAGTTCAAATATCTTGGGCTTTAATAGAGGAGGAATGAAATGGGAGATGACAGGTGGCTTTGTGCACTGTTCCAGTGATTTGGAGGCTGTCTGACCAGTCTGTTGTGATGAACAGAGACCTGAGCCAAAAGGTGAAGCCCAGGACACACTGGAAAGATTATATATTAATCCCAGCTGACTTTGGGCAAGAGGCAGGGAATACCCTGGGCAGGGGTAACCAAACTATTACAGGGCTTACACAGAGACAAGCAACCATTCACACCTATTGGCAATTTAGAGTAGCCAGTTAATGTAATCAGTATGTCTTTGGACTGTGGGAGGAAACCCACAAAGGCACAGGGAGAACATGCAAACTCCACACAGAAATGGCCCAGTCAGCCGCAAGTTTCAAACCCAGAACCTTCTTACAGTGAGGCAACAGTGTTGCCCCTCATTTGCATATTTTTCTAAAATTTGAAATAGGAAAAAAGCAAGTAAAATATACATGCACAGAACTTACAGCACTATAACTCTATGATTTTATTGCTAACTCATTTGAATATATATTCATATATTTAATATGTAATAACATTAACACATAGCAGCAGTAACTGGACAAACGCAAGGCATTTTAGATAATTAAAAAAACCCAAAACATCAATTTTCTTCTTTACAAGAACATACCAATAACATGGACTGAGGGATATTATAGGAAAAGCTTAATCTCTGGAAGCAATATAGCACTGAGCTATAGTAACACTAACAAGACAAACCCTAAACTGCACTAAACATCAAAAAACACCAGTAGGGGACACAAAAATTTAATTTTTCTATGTCAAACAAAGTGTACTGTGTGTATATGTGAACAAACATACACACAAATACACACAAACACACACCTAGAACGGTGAGAGCAAGCAGAAGGTTGCGTGCAATCCAGCCACAGTGTTGTTGTAAAAATCCTTGTTTGGGCTCCGCCTTCCCTTCCTCATCAACGAGGCTATCTCCACCCATCTGTTTCTCCAACTGATGATTCTTCATCCTACCAAAGAGACAGTACGGGAGAGAAAGAGAGAGAGCGAGAGAGAGAGAGAGACAGACAGACAGACAGACAGACAGACAGAGATAAAAAAAGAAACAGTCAGAAAAAGAGTGACAGGAAGAGACAAAGAGAGAAAACAACAGAAAAAGAGAGAAAGAGAAACAGAACATGAGAACAACAGAAAGTGTTAATGAAAGAAAAAAGGGAAACAGAGCAAGAAAGACAGGCAGACAGAGAGAGACAGAAAGAGAGAAAGAAACAGAGATTGAACTAGAGAAAGTGAGTGAGACCCAAAGTGAGACAGAACAAGAGAGACAGACAGAGATATATTGAGAAACTGAGAGAGCATGAGAAAAAGAAAGAAAGTGAAACAAAACGAGACAGACTCAGAGGGAGAGACAGAAATAGAGAGAACAAGAAAGAGAGTGACAGAGAGAGGGACAAGGGACAGACAGACAGGCAGAGTGACCGAGAGAGAGAGAGAGAGATTCGTACTGATAATTATGGTGTGTTTAAAAGGCCAGTGGTTTAGTGATTTTTATGACTGTGGTTTTGTGTTGTGTTGCTCTAAATGTCACTCGTCTCACAGACCTGTAAACACACCTCTCCTCACCACACTCAGTATGCAGAGGAATGCAATTTACCTAATTTTCCACTTCCACCACAAACACACGTCTACGCCTACTGGAAGTCTGTCTCACCTAAATATCTACCTGTAAATCTATCTGTAAATCTCTGCCTAACACACACACACGCACACACGCACACACACACACACACACGCACACACGCACGCGCGCACGCGCACACGCGCACACGCACACACGCACACACGCACACAGAGAGATGTGCTGATGTGATTTAGGATGCAGTGGAGTTTACTTTCACTTCTTATCATGAAGCTTTAAATGACATGAATCAGCTTAAAGCACTTATCCATGTAGTAAATGAAGATTTGGGGATGATATTGACTTCCTTTTCTTCATCCTTTCTACAGCTCCAGTGCTGAACAAGTGCCACCTCCATCCATCCATCCATTCATTATTTATACCGCTTTATCCGTCTGGGTCACGGGGAAGCTGGAGCCAATCCTAGCATCTTGTGGCGAGAGGCGGGGTACACCCTGGGCAGGTCGCCAGTCCACCACAGGGCCGACACAGACAAACAGCCACACACGCTC
>JAQMYM010000008.1:1237491-1251874 GCA_030014255.1 Parauchenoglanis ngamensis | reverse complement strand
ATCTGCACTGTTACTCTGAGCTAAAAGGTTTGGGGTGCGCGTGCTGCTGTGCTGATCAGTAGTCACAGTAATGTGGCTTTAAAGCAAAAAAAAATAAAAAATCTCTAAATCTGAAATAAATACATGCCATTTTCTCCCTCTGAGATTACATTTATAATAATTAACGTATAAAGTAAAGATATTAGACACGTTAAACAACCTGCTGTATGTTCACGTTTCGGATAAAACACTATAATCAAAGTTTCCTATACTCTACCTCCAAATATTTTTGCATGGATGTATGAACACCTTGTTAGAGGTTTTATTTTTTCCTCTACTCACCGAGGTTCTGCATCATCTTATTTAACTGCTCGTCCTCCTCTTCCTCTCTGCAGAAACACAAAGGAAATGAGGGGAGAGAAAAAAAAACAGAGAAACAGAGAACTTCCTGTCTGGATGGAATAATGGAAAGTGTAATTCAACAATAAATGGATAAAAATGATGAATTTCTATTCATTATAAAACCGGAAGTTGTAATAGCTGTGCGGTAAGAAGAACAAAACACATGGGGGCGCTGTTCTGGGAAAATAGTCAACTCTGCGGCGGTGTAACAGGAAGTCTGCTTCTGAACACATTGACTATTTTCCTTTAACTGCATGAGCCCAAGCGTTTTACTCCAAACATGATGTATTACTGCAATACCACATTTCCGACACTGTTCCACCTCTCACACACACACACACACACACACCTCAGCCGGTCCTCATCGAGCCCGTCCACAATAGCGTTTCGGTCATTGACTATTTCCACCAGTTTGGCCATCAGCTCCTCTTCTCGTTTTTTATCTTGTGCAGTCTTCAGGTGTTCTACACACACACACACACACACAAATATGCTAATCATATTTAAATACTGTTTTTTAATGAATTCCCAGCATGATTTGGATCGAGTATTCATTACGGCGGTCCTGAGTGAAAGCTCTTACTCGGATGTTTAATTCATGATAAAACTCTGCAGTCCTTCTTCACTTTAATCTATTATACAGTTTCAACCAGTGAAGCTTTCAGCACTTACACACTTAACACCGGACACTTGGCAGCAGAGCACGAGGAGCGTCATGAAGCCTGGGACTGGCGTTAATGGCCACCGAGCTGGACTCTGTTTAAAGCAGTAACTCGCTGCCATTCTCCTCCCAGTGAGACGTATATAAACCTGTCGCAGTCTGACTTCCTGCTGGATTTGTGTTCAGCAGGTAACGAGCCTCATCGCAACATTAGTAAAGGAAACGGCAGCGCTACAGCACAGGGACGTGGTTTACGGAAGGAGCTCCAAGGCAACTAACCAAGTTAATCAGTGTGTAAATAAGCTCATGAGCAATTAATTAGGCACTTCAGTAGGTGAGCAGGCAGGTCAGTGTGCGAGTATGTTTATATGCAAGTCAGTAAATAAGTAAAGCTGCGAGTAAACAGGTCAGTAATTAGGCAGGTCAGTGTGTCAGCCAAAGTAATTAACTAATTTCATAAGGAATAATTAAGCAGTTCAGTAAATAAGTCAGTAGGTGGCGCTGAAGGTCAGCGAGTCAGCAGGTGGAGGCCAGGCAGGGGGAAGAAAAAATAAATAAATAAAAATTAAAAAAAGATTTCTTACCTGGTTTTTCAATCAGTTTGCGAAGCTCTGCATCAACATTAGGCTGTTCCTCCTCCAGGTCCTGAGATCGTCCACTATCACACACACACACACACACACACACACACACACACACACACACACACACCAATGTAACAGCTGCAGTCGTGACGTTGACACTCTTCCACACATTACTCAGTGTTCTGTTTAAGCTGTTCTTCAGGAGGACGTTATGAAACTCATATTTACATGTAGACCAGCTCGGACTCGCGCCGGATGTAAACCTGTTTGCTGCGGATGAGATTAAACCAGTCCACCATCAAGTCGTTCGTTAACACGTCCTCTTGGTCCTCTGAAAGAGAAACACGGGATCTTTAGAATCTTTTCAGCTTTATAAAAGGAGACCAGTGAAAAGCGGGCGTGATGGAGCGCCTCACTCGTTTATAATGATCTACTAATTAGCTCTTAAACTGAAAACCATCTCCTTCCTATATTTATTCAGGTCGAGATTTCTTCTTGTGAGGAAGTGAACACACTTCGCATGGTGACCTCGGGTGCGAGGAACTCGCTTTATCCATTAACGCGTAATGAAAGGAAGAGATTCCGAACAAGCAGTGATAATTATTCAGTTCAACTAATCACAATAGAAGCTGCTGGACTGTAACGCTGTTATTTCTCGGCAGTAATTACACACAGTTTAACCCCGATTTGGAAAAATGTGTGTTATTACACCGGAGCGTAATTAAGAGAACAGCAGCATGGGCAGACCCCAGATTCTCGTCCACCGCGTCATCATTCTGCGTCCAGGTTTAATAAACAGGAGTCAAACAGGAAGTGCAGCTACACCTCACCTGCCACGCTAAATGAGAAACTTCACGCCAAATAAACAACTTTATGATTCAGTCTGATGAACGCGGACACGTGGAACCGAGAGACTCGTCACCGTATCGTTCCTCACCCTCCTCGCACTGTCGGAGCTGCTTCTCCAACTCCACTCCATCCTTCTCCAGCTCGCTCAGCTTCGCCTCGATCTCCTTCAGCTCCGTCAGGATCTCTTCTCTGGGGATGTAGTCCGGCTTTAACAAAAACACACACGAGACAGACAGACCGGGAGAATATTCCGGATCAACTCTGCAGGCATGAAGAGATTTCCTAATTATATATAATGAAATGATCCATGAAATTTTCATCTATAATGTGTGTAACGGTGACGTCAGCATACGTCCTAAATACAGAAAAGAAAGGAAAAAGCAGAATCTGAGGGAACGGAATTCTCTTACGCAGTATGATGTAACTTCCTGGAGTATTCCAAATAGTTCATAGATGGGAATGTGTAACAGGACTGAGTGAATGAACTAAAAACTAAAAGATTAAACGTTGCTCGCAAGTACAGAATCTTATCAATCTTGTAGATCTTGAACACAAACCTTTGACGGCTTCTGCGTCTTTGTTGAAGAGGAATTAGAATGTGACCTGCTGCTTTCAGTGTTACAGTCTAAACAAAGAGAGAAAACATTTCTGTAAATGTAGACAGACAGACAGACAGACAGACAGACAGACAGACCTCTTTCAGTACTCACCCGTAAGCCCTTGCTCGGTGCCGGGGCCGGAGCCGGGGGTGTGCAGCACGCTGGGCGAGGGGGACTTGGAGCCGTTGCTGCTGCTTTTTGCAGAGAGAGAAGCAGTAGGTGAAGGAGAGGAGCTCTTCTTGCTGGGAGATTCCCAGGGACGAGCCCCTGTATTAGACGTCTGCGGTTCGCTAGTCGGCGTGGAGTCTGTGGGGCTCCTGGATCTGAGAACCGGGAGAGCAAAAGGTGCAGAAGTGAAGAAATTGCTCCAACTCAACAGCGAGCTGTGTGACGCGTGTCAAACTTCCCCTCACCTCTTAGCTAGGTGAAGGTGCTAAAGAGGACAGGGAAAGAAGGGAAACGGGTGTGGCTAAGCAGAAAGTCTCAGCTCAGACGCGATATGCCGCTGGTTGTGTGCGGCGTAGCGAGGAGGGCGCGTCAACACCGGTCAAAAAGCGAGAGGGGGTGAGAGAGACAGAGCATCTGGAGAGCCAACCAATCAAAACACAGATTTAACAGGAGACAGAACATTCAAGTCTCAAAGCACAATCAATCATTAAGCAAGGAAAGCACGAGCAGGGAAAATCAGCAGCCGGACCAACAGGAGAGACGGAAGGAAGACAAGAAAAAAGACCTACTTTGCGATCTTGGCCACAGGTTTGAGCATCGACCTCCAGTCTGAAGGGGCCGTGTCACTTTCTGAAACGGCACAAGCGGCTCCGTCAGGGTTCTGTAAAGCCGCGGCTCCGATATACACGCTACAGGCTGACGAAGCCTCCGATTCAGCGCAGCAAATACATTTAGAACATGCGTTCAAAAGTAAAGCGGAATTTACTTGAAATATTTTTGGGGAAAATAAATAAATCAGAGCTCTGTTTTCCACTAGGGGGCAAAATAGAGCAACAAACCCCGAGCTAATGCGCCTGTTCATCAGCAAGATTCAAAACCGGATTCTGGAACCGGGTCTCATTCCAAAAGGACCAATTTAAAGCGTTTTACAGCGGTGACGTGAACTCACGCCATCGTAACACTCGTATGCCGAGCGAGCTCAGAAGTAAGGAACCTCATAAGTACATAAATAAGTTCATATGTAAATAGATAATTAGTCACATACTAATAAAACTTGACGTGTTTTTTTTGTTTTTTTTTTTTTTTTTATCATGTTACATTTTATGAAAGTTATTAACTCCATAAATAAGTCGGTCAGTAAGCTTGTAAATTAGCAAATAAATAAATACATAAATAAATAAGTAAATAAATAAAATGCAAAACATGAATAATCATTATTCAACATGGCATTCAGCGTAGACGTGGTTTTTAATTTTATGCAAGTTTGTAAGTCAGGCCATTTATAAGAATATAAACTTCAAGGGTTTTTTTTTATTGAGTTAATGCTAGATATATAGATATTATAGATATAGATGTAGATATTTGTTACTGGTCACTGAACTGCTTCAGCTCAGTGGACTCCGTGTAACGTGACCTAAAGCGAGTGTGAAACTCCTCCACCTCACCCTTGTTGTCAGAAGGCTGTGTTGGAGCCGCTCGGGTCGGGGATTTATCTCTGGAACGCAGCCAGCTGTTGGTTTTCGCTCCACCGGAGCTGTTTTTACCGAGTTCTAAATCCACGGCCGGAGGTTTCAGCACCACTTTGGTGGTCGGCCCTTTGCTGGCAGGGGGTGCGGGGGAAACGTTGCTCCTGTGGGAAAGAGAGCCGTGTTAGCACTGATGCTCCACAAGGGGGCGACATACACCAGCGTGCAACTTCAAAAGCGGTGCGACTGACTCGAGTTAATAACCAAATTTCAGTCAGTTTTATTTGATATAAAGCGTGAATAAACTGTCGAGTTTACACTGTGTGAAGTTGCAGACGAATTTTGAGAAAATGTGAGAAGTCATGAGTAGCACTTACTTGGCATTAGTTCTCTGTCCACCGTACAGGGAAAGTGGGCCGCTGCTCTTGCTGGTCTCGTCAGTCACAAACCTGCTAATGATGGACTTGGCTTTCTCCTTATCGCCATCGTTCTCCTTTTCTTTAGTCCAGTCGTCCGCTCGGAGCAGCAGCTTGCCTTTACCTGCACCTCCGGCAGCTCCTGCACCTCCCGCTACAGGCTTCTCATAAGCCGGGGTCGCCGTGCTGCCCGTAGCGCCTGAGCCGGAGCTCGCCGTGCTGCTACTGGACTCAAAGAATCTGTGCAGATGAGAATGATGTGTTTAATGCAATACAGAGGTCTAATACTTCAACATAACGCTGCCTCGTTAGCTAAAGGCACAACAGGCCTCGAATATAACGAGTTAAAATGTGGCATGTAAAGAGGTACTGCACACTTAACTGTGCTTCTTGAGTGACCTGTAAACTAAATGATAAACGTGTACTGACGGCTGTAACACTGACAAAATTACTGCACGTCTATAAAAACCAGCATTTTAGGAGTCGAAGATCTGCTGGTGAAAATAATCCACTGACAGAGACGACCTTTGGGCTCATTACATTTTGATCTAAAAAATAAATAAATAAATTGATTAACGCCCGCTAATCAGAGGTGGGCAGCCCTCCTCCCCCAGCCCCGCCCCTGAGTGGAAGTCTGTTAAACCACACCCATTGTCAAATATATCCTGATTTGAGACTTCCCCACCCCCCTATTATTAAGCACCGTCATCCTTTGGTTCCTACTGATCCAGGACACGCTGTGCTTCATTCGGCTGCCAGTTTATTTTTGCTCAGGCTACACCTTCACAGACTCGGCCCTAACCCTCACCTCTGCCTGGCCTCCTGGTTCTTCAGCACGGAGCTGCTCGGGCCTTTAGGCGTCTCTGCGAGTACCTTCTGTTCGGCGGGACTTTTCACTGTCGCAGCCACAGAACGTGATGCTGTGTATTTATAGCGAGGAGCAGCAGCAGGGGCAGCAGCAGCAGGGGCAGCAGCAGCAGGGGCAGCAGCAGCAGGGGCAGTGGAGCGTTCATTCGTACTCAATATCCACAGCGGGCTTGGCTTCGACTGGGCGGAGTTTTTTCCCACAGTCTTCACTGGGACATCCTGTGGGGTGGCTGGGGACTTGGTGATGGTTGGTGTGGGTTGGTTATAGCGTACAGGGGGCGTGGCCTGAGCGGGCGGAGCCTTCTGTGTGCTCTGGTGTGACTTGCAGATAAAAGTGTTGGGCTCTTTTCCAGGTTTGTACGTTCCGGAAAGGAGAATATTAGAGCATTCGCTGCATCTGCATCAAAGGAAATGACGTTATTACCGAAGCTTATTAATGTGGAACTGCTCAAATGTCCTCACACACAGTTCAGTTCACGTACAACTGCGGCTGATTGTTCAGTGGAATTTCCCCCGGAGCGGCTGACACACGTTCTCGCTGACAGCACCGATGACTCACTGCTCATGTGTGCATGATTAGATTTGTTGACCTAGCAAGAAGCTAAATACTCAGCAGCTAATCTACCATGGCATCAGGGAGAGCACTAGGGTGAAGGGTTCAAGGTACAATAAGCAAGTCCAAAGAATATCACGGCATTATTGACACGAGCCGGTGGCGAAAACTAACCGACAAGTTTATTAGGAAATCACAGTGGAGTCAAATTTTTTGTTAGGGCACCGAGAACCCTTGCATTAAACTAGATTATGGAGCTACACATTTGCAATAAATGATGCAACACACACACTTCACTTTTCAGTTTCATTTACAGAAGAAATTTGTTCATGTAAATCCTGTCGGTCCAGAAGCGCTACCGAACATGTGTACATTCACAGAGAAGACGAACTGGTTAGACTGGCTTCAAATCCTATAATTGGCGTTCGCTAACATGCATGCGAGTGCAAAGAAAGATTAAACGCTGACAAATGAGGACGACTGTCATTGGCTGACTGGCATTCATCGCGCTGCTGCTATAATTAGAAAGCGCACCGTGAGGTAAGCGTCAGCTCAAACACACGTGACGGAACACAAACCCCTGGCGACGTAGCAGCCCATCTTGTAGAAACAAATGTATACAACGTACTTAAACATGCCACATACTTGAAGCAGTTCCTGTGGTAGAGCTTCCCGTCCACGAGGTGTCTCTGAACAAGGTGGACGTGTTTGTTACAGATGCTGCAGCTCCTGTTGATGGTGCCGGATTTATCCGTGCGCTCCACCAGAACGTTGCTCTGCAAAACACCAGTTTAACAGCAGCATTCCAACGACACGCTTAACCACAACAATGCAAACCGCCTGCTCGGAACACAAACCGTAAACATGTTCAACAAATGTGCTGCACTTACATAAGTATTCACCCCCCGAATCAGTGCCTGGTAGAACCACTTTTATCTCCACGGACCGTCGGGATACGTCTCTTCATTCTGCACATACTTTTACTTGGCAAAATCATCTTACGCCGTTAGATTGGACAGATTTGCCACAGATTCTAAATCAGACCGGAGTCTGGGCTGGACTGGGCCGTTCTAACGCAGTTACGGTCACTCGTGTAGATTTCATAGAGAGAGTCCTGGTCCTCTCGCGATCTAAAGAAACCTGTAAACCCTTCAGAGTTCTCCTTGTTCTCTTGGTTGCTCCTTTACTCTCGCACGGACGTTTGGTAGAAGCAGAGGCAGAGACGCGCCATTTCTCCATCACTCCTTGGTCTTCATGATGCTATACGTGTTCTGTAACAGTCTTCCAGGGACAGCTGGATTTATATTCGGATCATGTGGCACTTTAATCGCACACAGGTCGACTCCGTTTAACTAATTCTGCGCACCAATAGTGAGGGGGGTGAAAACTTATGCGATCAGATTTTTTATTTGTAAAGGATTTTGCACCATATACACCGATTTATCCTCCACTTCAATATTACGGGCTGTTTCTGTATAGATTCATCCCTGTTTAGTCCTTTAAAGTTTACTGTGACATGTGGAAAAGTTCACAGGGGGTGAATACTTATGCAAAACACTGTACATCACAAAGCAAGAAGGGACGAGGAAAACAGAAATAGCCTATCCTGATCATGCTGCTCTAATCAGGCTCGTCTTCATCACGAATGACGCGTTTAACTGATTCGCCTTTTTACCTTCGTTTCCGTGTCGGTTTTAGGCGAGCTGAAGACTTTCGCCGTGACCGCTTGGTTCTTTCTCCCGGACAGGTGATCGACGGGCTCGTGCTTTCTCCCGGACAGGTGATCGACGGGCTCTTCAGCTGGTCTCTTCACGCCTGCCAAACCCCCGACTGCACACGGAAGCACAGTGTGAGCACGGGTACTGTACACGTGTATTAGTGTTACTGACGGCTGGAGGTCTTACTGGGAGAGCGGCCGTGGAAGTAGTTGTAGTACTGGGACACGTAGGTGAGGATGCTGAGACGATCGGGAACTCTCAGCGCCACCATGTCCTCCGCATCCAGCAGCGCAGGAATGCTCAGCTCCTCCTCCGCCACTCGGAACGCCTGGCAACGCAGAAAAACATCATTTACAAGGCTGTAATTCCATTAATAACAGCAATCCTAATGTGATTATGAGATGAAAAGCCACCAAACACCATGAGGGACACAAAACATCTGTACATTTTATACCTACATATATACAAACAAAAAAACCCTAAAGCTCTATTCAGACGGGATTCGTTTTCCATGCGGCGCTGTGGGATATAATTATTACCGGAGCATCTCTGGGATTTTAGTCTGAACCGGTCACGTCACTCGTTTTTCCCCGGACTGCGTGCGCACGCATCGGGAAGGATTATAGCGTCATCTTTTCCTCCTATAATCCGAGCAGTAGAAATAACTCCAGGTGATGCGCAGTCATTTACATCCACTCATCATGGACATGAAGGTCAGCGCAATTCTTTCACTGCAGCAGAATGATTGTAAAACCCACATCTTTAACAGAAGAAAAACAATTTTGGGGTTTTCTGAAAACAATTATTCCTCGGTTCCTCAATGTTCCTCAACAGATGCACATCTGTTGCTCAACGTGGTCAAACAACTCAATCTGTTTCTCATCCGACCATAAAACGTTCCTCCAGAAGGCTTTTTCTTTCTCCACGTGCTCAGCTGCAAACTTTAGTCGAGCTTGAAGGTGTGGATTTTGGAGCAGGAGCTTCTTTCTTGGACGGCAGCCTCTCAGCCCGTGGCGATGTGAAACTCTCTTGACTGTAGACGGTGTTCCAGCAGCTTCCAGCTCATGGCAGGCCTGTGCCTCGATGGTTCCTGGGATGTTCCTGATTATCTGAACCAATTTCCTTTGGACGGTGATGATTTGGGTCTTCTTCCAGAAAATTGTCTTTCAGCACCACAGAATTAATAATCTAAGTGGGTGTATGTATAATTCTGAACCTGTGCTCATTTTAAAAACCCATGATAAATTAAAACTTCTCAAAATTGTGTTTTTTTTTTTCTCTATTAAACATGTATGTTGTACAATCATTCTGCCACGGAAAATGAACAGATCAAAGAAATCACAGAAAGCCCAATATTGCCATAACATTCACGTTCATGATGACATTTATAAACATGTACATAAACGTCTGACCACAATGTAGTCCAGTTTATCTAGTATTTTCCGTTATAAGATTATAATAAACCAAATATAAAATTATTAATCCTATATCATGAAGCTTCTCATTCTGTTAATGTGAAGAAATTTTTTTCTAGAAAGAAACAAAATGATTGAACGGACTGAATTTGAAATAAAGTTCAAATAAATAAAAATGTCTAGAATCTTAAAAATGGTTTAATTGAAACGTTACAACAGGAAACGCTAGATACATTTGTCTATATCCAAGATGTTTTCACTTGCTAAGATGTGAAAATATGTTGTTGTAGCTTTCTATGGTGTCCACAGAAGGACAACTGAAGAGTTCCCTTTAAACTTTAAAAAACCGTAAAACAAATATAAAAAAAAAAACCTAGATTTTTTTAAACTAAAGACTCTATTGAGTGTTTCCTATGAGAAGTAAAAGCTCTTTAAAAAGCCATAAAGAACCATTATTTTGTTATTATTAAAAGATAATAGTAAGTAAATTATACGTTCTCCAAATGATGTTTGGTCCCTCTCAAGTATTTGAGGAACAAAAGAGTTCCTGGATGAGTTCCTGTTCCTCATTTTTCTTGGTAATGTGGAAATTCCTCTCACACCTCACTGTGCTCTAATCACATCACTTATCCTGTCCCATTTCTCACATCCCACACACACACACACACACACACACACACACACACCCTCTGAGCTCTCACCACATCATTCCCTTCTCATCTGCTCCTTATTCCAGCCTCAGACTGGAAGTCCTACACAAATTAATAGCGTGGTGAAACAGAGTGTGTGTGTATTCCCGTGTGTGTGTGTCCTTAACCCACAGGGTATCATGAATGTGTTAAGAGGAGTGTATGTGCTGTAATGTGTGTGGAAACTTTCATTAAAATGTCTTTCATCAGTGCTTCCAACAAATGTTATAGACTTTCATACCTGCTGAATTCTGTATCCAGATTGACTCCTCATTAATTTGAGTCGCTTTATTCACCAAATGTACATAGCGTGTACACAGGAACAAGACAAATCAGACAGACAAGTGCAAACACAATAAACACAAAACAAACACCAAATTCAACACTACATGGAAGTCTCACAACAATTATATGAGATCATCTGTTCAACTAAATCAAACATGACAAAGATGAGCCTGATAAACCTGATCTTTATATTCAACAAAGTTACAAAGAGACAGGAAGTGAACACACACAGGTGTTTCGACACACATTACGGTAAGTAATGACTAACTGTAAGTGATGGAGCAAAAGCGTTGTTTTGTTTTTGTTTTGTTTTGGTTGCTTAGGTTTTACTCACACTTCCCCCAGCTCGTTTTCTTTCATCTGAAAATCTTGGCGCCAAAAGAAAAAAAAAAGAAAAAAGATTATTTTTGCGCAATAACTCGGCCAATTACAAATACCTGGAGTACAGATCCCGGCGTTTAAGTGCCGCCGATGTGCGTGGTTGTCATTCCTGCAGGTAATTGTATAGCTCTTGTTCTGCTCAGAGCATGGGCGGAGTCGGACAGAAGAGGCACACTTTATTCTCACCGAGATCTCTATCGGAAAGCCGACGTGTTCCAGGTCTTCAAGTCTCACAAACACACTTACAGTACAAGCACAGCGGACAGCGTCCAGCTGTTTGTGAGTCAGAAACCTCCATCTTCCCAGACAGTGTTTTGATTAGAGAGGGATAAACTGATGCTCAGAGTGAACGGCTGCCAGCGCAGCAGAAAAGCAGGTCAAATCTGCAGGAAGAACTGAACACAACACTGGACATGTCAAGATTAAAAACATTAAACCGCTCCTTAAACTCTTAACAGGTCACCGTCCAGATTTATCCATCCTTGTTTCAGGACTCAAGACAAGAAAAAATATAGTGAGCTTCTCCCAGTGACATCAGAGATACTTCAGCTACAAATTTAGGTCAGCAGAACATTTTCAGTGGCTGCAATCAGCATTGTTCGTGTACTCACCTGAATACCTTTTGCACAAATACAATATTAATAGCGGCATCCACTAGATTATCCGCTAGGAGGCCTGGGGTGCAGTCGGGTTCAAGTTCATCCTGAAGGTGTTCAGTGGGGTTGAGGTCAGGGCTCTGTGCATGATGCTCGAGTTCTTCCATTCCATCCTAAACACACCATGTCTTCATGGAGCTGACTTGTGCGTCACAAGTTAGCATAAGCTAGATAACGCTACGCAAAGTTTGATTGGGTCCTCGAGGGTCTAAATGTGGATGGCCATAGGCAAGCCCTTCAGCTTTGACACCACCAGTCACCCATCCCTCCCACCATGCCTTCTTCCCCAACGCATTACATCCATATTCTGTCCAGTTAAGGCAGCAAATGAAAGGACATGAGACTTATCGCAGCCTGAAGACACCCCATTCCATGCAAAGACCTTCTAGTCCTCTCAGTAGCTATCCTGGAGACACTCTTCAGCACCTATTTTCAGTCCTTCAAGATAGAGAAAAGACCCTTTAACCAGATATAGATCAGCAATATGATGGATTTGGGATTTATGATTTATAATCCCACTATCCAGTGCGACTCAAAAAGATCGATTTTGAGTCTGGTTCCTTAAAGGGTTTCTTCTGAACTGGATTGTTCTGCTTTGTGATGCAGTCTATGATATGAAGTGCTATATAAATTAAAAATCTGACAAAACTGTTATAAGAAATGTAAGAAATGTGTGGTCATTGAATCCAACACAAGAGAGAATACTGTTCATTTTTCAGTGGCTACTGAGCATGCACGTTTAACACGTATGTTAAATGTCTTTACCATAAAGACTTTACCAAAAGGTACTTACATAATGAGGCTACCATGCCAGCTATTCCACACCCATCCAAGTCCATGTCTGTCTAATACCATGTCCTTCCTAATCCATGTCTAATCAATGCCTATCTCATACTACACCCATCATAGGCCACACCCATCCTAAGTCATGCCCATTTTACGCCATGACAATACTAATTCATCCCTGATTTATTCCATACCCATCTTATTTCATGCTCACTCACCTCAACTTATAAAGAGCTAGACTCCAGACTAAACAGGTGTGCTGTTAAAGTTCTTCATGGCCTCTAGACTGCACCCTAGGTGTCATCCTGTGTCAGTGACTGTTCCTGAACACACTCAGAACTCTATGAAGGCACAGCTGATTACAGTGAAAAACAACTTCCATTTCTAATTAACTCGGCTTCATTACAAACATCTGCATGGCGAGGATCATCAGAAAAACGCACATACGAGGATTAATCATTGCGCCATCCAACACAGCTCACAAATAAGAGTGACATCATACTCACAACACAGCTGTCTCTACCATAATAAAATTATGTGCATGAACCATGAAGCATGCTGTGTGAGTAATTTGTTGTTTCTCTTGCCTTAGCCTGATATCTCGGTCAATCCTGCTCCGTCTTGCTGCGACACTTATCTCAGATCTGAAACTGAGATGCACTCTGGAGTGTAGCGGCGTTCCAGTTACCACCCTGAAGGTGATTACTGTTGTACAACACCTCCTCATGAAGCCTTTTATTCCTCTTATTCCACAGCACTTTACAAACAATTGCATTTTGTATTTATTAAAGAACAACATTGCATAGTTTTTATAAACTATTGAAACAATTTTATGTTGTGAAATGTCTGCAAAACAAATGATCACTTATGTTATACTATCTATCAAGATTTGTTCCCTCACTTTCTCCTGAAATTAATAGAACAGCAGCGTTTCTAAAGGGGAACCATATCTAAACCCTCAGTCTACTTTTAATCTTTACATATAAATGTTATTCTTGATGGAAAAGCCTATTATATTGGCATTCATACTAAAAAGTAGCAATGTCATAAAATATTGATTATTGATTGGCATGTTATTTTATCAATATGTTTTTGAGGCATCAATGTAGTAAAATTAGCCAACATTTAAATTCAATGTCAAATATGTGTGAGGGCAGCATGGTGGTGCAAGGGTTAACACTGTCGCCTCACTGCAAAAAAGTTCTGGGTTCGAACCTGCCCGCTGACTGGGGCCTTTCTTTGTGGAGTTTGTATGTTCTCCCTGTGCCTGTGTGGGTTTCCTCCAGGTGATTCTTCCCACAGCCCAAAGATATGCAGATCAGGTTACTCTAAATTTTCCATGGATGTGAATGTGAGTGTGAATGGCTGTTCATCTCTGTGTTAGCCCTGCAATGGATCGGTGACCCGAGGTCCCAGATCACCTGAAGTCAGCTGTAATTGGCTCCAGCTTCCCCACAAGTCTGACAGATAAGCAGTATAAATAATGGATGGACAGATAATACATGTGCTGGAATAATAGTGTTTGGAGACCAAAACGGGTTAATATAAAATTTATACACGTCTGACCTGACAAACTGTTTGCTTATTTACAATCTGGCAGGCTAATATGGCCCCATCTCGTGATGCTTACAGGCCTACTAAAAAGCTTGCACTAAGTGAAGTTAGGGTAAGTAGGACACGTATGTACTAATGCTGTTCATAGACTTCAATTTAGCATTTAACACAATCATTCCTCAGCATCTGATTGGGAAGCTGAGCCTACGGTGCCTGAACACCTCTCTCTGCATCTGGATCCTGGACTTCCTGACTGAGAGTCCTCAGTCAGTCTGATTGGGAACAGTATCTCCAGCACCACCACACTGAGCACTGGGGCCCCCCAGGACTGTGTGCTCAGTCCACTACTGTTCAC
>JAQMYM010000008.1:1208738-1227046 GCA_030014255.1 Parauchenoglanis ngamensis | reverse complement strand
ACTAAATACGTTATTGTCAGTAAACATATAAATGTCTATTTCTCAGAGTTCCTACATGATGCAGTAAAACCAAAACTGTATTTTTTATTTATTATATACATTTATTAATAAAAAAAGAATTATAATTGTTGGCCAGTTGCTTTTGGAAATGCTGGAACCTCAGTGTTGGGGTGGTTACAGTGACTTTACTTTAACCCCGTCACTGATTATTTTCCTAAACCAGCATGAACCTGATGTTATGTTTTAAATTACACAAATCTAACACTACAAGTTTAACACTGTAGGCAGAGAGAAAGTCTTTTATCTGACTTTTCATCACTGGAGCAATAGAAAGCAATAATTACTAATACATAAATCTGGTTTTAGAGCTTTACATCTTTTAGAGGATCATTGATATACAAACACCTATAATTTAATTATTGATAGTTTCAACACGTGAATTGTTTATAAGTGAATAGTATTTGTTTATTTAAGGTTCCCTGTTAAATACCAACACTGTAAATACTTTTAGTTAAGTTAGTTAAGGAAATACATTACCAGTGGGGAAAACAAAAAAATAATAAAGTAGAAAAAAGAGTCAGATTAGGCTGAGGTGTAAAGGAAGACAGACTGGATGAAGTGCCGAGATAAAGACATGAGAATGAAAGAGAGCTCCTAAGATTTAGTGAGTGAGGCTGAGAATCAAGTCCTTCCTTTTATTTTCACTCCATCTGTTTTCTATCTTCTCCTCTTCTCTCCATTTCAGGTGCTGAACACATGCTGAAACAGTCCATCACCCAAAACAAGCAGGAGTGAAATGAGCTGCATCGTTGACACAAATTTCCATGAAGATGAAGATTAAACACAAACGAAGGGTGTGAAAGGACACTCATACTCACCACCTGTTCTGTCTTCTCATCCTTCCCCTGATTGATGTTTTATCTCCTGCCTGGATGGATGGATGCGCTTCTGTTCATGATCCACTGGAGGGCGGTGACTCTCTGTTACGTCCTGCATAAAGTGTGAAACGTACAAAGTGGCTTCTGGTAAGGACTCAATAAGAGAGACAAAAGAGTGGGTTTCAGTGAATGTGACACTGATTAGATTTTCCTGCTTATTTAATATCATTACTGAGTACAAATATTATCATCAGGAGCAGCTGTTACTTATTTCTCAAGCCGAATCAGTGTTAAGTCACACTAACATTATGCAACCAACCAAACAACCATAAGAAAACGGAAAGGATTGGTTGAACTACTGTGACGGAATAGCTTCAATTTCTTATTACGAATGTTTGATATATGGCCCGAGATGGCGCAGAAAATGGCTACTCGGTGCCGAGGCTTCTGGGACGGCTCAGCCAGCCCCTTTAAATGTAACTATTAATGGATTAAACGTATGACAGATATCGGCAAAATTTCCCGAGGCACTCTGAATTTGAATCTATGTTGCATCATCCATTACTTCTAAAAACATTTGTGACCTGATCCAGCAAAATGAGTCACAGTGACCCTTGTTTTTGTTTATATCACACACACATTTGTCTTTCAATCCTTGTGAAGACATTCTGTTGACATGTTTATTAATGCAGCTAATTAATGCAATGCTTACCCCTAACCTCAAAGAGATTTCCTTGTGAAGATCATCCAGACATCCGCACAAGGGTCACTGTGACTCATTGTACTGGATCAGGTCACATTTGTCATTTTTAGGACTGAACCTCTTCAGGCAGATGGCCAGCATTGTGGTCTTGCATCAGTTAGGGAAAATGATACTAGTCTCCGTGTGGAGAGTGCAGTAATGTGGGAATAATCAGACTCCATCATTTTGCGAGTGTAACTGAGATTCATATTTTAAAAGAGCATTGTAAAGACACATAAGGTGTCTCAAACTGACCTTAAAAGTATCTACCATGAACTAATCTAGTACATTATACACTTATGCTACACACTTCAACTGGATTCATGCATGATATATTTGCTACATCTCAATGTTACTGGACAGATGAGTATGCTAACATGAGTTGTTTTATGACATCGAAATCGATAAGGTACTCATGCTAATATAGCTGGAGTATTTTGAGCTAGTCACTAGAGGATCCCTATTTCAACCTCCTGTTGATAATTGGTGCCTTCAAATGGGGTCGCGTTTACTGTGTTCATTAGAAGAGTCCAGATGAACACCCCCTCTTGTCGTATTCACGACTTCGTAAGTAGAAATTTTACAAGTTTACCAGCTGTGACATGTTTGCTGATGTTTTCAGAATTGGCGGTGGCCGCAGAAGTCCATTTTTCGGTGGACGGCAAGTAACTTTAGTCGTATAACACTGACTCTCTGATATTTTCAAGCACATTTATAAGCAGTGAGTCTTGTAGTGTGACGACCTCTGTGACAACAGCGAATGAGAGTCGGAGACAGTATATCATTTCAGTGAGAATTATTTGGCATGCCATACTGAAGCGGTTGTTAGAAACAGCACAAACACAACCTGATTCCTGACGGCAGTGAGTGTACCAAGTTACCTCCAGTTCTCTTTGCAGAGCAGATAATCCACGCTGGTCTCAACTCCGGAACCAAGCTTTCCTCTTCTCTTCTTTCTCTTTTTTTTGTTGTTGTTGTTTGAAATAGTGTAGTTGCTCGTGACAAAATCACGTAATAAACAGCACAGTGCAGAGTGCAAAAATGTGTTAAGGGTCATATAGTTTCCACTAAACCTAAAGTTGTCTAAACCCTTGTTTCCTACATGTGATTTCCTCACACACTGAATGTCATGCTTTTTTTAAATTTTAAATCAAGATGGAGTTCTGTAATCAGATCAAAACGTCTGCCGTCTTTACATGCGATTTTTTTCCCCCCATGCACTTTAAAATGCTAGAACTTTACTTCAGATTGAGATATGTGCAAATATCCAGTATTTCATGTTAATATCATATTTCCCATGGTGACCACATGCTTTTATTATTTGGATGAGTCTTTTTTCCCCCTCCTCTCTGAGATCACAGCTTCAGATTAACAGATTCAGTAACTAAAAACTAGCACTGAGTCCAAGTCAGAGCAGTATTACTGTCTTTTAGATGAACACAATTAGTGTTTTGATATTTTTACAACAGGATGTGCGGTATAGGATAGGACAGTATAAAATCGTATTACTTTTTTTTAAACAGCTGTGCAGGTTTTGTTGATGTAACACTGCGGAAAAAATAGCCACATCTTGTCTTAAGTCATTTCCGCACCTTCCATTAAATCAATATGTTCTTGGCCAGTGGTTCTCAAAGTGGGTTCTGGGGAACCCCAGGGATCTCTAAAGCATAGCCATCACCTTTTTTTTTTTTTTTTTTTTTGCAGTGGTGGAAATCACAATGTCACATTATCAAATGTATTATATTTAGGGGTCCAAGCACCAGAGTCAACTCAGACTTAACGTGTTCTATCGGTGGAAATTTCATGAACAGAAAGTTCTATGGCTCCAAAACATATCAATTAAACATTTGTTATAATTGTTGTAATTTTGATGAAATAAATCTGTACTGACTACGCAATGAGTACATCTATACCCAGGCTACAAAAAGTTTGAGAACCACTGTTCTAGGATACGGTGCAGAATAAATCACTCCAAGAATATGAATGATAAACGATGCTGGACTCTGTGCCAGATTGCAACATACACATTTCACTCTGATCTTTCAATAAGGCCATAAAATTGGGTGTACAAATGAGGGATTTATTTTATTAGCACACAATGAGCCTGAAGAACAAATGTTTAAAATGCAAACATGTGTAGATGAGTCTGGCATACTTTGCTTAAAATGTTTTAGATATTTTATTTTTGGCCATTCTGTGGAACAAGTTGTTCCTTTGGGCCATTTCAATGTTTTGTGTTTTATTGAACTGTTATGACAATTCAAAAATGTATTGCGATGCTATCCATGCGCATGTATGAAACAGAACAGCGTGCTGAAAGAATCAACGTGCAAGACAACGCACAGCATGAGACGTGTGAGAGGCCAGAAGGACAAGCGCAACAAGGTGTAATAAATCCACAAGACAGTGTGGATAAATATTGTAGAAATGGCTAGATGATATATATTTACATCACAATAACTTTTATTAAGGGTTGTAGTAACACTCCACTAAACAGTCAGTCATGCTAATACTGCATGGACATAACTCATATTTTCCAACTAGGAAATCCCAAATTCTTGCTCTGAAACTGAGGTCTCCTCAACTTCAAGTTCAGCAAGTGACCTCAAATCATCATGGTCAGCCGTAAACACAGTAGCGTTACCTTTAAAAGCGATATGCGGAATATATAAATATTAGCTTTAGATCAATCGGCATTCACACATTTTCACTTGTTAAATCTATAACACTGACTCTAGAGATAAGAAGATGAACACAGGGAAATGCTGACCAGATTTGAGATTTCAGCAGCACCGAGGTATAAACGCCAATACTATTTATTGACAGTCATTTGCAGCCCTGACGGACTGGTTGAACGGCTGTACAGTAGCTCGAGCCCCAGGCTGTACACTTACACACTGCTTGCTTTGATTCCAGTCAGGTGATGTTCTGAGCGCTGGTGTCATATTTAACAAAGTCAACAAGATGTTGATGAGACTTGCATGTGAAGTTTTCACATCACTTCTTCGTATGCATGGTGTTTTATCCTAGTCGCTTTTAAACAACCCAAACGTAGTTACGGGAAGCCAGCCGCAAATAAACTCGCTGCTTTTGTGTGTTTACAGCGTAAACAGACTTCAAATACAATTGGCTTTTCTTTCTTGTCCGTTTATCATTGGTGAGATCTCAGATTTGTGTTTTATTGCAACCAAAATTCCAGAAGCTTATCGTAGACAGGACATGTATTCTTGCTCATCGCATACTCGTACACTTCTGCTCTTTTTCGCCTTGACGTGGCATTGGAGCGCTCTGTAGCAGTAGCCTCTGTTTTTGATTTTTTTTTAATGCAAGCCGAAGAAAGAGCTTCATATCTTTGTGGGTTGAGAACAGCTGGTGTTTCATCCGGGCCTCCTCTTGCATGATACTGAACTGCGCTGCTGATAACACAAAACTCCACATGCAGACATTCTCATTCCTCATATTTACCCGAGAGGCGAAGATCGAGCACAGCTGGATAAGTACTGCATGTATGGTGAACCTCAGGGTTCGTTAACCTGGAAAGCCAACGCGTGAAGCAGACTGGCGCGGTTTTGTTTTCACAATGCACAAATCAAGCAGACCACAGAATCCAGCCCCAATCTAACTCAGACTGACTCTGAAGGTGGTCTGCATATGGTTCATTTGTGGGTCGTTGTGAATCTGAGTTCATTAGACGTTTTCACATATGCACAAAAATGTTGAGTCAGCGGTCTGTAATGACTCGCGCTTGCAAGGAACTCTGTCTTTCCTTCCATCATTCTCCTTCATCCAGACTGGCATTCTGTTGGCTGGTCAGAACACACTGTGATGCCGATCCCTATTTGTAACTCTCCCACACACAACACCTTCTTCTGCTCTGAAAATATTTGGCACATTGCACATAGTTAAAAAACCAAAAAGAAAGAAAGAAACAAAAAAAAATCTTAAGCAAACCTTTGTGTAGAAATCACAAAAGTCACCTGAGCACAAAGAACACAGAGCCAGCTCTAAATAAATGATTACATAATTATATACATAACTAGTTTAAAACTCTCTGCGTATCACACCAGTGTTTATTTTCCCATTTTGTTCCAAATTTCCAGACTACATGGCATTTCTGTAGTGCAACGTGTCTGGCCGTTCGCTCGACTTGCATCTCCCGACTCAAAAAAATGCTGCAAACCAAAATCTACGGCATGCTTGTTTCACGTCCTGCATTTAGGTTGATTCAGAGTTGAATCACTTTCTCACTCGGAAGCAGACCGAGACCATGTTGCTTGTAGAGCTGAGTGTGATTCCTGTGTTCTCACTTAAAAGTAGCGTACTGGAGAGGAGAACACACCAGGGTTCCAGACAAACACAAGATATTCAATCTGATAAACTTTATTGAGGTGTGTTTTGAGCATTCCACAATATTCCCAGTCTTTTGTTGCTCCTGTCCCAACAGTTTTTGGAATGTGCTGCAGGAATCAAATGCAGACTGAGCGTATATTTACAAAAAAAATAAAGTTTATAATTTTTTATAGCATTAGCTATTAACAAACTGTGAATCTTAGCTGTAACAAACTGTAAGTAATTATTAACAGTAAAACTCATATACAGGGTGTACGAAAAGTCAGTTACCAATGAAAGTAAAACTACACATGCATAACTTTGTATTTATTTACATATGCGCTACTGTTCAGCCCTATTCTCTGTGTGTTTTCTCAGACATTTTTCTACATTACCTCATTGAAAAAAAAAAATGTTGAGTCAAATGGAGGAGCAGAAACATCAGTAGGACTTTCTCTACGGTGTGAAACTCTTTACAGTACACTACCCTACTGGCCTCATGACAAAATTTGTGTTTTAATGTGAGAAATATTATCCTTCGTTTGTGGGAATGTGAGGAACAGTGGAAGTGTGACGTTCCACAACAACTTAGGAACAAGAAGTGAAGCTATTTGATTTAATTAGCTTGTAAAAAGGTAAATTGCCTGTTTTTCTGACGCAGTAGTGCCAAATACAGTATGCTGTATCTATGTCTTGTGTGTCAACTCTACAAGTCTCCGTCTGGCTTTCGGCTCGAATTCAATCCCAAAAAGTGTCCATTGATTATCTCTGGAATTGAAAACTAAGAATCAACTGAGAATCTTTGGAGTCGAATCCACACACTAAAAATGATTTGCCTCTCGTGCGCACACAGCAAGCGAAATGAACTTAGCATCTGAGAGTTTCACGGAGTGAAACAGGCAGCTGATATTTATTTTATCTTTATTTTGAATTTGTCTGTTCAAAACCTGAAAAATCATGGCTTGAAATACCGACACAGCTGCTGCGAAAAGTGATTAAAAAAGTGATCACAGTAAACGATGCACATAATCCCGTTACCTTGATATAATATAATATGATATAATATTTAAAAAATAAAACTAATTGGATAATCAGGGAAAAAGAATCCCCAGATTAGATTATTAAAATAATCAGTTGTTGCAGCCGTAAAATAGATAAAATATAAAATTACTTGTGCATATATTTCAACACGTCACGAGTCTCACATCACCACCCCGGTCTCGAGTGCAATCAGAGCTAATCTTACAGTCACCAGATCATTGAAAAAAATGTGTTCACTGGGTGGAAATTTCACCATTATGTAGTCTTTAAAGCAGAAAAGTGGAACAAGATTACAGTACAGCGCAAGTTCTGCCTTCTAGCTGAGGAAATACTGTCATCATCCACACATTTGGTATTGAGGTAATCCAAAAGTAATGGAAAGTCATCAGTTACATTACTTGAACTAATTGAATGGCAGCCGTCACTGGTCAGGTGGTTGTTAAATCATCATGGCAGTCAGGATTAGTCGCAGCTACAGCAGATATATAGTTAGCCTAAACAAAAAGCCACGAAGCTAAGGTAGGGTTCACAAAAATCCCTTAATTAGGCTAAATCTCTCCCTCTCTATCTCTTCCTATCTCTCTCTCTATCCTTCACTCTTCCTCATACCGCACACTTGCATGAATGAGAAGCAATACTACGATTATATGCATGAACAAAGAGTGCAGTGGCGTAAAATACACACGTGCACTCATTACTCACTCAGAAGTGATCCCCCGTCCCACACGCAAAAACAAGCAAACGTGTACACACACATTCCATTGTCTCTCACTCACACACACACACACACACACACACCCTATCCCACAGGATGGCCAGATGGATAGGGCTGAAGAACGTTTTCTTTCTCACTGAACATTCTCTCTCTCTCTTTTGTGCGACGGATGTGCTGTAAGTCTATCCCTCGCTAATTGCCGGAGTGGTTTAAACACAAAGCCATCCGCTGAAACTCCATACCGCCGGTCAGAAACGTTTACAATGTGTTACACAGAAAATGTGTGCATGTAGGAAGGATTTTATGTCCATAGAATCAATCAGATCTACATGTTTCAAAACACTGTCCAGATAATACATCAAGTACATGCTATTTTGGGGATATCCACAAAGATCTGTGGTCTAGAGTTCTCTCTGAGTAAATATGGCAGCCAGTTAATTCATTCGGCCGGGATTGAAGTGTGTTAGGGGATGAAGAAGATCATTATCGCACCCAGGCCAAAAGTTCCCACTGTTGAAAAAGCCATAGATTTCCACTTGATTTGCTTAAAGTTACCAAGCATTACAAATATTCTCGATTAAATTATAAATGGTTTTTGAATCCCTGAGGAGCTTTACATTTAGAAGATGCTTTTATCCACGGCAGCTTGTTCATATCCTGAAACACAAGACACTGTTAAACAAGATAAGCGCCACTGCTGGGTCGATGTAACCGCAATAATTCACACTGGAAGTGATTTTTTTTAGCTATAAATATTATAAAGAAATAACTATGGAGGCCAAATTAAATACATAAATATGACACTATAACATTACTTAGTGAATGGTATCACACCTTTAAAGTCAAAATAGTGAATTAAAGGTGTGATAACAACCTACCTCTTGTGCTCATTTTACAATTTCGTAACCTCAACTTAGTATCTTGTATATTTTATATAAGTTGCGCACACAATGACTAACATAGCCTAAGAACATCACTATATTGTTCCATGTGGTTTAAATACAAATTTCATGTGTTTTTGCCACTCAGACTGCAGAAAATCTGTGTAGCTAACATAGGTAACAACAACGACACCAGCTTGCACTCATCACAGGCCGACAATAATGGGATTTTAGGCTATATTCAGACAACAAGCCATATACACTGTAATTTGTAACTTAAATTTTATTTTTAAACAGAGTGTTCACGTCGTTACTGAATTTGAGCTGCCAATCCAAACGTAGCCTTAGCCTGGTGTGCATTGTCAGAGATTTTGCCAAGTTATTTAACTGCAGCTAAACCTGTCAAAATACAGAATATTCCATATTTATCATTAAACCTTGTGCACAAAACAGGCTCGTATAAACACAAACATTCTTCAGAGTAAATCTGATTTAATATTCTGTTCATTAGCATGTTTCTTTTACATTCCTCCATTACTAATATGGTATTTGTGGCTGTCCCATGAATTAGGCATTATCTTATGCCATTATGCCACATTATGACTCCTGATCGCCTCTCGTTACCAACGAATTTTCTTGTAATGTGAGATATATATATATATATATAATTTAATTTTCATATATATAAATACACACATAAAATAACACTAAGCAATCCAACAGGAATTACCCCTTTAAAATTCATGCTTTTTGAACGCACAGGTACCTGGTAATGAATGTAAAGACAATTAAGCCGACTCATCAGAGCTATGAGTATTTCCTGAGAGGGTGGATTGGGGGAGTGTTTACTCAATATTACCTGCTCTGGACAATGAGATCTAACTGGAAAATCTTGTGTCAGATGAGTCAACGTTTCAGAAAAGCTTTGGAGCATGGTCTCCATGACGTGCAAGACTCTTGACCATGTGCGCTGCCTGTTACCAATCACTCGACCGAAACTAAACAATGTATTCAACTCTGCAATGGGATATTTCCACAGGAGAAGAAAACGGTTTTAAACATGATACGACTTGTAAACGAACTCCAGATGTATTAAAAGGATCGTGCACACGAGTTAACTGATTTAACACAATGGTGGTGCGAAAACCACCCCTGCAAAAGCCGCCCCCCCACCCGTGTACCCACCTCACAACGGATGTTACGTGCTGTTTTTATATTTGAGTCAATCTTCATGGGATAAGCAATTCTCTAAAGACTGTCTGAGCATAGAAGAAAATCCCCAAAACGATTTGTAGTTAAGTGGAAAATGTATTTTGAATATTGCTTAATTAAACCCTTTCATTGCATTGTAACAAAGCAGTAATTGAGCAAAGCCACAGGTTCTCAGAGTGAAAAACAAGGCACTAAAATAAAAAAAAAACATGAGCTGACCAGATTTCAGATCTTATCCAATTCCTGGGAAATATTCATTAGAAACTTTGACAGTGGTCAAAGACCAAAAGATTCTTCAGGGAGATGGAGACAAACAAGCTGAACTGACTACATAGTTGGTTTTGGTTATTTCTGCTGAGCAGACAAAATGCCGTTATGGCTTGGCCTTGTAAAGTCAGCCAGTTTTAGCCACCAATATGAAGTGGTGACAGGATTGTAAATTGCCCTTGTCTCATAAATGTAATTGTATCGTAGATTTTTATCTTTGTTAAGCTACAAATTTAGCATGAATGGATATGAATATGAAAAGATTTGGAGTGAGAACCACAAAACAGGACGATATTCATGGTGAGGGAAAGCGCGACAGGAATGTTGAAAGCATCAAGGTAATAAAAACCTGTGGTTTATGGTACGCTCTCAATTCGCTATTAGAAACTCAGCACACAGACTGCTCATGTGTCAGAAAGACCCACAGCGTGGAGTAGAAAGTTGCACCCAGTCACCCTGACTCCCTCTTTTGTTCCTTTTCAATTGCCCATACAGTTAAACCTGGTTTTAATCAGCAATCAAATTGAAGAAAACCTACTGTAATCAAGGCCTTCGTCTCCAGAACCTTCTTCGGCAGCTCATAAATCCCTCACTGCCACCTCTCATTTGCTGAAGTTTCCAAGCATTGCTGCAATAACACACATCCACCAGGTTATCAGTACATCTGTTTGCTCACTCAAGTGTACAATGAGTGATGAGCATGTAGCCTGTCGCTTGCGTGAGAAATTAAGTGCCCTGAACTCATCACCTCTGACCTTTGAAATCCAATTTCAGGCTCTGGAAGCCTCATCAAGTGTGGATGCTTGGCTGGGTGCGAAAGATGCACCACAAAACGAGGAAGGTTCCTACTGTGTGGCTGGGTGGAGGCATGAGAGATCTATCCATCAGAGACTTTCTTGTACCTGCTGGCACCCCTTGACCTATGACCTCTACCTTGCCTTCCATGGTGGCTTGCTGCTGTTGGGGCAGGTCCAGGAGAATTAGGTCAGACTATGGTGAGCCAAGCAGCGTGGCTGAAATTGGAAACACATGCAAGGGGGTATGAAAGGGAGCACACGGGAAGATTTAACAGTGCTGAAGGTGGCAATGTGGTGGATGGGGAGGGTGGGGGCGAGGTGAGTAAGGTTGGGGAAAAAAGAGAGGTTTTGAGGATTGGCGAAGAAAGCGAAAATGGGATTACAGGGAGAGTCAAGAAAAAAAATGGAATGGATTTAATGAGGCTAGGACCCTGCACGGCAAAGAGGTTTGTAATTGACCTTAAGGTTAACCTCAGGCATAAATAAGCCCAAGATGTGTGTAAGTTTGCGTAGCATGTGAACAGAGCGTTGGTTTCCCTGACAGCTCTATTTTCAATAATTGCCATAATAGCTACATTACAGATTGTAATTGCACAGGGTTGGGATTACCGTGTCTGGGGAAATAAACCTGGCTTGGTTGCATTCATAAAGCGTCACTACAGGAAAAAAACAGTGGAGGAAGGAAAGCTTTACGTCGGTCAGATTTATTTCCTCACCGCCTAATTTTACACACTTGGGAGGTTCATTTTCAATTGTGTACTGATATTACATTATGTCCATGAAACTGTGTCAAATATTCTCTTTTACTTTGTCTGGAAGCTGAAACAGAAGAACCAGCTCTGGTTGTAAATATCCGCTCTTTTGTCACTTCCAGGTGTGTGTGTATACATGTGTATGTGCAAGAGGAGTGCCCCGAGTATGCATTAGAGGTTTAGGGTGTAAAAATGCACCTTGCGTAAACGGGAATTGCTGGTTCAGAGATGTGACAAAGCCTTTGGCTTTCTGTGAATGGCCGAGAGCAGGAACGTTAAAGGAACGTGGAACAGTTTGTGTGCAATGGAGCAAATGAGTGAGCGAGAGCGGGTGTATGAGTCAGGCTATGAGTGTGTCTTCCTTTCTGTGTGTTAGCGTTAGAGCACACGTATTTGAAAATGAGTATGTGAAATGAACTTTTGTCGCCCTGCATGAGTATATCCTGCAGCACCTTCTGAAAAAATTCTCTTCTCTAGCTCTTCTCGCACTCTCCCTTTATCTGAGCGATAGACCCTGGGGCTGAAATATCTAAGTGCATATGAGGCAAGTCGAGGCATAGCCGGAGATGCAGAATGGTGGGAGGGAGACGGAGATTACGAGGGAACGACAACCAAATGCCAACAGGGAGGAATACCACAGGGAGGAAGGGAAAGCTCACGAGGAGGACCGCTTTCTTCAGTGGGTGTGTTAAGAGAATGCATTTTCAGGCTATATCCATGAAAGCTGATGAAAGTTTCCGTGTTTGTGTGTCTGAGTTGGTACCAGTCTGACTCAGAAGCACTCTTCCTTTCATTCTGTCTCGCCTACCTCTGCAAGTCTTTCTGTCATCCTCTGTCTCGTCCATCTCTCCCATGCCCAATCTCTTTCATGGACACTCTCAACGGGGCAGGCTTGTAACTCAACACCTCCGTCTTTTGTCCTCTTTTCTTGTTCTCATCCTTTCATCTTTTTCAACTTTGTGAGGAAATGGGGTTCTTTGATGGGACAGAAACTTCTGTAATAGTCAGGGGGGAAAAGGGGGGAGATGATATTATTCAGAGGAAAGAGAGAAAGTGTGTGAGAAAGTGAAAAGAGGTGGGGGCATGGGCCAAGGCATAATGTGCAAAATCAGATTTGTCTGGATTATAGAGGCAAAAATAATGGTCATTATGAGTATATTATTTTGAATGTTGGGAAAATTCACTGGCTTTTAATCCTTTGTCCGTGACCAAGGTTGTCATTAAACTTGTTAAAATCACAAGACTGTCTGCAGGTGTGATAGAAAAGCCAGAGTAAGTATATGTTAGGATGTCCTTGTAAATAGGTAAGTGGTGGATCTGATCCTCCCCTTCTATTCAGAGATGGTTGCTCCAGCTTGATGTAGTCATCCTCCTTCCCGCCTCTTTCCAAGTAATTGTCATCTCTGTCCACAATGTATAATGTGTCATTTTGAATATACCTGATCTAACTCATGAAGGGCTTGAAAATGAAGGGATCAGTAAGACTGGGTGTGTTTGGAGTAAGAAAAAAACCCCACAAAACCATGAGGAGCAAGGGGTCTGCAGTTTTTAAGCTGAAAATCCCAGGTTGGGATACAGATTAGTCTTGTCCAGAGGAATTTGAAACAGAGTTTAATTTTTCTTTGATTACAGATAAAAAGATGTAATCTATCAAGTAGATCACGGACCAGCAGGTACTAATTTAAAGCCATTCGGGATTTTGCTTAGTAATATGATCTATGATAGGTTCTGTGAATGCCACAGCTAAGACCAGTCTTATTTGAGCATGGGTGTAACTTTGTCTGGTACAATGGATGTTATTTCCTTTCTATAAATCAGCTTTAGGTACTACCTGTTCGTTCAGCAGTAAAGACAGCCTTAGTTATAACCTGTTGGAGCAACTGGCTTGAGAACGGTTTCTGTTTATTTAAGGCATACTGATCAATTTGCAAACGTCTTCATATTCATGCATGTAAAACACGATCACTCCACAATACCTATTCTCTCTTAATGTACTCATGACATGGCTGCAGGGTCAAGGTTTGAAATATGCAGACGTAAAACGGTTTGACGTTTTCCCACAACTGCCAACAGCAATCATGATCTGTCCCAGTTAAATCCAAACAAACTTGATGGCAGTTTGACAGTGGATAGACAGCTTTTCAAATGTGAAGCAGCTCACATTCACCTACTGACCTCATTGATGATTATAATTTCCTGGACAACAGGGCTCCATTTGTTTCATAAGTGAAGTCATGCATATCTGTCAGTGGCAGCACCAAGAGTGTTGCAGACATGCTTGTCGCACCCTGGGATGGAGTGGAGAGTTTTTTTAAGTATTAATATTATTCTTTTATCAACAATCCATATATGCAGCTAGCTAACTAATACTGTAGATGGATAATTAGCTGAAAATATTTGGTTTACAGGGAAGGGATATAAACATTCTGGTCAGCAATTAATGAGCACTTAAGGTTTGAACAGTTTCATATTTTGTGCATCTAAGTCCTGAAAAAAAAAAGGATCTTTCTATTAATAGTGTAAACCAAATCAGTTTGGTTTTGCTAGTGATTTAAAAGATCACTGCGACCCCAAAGGAGTTTAAATCATTCAACACTTTCTTAATCACTAGATCAGAATACCTATACTAATGATTTATGGGGGGGGAAAATCTGATCTACAATATTTGGCTACCTCAGATCTCGCTGATCAGCCAAGACATGTCTGGTATGCCAAATTTCACATCTTCATATCTGCATTGGAGCTATGAAGCTAACCACCAATTAGTATCATGCAGCTGCATGCCAAAAACATTCCCCACTTGCATTTAACAACATAGATTTCTAAGTAACATCATAAACAGTATCATAAAACCGAATACGACTCTATTAAAAACGTTAAATATATTAATCAAAGCGAGCGTGGATCCATATTCAAAATGATTAGCACTGCAGTTGGTAGCTAAGGAATGTACATTTGTAACTATTTGTAGACAACATTCACAGTCATACAGTAAAAGTCTCAGGGCTGTACATTGTGTTGTTGCTGGAACATTTTGCACAATTTAAAATATAAAAAAAACACTTCTTAATACTACTTCTTAGAGTGCACATAAGTGATACAATGCGTTTATATAATGCAGATTTTGGCATTTTATCAGATTTCTTTTGTTTTTAACTACAAATTGATGACAGATAAGTCTCTCCAGAAACATTTGGAGTTCATAGTTTAGCCAGGGGAAATCCCTAAATCACTTCAGATTATAAATGTTGGAATTGATGTTAAAGGTTTATATGATATCGTATTGTATGCTTCATGAGGTTGACGTAAAGCTTGGCATAGGCATACTCACCGTCAAAGGTTGTTCTTTCTCTGGAACGCTAACCCTGTGTTACAGATGCGGCAGATTACCATTCATTTTTATGCCACAGATATGTGACAGATTAACTCATGTGACAGCATCAAGCAACAAAGCAAAAGCACAACAAGCAGCATTTAGATTGAGATGTGAATTGAAAAAAGACTGGTTCAGTTGATTCCTCAGACCAATCCATTGTGTGGGTTGTCCAAAGTTTCTTCATTTCCACACTCACAAATTCAGTTCCTGATACAATGGTAATTTTTAGAAATCTAATCCCATCCAATACAACCTCTTAATGTGCATTGGGAAGAAATTAAAGCTTGAAAGGGTGCAGCAAACATCACTGGGTTTACACGGGGCGTCCAATTGTAATATTTAAGTCTCGGGTAACGGTGTCTACAACGTGACAAGCTGCTTCTGGAAGTTTTGGGAAATTGGGTCAAGAGCTCCCTTGTCGGTCGCTGCAAGACCGACTTATCTTTAATAAAGAAAAGACAACTGTGCCAAGATACATGGCTCTGTACAGGATGGCATTTCGAAAAAAAATTATCCTTGTCCTGTTCAGCACTTCCACAGAGAGAAGGTTTTTTCCCCCAATTGATGCTTAAATAAAATAAATAAATGAAATACGATAAAATACTTGCCACATCCATCTTTACAGCTAAGCGGGATCGTGTGCATGTCCGAAATTATAATCTGATTGTACACTTGGGACATACAAGCGCGCACATCTAGCCGATCCCTTTCATGTAAACAGTATGTTTGGAATCGCTGACTGGAATGATTTCATTTTGAACGTAAGAACTGTGCGCATTTGCACGTAAGTATTGTTAGTACAGTTAACATGCTTTGCTAATCTGCCCGCAAAGTTAGTACGAGTCCAAGCATGTAACATGTAAATTAACCAGACAATATTCACAATGTACTAGTTAGTTTAGAAGTAATACATAGCTAGTACAATTTTTCATCATAACTAAAATAAATAAATAAATGAAAACAAACAAACAGGATGACTACTGACAAGCTATTTGGAGTATAGGGGAACACGTCATTTTGTAATTAGTACTATAAGTCTGTAATCTTCTTTGCAGCCCTGACTTCCTGTGCATTTTCAGAACATTCTTTCATGATTTCAGCATCCAATAAATAATAATATACGCAGTTTAAAATTTTGCTCCTAGGCTAAAGCTAAAGCTAAAGGTATGCGACTTTAACACAACAAACATGTCTTGGCCAATACTATGTTTGAGGTAAAGTCTCTTTAAATTTGTGTTTCCTCCCCAGAAACTGAAGGCTTGGGTGTTAATAAGCTAATCAGACAAACAGAAACTAGCTAGCTACGTACAAAAGGAAACCTCGTCACGTTTCAAGACTTTTTCTTCAATGAATTGAAATGTTGGCTGATTACACCCACAGGCAGCAGATGTTGTTCCTCCGTTTTCCCTCTCATGTATTTCTTGTCTTCTTCTTTTTCATCCCCCCTCCTCTTGAAACCAACCCCCTTCTGGGTCTGGTCCTATATGAAAGCTTCACAAGTCCCTCACCTTTCCGTACGGACACTCTTCAGGAGACACTCTGGCGCGTCCTGAGAGGATCTTTTATGCATATTTGAATCGGAAATCGGTCGTTTTCAGTCAGATTTTCGTTCGTAGTTAAGGTCTGAACGGATTTTCTACTGAAAAAAGCGCTAAGAAGTTGCTAAAAGTGGTAGCAGGGAGCTATCGCTGGGCGAGCCGTCAACGTCGCGCGCACGGACTTGTGCGAGGCGAGCGGCGCGAGATGTCTCACGAGCTGTCCTGTGTGAGGAATTCAAAAGTTTAAACTCGGATTATTTAACGGATTCTAACGGAATCTTTCGTCAAAATGAACCCACGGCGTGGAAGGATATTTTAAGACCAAAAATAAATAAGTAAATAAATAAATAAATAAGTAAAAAGATCCAGATTCTTCACTTGGACGATTCCTTAAGAGTGGAAACTTGCTCGTGGGAATCAATGCGGTTTCAGTCGAAAGGACGTGCGGTCCGAAAGTCACCTAAACGGTAAGCTAATGAGGTAATATGTGCGTTAGCTGTTTTCATTTTTCTGGCAGGAGTTGAGTGTTATCTCTAATTGCCCTTGAAAAGCTTGGTTTTTAATATGCTGCAGTCTGGTTATGTGTATGAAAATATATAAAATCCTAACACCACGTTGGGATTTGGGGCTGTTTGTTTTTGTTTTTGTTTTTGTTTTTGTTTTCCCAGGTACACCGTTTGACAGGCTTCCAAACATTGGAGACTAATTATATAATTTGACCATAAGCAGCAGAACCTGTTTGTGTTTTTAGTCAGCTCCTGCATGCCGACGTATTTCAGAGGTCCTTGAAGTGATTCTGTAAGACAAGTTTCATTTCTTCTACACAGCCAAATCCTTAATGCTAAATAAACACACACACACACACACACACACTGTGCTGAATAAGGGAGAAATCATCTTAGCGTTGAAAGATCAGATCAGCGTGATAATGAACTCTGTCCTTTTTTCTGTCTATTTCTATTTAACACTCTAGGTTATATTTAAAGAATCTGTAGGACTCATTTTTCAACACGTCCAGCGTTTTTTGGCTTTGGGAATTTTCCCACATTAATAGTTGGTAAGCATTGCCGTATTCCAAATTTCAGTTGCAGGCTAAAACAAGCCAAGAGTTTGCTAGCCAGACTTATGCCGTAGCCTGGCTGTTAACAAATGCAGACATCTACATGCGAAATGTAAAACTTGAGATGAAATACTTCTCAGAAGCATCGCAGATGTATTATTTGCTTCCTCTGGATTCTCGGCTAGCATGTGTTTACCGTCGGACCCATCATATTTGGCCACGACTGAATGAGAGATCGGCTTCAGGCGGGTGTTTCTCTTCACACATCATCCCCTAAGTATGCCCGCTGTGTTTTGTTGATTTTTCTAACTGTTGGCCTGGATGGATTGTTTCCCTGCAGAATGAGTAAAGGCTTTTTGTTTTACACTTATTTTCCAGCTGCTTGTATTCCAGAGACAGCCAAAAGGAAGACAGAGAGAGCGAAAGGAGAGAGTGAGGAAGAAAAAGAGAGACAGGCATTGGGTCAGAGGCCTGAATGTGATGACAAACATTTTGGAGCCAATATGTAAATTTTCCAGCTTTCAGATGGATTTCATTATTTATATTCTTTCTCCACAGTCAGCAAGTGTGTGTTTACCATCTGACTGATCACAGTGCATTTATTAGTTTGGCACACACGTCGACGTATAAAAGCAAACAAAAGCTTTTCAGTTATAATTGGGGCTGTTCAGGGGCTTACTGGGATTTGACCTCACAACCTTCTGGTCACTAGTACAGAGA
>JAQMYM010000008.1:1189888-1207073 GCA_030014255.1 Parauchenoglanis ngamensis | reverse complement strand
GGAGTTTGTTCAAGGGCTAAACAGAGGTTTCTCTAATATTTGCCCTGTCTGGTCACTGTTGCAAATCTTCAAGCATCAGCTCACCCTTCCCAGAATCCGATAGGTTGTTTTTGTTTTGAAAGCGCGTGACTGCTACCTGCTACCTACTAGCACTCTGTGCTGTAAACCCTCCTCAAATTCACTGTTCGTGATCCCTTTGAAACCTATCTCAAAATTTTTCTTCATCTTTGAGTCACATGTGGACGACGCTTTTAACAAACCCTGCCTCATCTTTTCTTTCCTTTGCAGCCGGCTGCGAGATGGCCAACGTCTGTTTGAGTCCATTACATATGGAATAACCGTATGATTGGATCAATTTAAAATATTAAAAATAGGATTAAAAGATTAAAAATAGCCCCCTTGACCAAAGATCTTAAGTTTCACGTAACAGTTTAAGATCTATGGCCTAGGACGTCCCCGAATTGTTGCGGATTGTTTTTGGAGCATTGAAAATGATTACTCACTACGTGGCGTGGAGGATTCTGGGAAGGGTGAGCCAGCCACTCTGATACCCATTTGACATATATAAATATAATAGGTATACAATATATTTGGAGCTAAATCCAATCCTAAGGGCCCAACAAAGGCATGCTGGGATTCGACCTCACAACCTTGTGGTCACTGATAGAGAGCCTTAAGCAGTGAGTTGTCACGCCCCTACATTCTATAACACCGCCACTACATATCTGTCAGTGAGTGAGTGACATAGTGAGAGTCTTTCAGGCACTACAGGTTGTCTGGACATGCTAGGCTATGAACTAGACTTACCCTTCTAATTTCAGCAAATAGAGGGAGGAGCCTTCAACTATAAATCTTTTTGTTTCTCAGGCTAACTATTCAAACCTTTTCCCATCATTCATGGTGAGCGCTCATTTCATTTATTTCCATAGTGAAAGTACAGATGTAGACATCACTGTTGCAGACAGAGCAGTTGCATGTAAGATTTATGCAGAGAAAGATGAGGCACGTGTCATGGAAAAAACAGACATACAGGGAGATGAGTGGCACTGGACGAATGTATCTCTAGGGCATAGCTGCCAGAGCTGAGCATTGGCTACTGAAGAAGCACTTAATAAAAAACAGATGCACACACACACACACACACACACACAGGCAGCTGTCGGGCCTGTCCTATCCTGCTTATCTTATCATAGAAAATTAGAAAAAAAATAGACATTACATGTGTTCCACTTCCTAATGTAATATCACGTATCAGGTGTTAAAAAGGTTGTAAAAGTAGATGAGGAAGATAGTTTGAGAGTGAAGGCCATTATTGGGAAGCGTTCTCATTCACCGCAGTGATGATAATGTTATCCAGAGCAGGTCTCGGAGCTGGGTCTGGACTTTCTCTGCCTGTGCACAGGAGAAAACGAAAGAGAGAGAGAGCAGGGCCACCCAAACCTGTGAGACCTGCATGATGACGTCTGATAGTCCCTTTACACGGTGGCTCTGGTTCTTGATCTGCAAATCCCAAATATTAGAAACACGTGTGCTGAGTTGGACCAACATTCCTGCACTGATTGTGAATTGATAAGTCTCTGCAACCAATTTCCTTTTCTTTGCTGTTTAATTTCGTTGCCTCGCTCAGACAGACTGTTGAACTTGGCCTTTTTCCGCAGGGTGTGTTGATGAGTGGGATGCTGCTAATCCACACTGATGCTGAACAAAGGATCCTAAGATATGTGACTGTTTAATCAATGCTTTGTTTCATCATGACCTTGTTACAGTCAGTCATAAAAAAAAACACTTATATTTACAACTTCTTTATCAAGCTTTCATCTAAGCTTATGCTAATAATAATTTATGTGATATAAAGTGATACTGCACACACACTGGGAATTACTGATTGAGCCGGATATGAAGGGATTTACTCATACAGGAGCTTTTGCACAAGAAATGTGGAATTTATGAAAATCGTGCGCTGAGATTGTACAAAGGACACTCATTAACGTGCACCTCGATTGATGCGATTCAAATCGGCAACAAGTTACTGCGATTTTAAATACAGCCTACTCTGTTATGTATTTGAATTATACCCCGATTTAATGAACATTTTGTGACGCGCAGACATTTCTTATTAATGAAATGAATAGCTTTTAGTCATCGGTTTTGTTGTTTACAGCTCTCTGTTTGTCTTTTATGGGGCTTTGTGGGCATCGCTAAACATCTCAACATACATGATGTGTAAAACATTTTTAGTTCAGTTTGGTCACAAAGACATTTACATATAACCACAAGTACACCTGTGTGTTATTTGGAAGGCACCATGAAGATACCAGTCTTGAAAGGTTCCTTACTCTTCACTCATTGCATGCAGCAAAGTGTGATGCTTCAGACAAGAGGCAAAAGAAACTTTATTAACTAAGGTTCGTTTTCTCATGATCAACATAAGCAAAGGTATCCATGCTAATATAGCTGACGCAACATCAGTCACTAAAGCTGCTGTTCAGCAGGGCTTGGGTCTGCTTGTCCCCTTAAGACAGGGAACTCCACCATCATCATCATCATGAAAACATCAATTGAGGGAATATCTTTCAGAAGAACGATATTCATCTGTCCAGAACGTTTTAAAGGTATCACAGCAGAGACGCGCTTCTGTTGGCTCAGGGTGGCCCAACACCTTACTTACACACTTTATGTGGTTTGTCATTGGAGTTGATGTTCCTGACATTTTCGTCTTGTTTTCAACTTCATTCACAAGCTAGCTTACGCTCTGTATCCATATCTCTCCATTGTCTAGCAAGAGTGTCGTTACAGTTTTAACCAACTCAAAGTGCATTGTACCAAAAGTGTTACTTAACTTAAGATTTTTCTGGGTTTTAGATACAGGCCTGAATGTTTTTCTTGTGAACGTTCAGATGAGCTGCGTGCCTGACAGGTGGCAGCGAGTCGATTGTGAAGTGCGTAATTAGAAAATGAGTCTTCGCTATGGCTGACATGTCTGATTTATGCGTGTTGTTAACCGCTCAGGGGAAAGTGTTATTTTCGAAAAAGGGAAAATAAGGAGTGTGGGTGAACACGTGCGTCTGTGTGCGCGCACTTCATGAACACACGTGCAGGTGAAGGATTGAGAGGAGGTCAGTGACAAACAGTATCACTTTATCTGTATAACGCACCATTTGCTGTGATAATGCGCTCGACTAGGTTTGCTAGCCAGGCGCAACAAAACGGCTTGGCTATGTGTGCTTTATACACAAGCATGAACAAACAGACATGGACACACACACATACACACAATCACAGAGTCCATTACTCTTAAACCGCGCACACCCGCATACATAGCCACATAAACAAGCTCTCTTCTGTGTCCTATCTCCCCAGTAGCCTTTTAACGCAAATGTGAAATCGACACTTGGAATCTCCTTATCTTACACACTCGCACTACTCAAACACACACACACACACACACACACTGAGCAGTCTAAGCCAGCTAATACTATCCCCATAACAACCACAAGCTTACAGACAAATGCACCACATTACAAACACGAGGTCTACCGCAGATCCTCAAGGTCCTCCACATGAGATTAAACAAGCGCCCTGCTTTGGTCTCCAGACTCTACCATAACTGTTTATAACACAAGCGGAATTTCGTGCAAGAGAATCATTTGAGCATGATCATCCTGTTGTTTGATCAATGCGAGCATGACATTTCCAAAAGTAAACAACAATTACTTGTCGACTTGAAAAACCTATAAAGCTCGCCACTCCATGAAGGACATTTACATATAAACGATAAAGTGAATTTAAAAAAAGAGTTAAAAACTTTAATCTCTAACTTGTTCTGACCTAAGTAGTTTTGAGCCTCTAAAACAAACTGTAATTTGTTCCTAACACACTGCACATTGTGTAGTATCGATAATGTTTAGGATGATGTCTTGAATGTAAAGGTAATTCATTTTCAGTACGGTTAACAGCTTGGAGCGGCAAAAGTACTTACAACATATTGCCAGAAGATTAATAACACATGCTCCATGTGCTGATGTTTAACTTTTTTTTTTTTTTTTTGGAAGAATTCATTCCCATTCCCATTTGCGACTTTTCAATATAAAATTAAGGTTATGCTTTAGGGGTAGAATTTGGGGGAGAATTTAGGATTTAGGGTACAGTGAAGGTCAGGTTAGGTCAGGGTTGCAGGGTTATGATTAGGTTTAAATATTATTTCACATATTCTCGGTGCGGTTCTTCAGGCAGGTGAGTCCACAGCACTCACACTCGGGTCTGAGAGCACGGTTTTTAAATGAAAAAAAAAACAAAAAACCACTAATATGATGATATACCATATACATGAGAAGATGGCAAGCATTGATGTAAATCTAAAAGGAGTGTAGTATATCGCTAATATACTGCTGTATAAATAGTCCTCGTTGTACTCATGACATTAATGGTTGCAAATTATCTTAATTGACCATTATGGTTTCCATCTTCATTATTTGACAGCTTGTAAAGTACTACTTGATTTAACACATGCTATATATATTTATATATATATTTTTTTGCACACGCTAAACCGCCCACATAATATATAAATCCAAATAATATTCTACCCTTCGTGTCTCTGAATAAGATGCGATCTCCAACGATATCCTCCTCGTGGATGATACTGTTAATTAATTAATAATGTCATATGTATTTAAAATTGGCTTCAAACGGCGTTCAGTGCTGCTGCCTTTAACACTGCATCGAGCAAAGAAAAGTCAACTTAAGATCAAGGTCAGAATCACACATAACTGAGACACGCCTCTGTTTTCCACAACCTCTGCCCCCACATGCATAACTCTCAGGTAACGTCTGAATGGATCTGACGTCTGTAGTTACATCTGAAGTCTGAATAACGATTTTCAGTATTACCTCAAACTCTGTTAGGCTAAAGTCATGTGTGCTATTTAGGTTGATTACGGGTATGGGGTACAACATTTGGCTCTGTGTCATAAAAACACAGTTACATTTTGCATAACTTGCTTATCGAATTCTCAAACTAACCAAAACAGGTACTTATATCTATCCCAACACCTGCACGCAGTGTATATGAAACATACGAGTGATGTTGAAGTTCTTGAAGAGGAAGCGGGCCTTAAGAAATTCTTTGTGACTGCTTGCAAACATTCAATGAACATGAAAAAGAAAAACTTTTGTACCGTTCAGACTTCTGACATCATCTGCTTTAATGCAAAACAATGCATCTTGCCCCTCCCTTTCTAGAGTTCACCTAGTGATGATGGATTTATGATTGGGAGGACAGCAACATGCAGACAGATATCTCAGGTGGTAAACAGGAAATTAGGGCCTAAAAATCATTAAATGGTCTTTCATGTCAAGGCAGGTGTTCACACGGACCATTATTTCCACCTCCTTCCCATTTGACTGCATGAATAGCTGTGAGAGAGAATTCGCCCAGGGTGGAGCAGCGTTCCTTTTTTTTTTTTTTTTGGTCATTAGACGAAAGTTTGTAGTGCAACAAAAAGACGACGTGCATAATTTCCCTTAGCTATTCTCTCTCTCGCTATCTGTCTCTATTCTGTCTTGCCTGGGGTTACCCAGGAGGAGTCACATTCTGAGCATTCCATCTCTCTTTCATTCTCTCTCTCTCACTCAATCACTCCTGACGCTTTTGACGCAATAAGAACAGTAGCAGTCTTAATGATTGACACCTGGCATCTACCAGAGTATTAAGACCAATTGCACAATAAGTCACCATCAGCAAGACCACAAACACATACAGCGGCGTGAAGATGTGGCTCTGTTTGCCCCCTGGTGGCCGAGCCAGACAAATGGCTCTCTATTTATGTGCCAAAAGCAAAATCCCCACACACTAATTATTGCTTCATTCACTGTGTCCATTAAACCATCATCTGAATCACTAGCAGTCGGAGAGATGGTGCCAACTCCCAGGATTTCACCAAGCTCTCTCTGAAGTCTGCTGTTCATTACAGGCTCTGAGGTTAAACATGAGGAACGCATTTTGTGTGCAAACGGAGGAGGGGGTTACTGCTATAAAAAAATCCAATAACATTTTTTTGCTTCTTTTAATTTAATTTATTTAACCTTTACTTAATCACAGGGAACACTTAGGGTTCAAACGGGGTTTTGCAAGGGAGCGATGAATCGGCCATCGTTTGCCAAAAAGTAGTTTCACTGATGCCGGTTCACTGCCAAAAAATGCAGATAACCTGTACACTCAATGCAATTTATACTTATGGCCTTTTATATTAGTTTTGAAACCCGGTGTTCTGACAGAACACACATGTTGCCTGCAGCATAATCGGCAGTAAAAACAAGACTGGGATTTATGGTCAGCGAGTAAAATCTACAGTAACCACCGCTACCGACTGTCCGAGTCTCTACAGAGTTCCTTGTGTTCTCCCTTGTGTGTTTTCATCTGTTTCACAAAAACCTGATTGTGGTTTAATTGGCTACTGTAATTGCCCCTAGGTGTGAATTTTTTTTTTTAAAGAAACTGTAATTTGTCAGGCTAGTTTAACTCCAACCCAGGATGAAGCATAGCTACTCAATTCTTCATCTGAAAGACAACTAATGAGGCATACATCATTTCAGCAATGGGGGTGCAGGTGGTTTTGGGGAAGGGGAAGGCTTGACAATACTCTCGTTGCAATTGCGATAAGCCTAGCGAGTACCCCAATTAGGACTTGACTTGAGTGACAGACTTGAGACTTGGTAAGAGAACCTGGATGAAAGCCGTTTGTGGCGTGAGAGCTCATGACAGATGGTCTACCTCTGTGTTGTTGATCAGAGTAGTGCAAGTCAAGAGCAGGTACCTGTTAGCTCATGTACACAGCCCCATTTCAACACTCTTTTAACACCACCTTGTAAACTTGACCTCGTCATTTCCCCTTGGGACCATCTTGAGAGTCCTTTCATTACTGTTAGTGCATTTGTCAGATGACATCTCGAAGGGGCGAGGAAACGAGTCAGCAAGGGTGCAGAGTGCATTGTGATCCGCCCCAATTTCATTTCCTGTGACCCCCAAAAACATGGTGAACAGCATTGCTTGGTATATTGCTCACGCTTTTCATTATAAAGCTTGCTGAGCTTGTTAATTAGCTCACCCATGATAGCCTACTACCTGTAAAGTTCTAAACCACAAAGCTGTAAATGATGCTTTCCTGATACTGAAGTATTGCGAGCATCAGCTGAAACCGTTGTCTCCTTGCTGGTCACCTCTGCTCACTGTTCAGTAAATTTAGTGCGTAAATCATGAAGGAAATAACTTCATGCATGTTTACGTTTACTACCACGGAGGAGTGCATTTCTATCTTACCACTTGAAGGGTGGTCTCAAAATTTGGGTAAAGTGTGTAGGTCTGATGTCCTCCGAAGGTTTGAAGTCCTGCTAAGTGTATGTTGGAGAAGAGGTTACATCAAGAATGCATACTTGTCAAAACACCAACATTAATCAATAAATGTATAAAACATGTTTTTAACTGAAAGTAGATCTGAGATCTAACCTCTGAAATTCTTCAAAAACAACTAACCAGGATAAATGATCCTATAAATGATAGATAGTGTCTAGTCCAAAGCTAAGGACAGCAATAGATTCTATATATTCATGTTTCAGATTGTCTAAGATTGTAGAATAATCCAATTTTTTTTTTTTTTTTTTTTTGTGCATGGAGTTTTTTCCCCTCAGTAGTACGTGCCAGAGCTGTAGGGTTATGGCCATTTAAGCTTGATTGTTATTGCAGTTCGTTTTGTGAGATGGAAGTGTGCCTGGAATTTCTCTGACAGATGCAATATGGAGTGTTATCTTACATTTCTAGGTCTCTTACACAGTCTGTCTCTCTCTTCCAGTTGATACGTCTTGGGAGTGATGCACTGGCTTCCCCTGGTTGCCATGGTGATTGCCTCGGCCCTGTTCTTCCCTCATTGTCCCAGTGTGCCCAGGCTTGTTGCTGCGACAATGGAGCCTGGCAACAACTTCAGCTCCAGATCACTGGTAAATCCAATCTCCAAATCCAATGATTCTCATGCGAAATACATGCCAAGTGATAAAAAAGCAGTGGAAAAATTACCTCACAGGATGACAGATACCCACATTCACATTGATCTGACGGTTAACAGGACATCTTCATTTGTGAATGAGGACTTTTCCCCAGAAAGTAATCAAAACGAGAAGGCGAAGCCAGGCAGGATGGGCCTCGGCTTGCAAACTTCAACCAAACTTCAAGAAAACCACAATTCCCAGAACCACATACTTACATCCCACATACACACATCAACAGATGGTCAGTTTGAGGAGGATAGCAAGCTAGAAACTCATATTGAAGGAGAAGGGACTAAAGACAATGGGCTGAATAGGAAAAACGAGGAGGTATCAATGGAACGATTGACTTTTAAAGAGTGGCCAAGGGACATGCACCCTGCAGACAGGCCTACAAACAAGGAGGATTTGAAGGAGGTGGGTAGAGAGGGAACCCAGGGAAAAACATTGCCCGCAGGGCCTCCTGAGGGCTTGGGATTGGGCCTAGATGGACTCCTGCAGGTAGATGATGAACTTTTGCTGCTGGACACAAACCCTCGAGTTCTGTTCTCTATTTCCCATTCACCTCCCAAACATCCTCCTTTGCAGATAATGCTGGAATTAGGGCTCATGCCTGAGCAACAGGAAGAAAATGACATGGATGACAAGGAATTAAAGGTAGAGAAGGTTGAAGATGGAGAATCCTACAAGAACCTCCTGCTGGATTTACCAGACTCATCAGAGCATGCAGTACCATCCCCGCGCCGTAGAAAGCGCCAACTCGCACACACGGGCATTGAGCGTTCAGTTTGCGAGTCTACAAGCAGCTGGGTGATGGACCGGCGAACGGCGATTGATGTGCACATGCAAAATGTCACTGTACTGGAAAAATTTCCCACCAAGAAGGGCATGATGATGCAGTACTTCTATGAGACACGGTGCCGCGGGCCAGACCACCGCAGAGTGCAAGCTGGGGAGCATGGACTGGCTGGAGCTGGCTGCCTTGGTGTGGATAAGCGCCACTGGGTGAGCGAGTGCCAGACCAAGCAGTCATACGTGAGAGCATTCACGTCAGACAACACCAGGGGGACGGGATGGAGGTGGATCCGCATCGATACATCCTGCGTTTGCGTGCTGTACTCGAGGACACAAAAGAACAGAGCCTTAACCACACGTCAGGGAACGAGATGAGTGTGAGATGGAGAAAAGTTATGCAATATACGCTCGTCTGCTTGTGGTCTTGTTATCAGGTACAAAGTGCCTTGTAGCCCATCACATCTACCCCACCTATCATTGTAAAGGGATCCCCATAAGAGCAGATTTCTGGACTTATTCTCAGTACAGCAGTCACACTGACATGGTAATGTGTGTGGTGCAGGTGTGAGAGGATAATCAGCAGAGTTGTTGTCGTTGGAGGTTTAAAGACTTCATAGCCTCTGCTGGGATGAAGAAGTGCTCATGAACCAAAAATCTCCAACTACTGTTTTGCTAAACTGAAACTGGTAAAAGACGGAGAAGGATAAACACACATTGTACAAGGAATGTGTGGTCTTTAGCCTTTAACTGTACTACACCTACATGGCGACCAACAAATTAGGCGTGTGTAATATATGGGTACATGCTTAAAACCCCAACGACTCTCACCCAACACACACTACTACTATGCCATTGTACCTGATGAGCAATTTGCTTACCTCCTAAGTGCAGCTGTTTGGTAGATTTGAATCTAAAGCTGCATTCACACTGGCAGCCATTTTTGCACTGTTGCTGAAATCGCTCTATGCTGGTCTTTAGTTTACTGTCACGGTTTCACTGGTAGCCACAAGCTAGTGTAATATTGGTGCATGCTAGCTACAGGACATATAAAATAAGTATCTACCAGGTAAAAATGAAATTCTGCAGGGAATTCACTTGTGTGTAAAATGCATCCGTGTATTGCCTCACAGTCTGTAATGTTAGAATGAACCTAAAATGTTTTTCTATTTATGATATCTGCTGCCTATTTTTTAAAAGCTTAAAGGGTTTGATGTGTTAGATTAGAATGGGGAAAACACTGGCTATGTTCTGTTTTGGATAAATCACTGACCGGCTGACCTTCGAGCAGGAATGAACATGGAAAATATATTTATAAAAAAAAATAGAACGCAACCAACAACCCTTACTCCTATTGGTAGCCCCCGAATGGCTTGGCTTTTCATTTGCATCTAGTGAAGTTTGCTCAAATGTGTAGCGTCACTTGACCTGACCACTTTGCATTGTTAACAGTTGTGCTTGCGTCTTGTCCCAGCCACTTTGTCACATCGCATCGTGTTGCTGCCAGTGTGAGCGCAGGGTAAATCATGGCCAGTGAGTCTATATGAACAGTAGGGTCCAAGAATGAGTCCACTACCAGGAGTGCCCCGTTAGTTTAAAATTTTTTTTTTTACACATTTGCAGCCATAAAAGCGTGTTGTTATGGACATTTTGGCATTTGTCAGAAGATCATGTCTACCAAGAAACTGGGACACTGTTCACATCTGATCTTGTAATTAAGCTACTTAGCTAATGTTAACAAGTAAGATAAGCTTCCTACGGTTCAATGTTTCTATAATAAGGCTTAGTTCAAATATTTCAATAAAAATGATTAGCTGCATTATGTGGCATTCTGAAATTAATTAAATGTTTCCTCACTTGGACATTACGGTGCTTTCCATCAAGGTAGTTTTTTGTGAATCTTATCAGTATGAATTAAAACGCCTAAATTGAAAAGGTGAAAACATTTTTGAAAAGAAAACCAACCAAACAAACAAAAATCAGTGTAACTGTTTGTGCCTATTGAAATACATGAGGATGTAGTTGCCGAACTACATCCAGACGTAGCTAATGAATCTCACTAATCTTGGCCAGATGAGGAAATGAGTATTTTTCTTGATTTAATGAACAAAAGCAGCAGCATAAGTCTTTTGTGATGATACTTAATAAAAGGCTACTTGGTTTTTTACAGACTAACAAACCAACGTTCGTCATTTCATTCTTCATTGGTTCGCAGGTCAAAGTTCACCTAGATAAAGTCAGAACAAAACACACGAAACAGCTCTTTTCCATGCTGCGTCCTTTCCCTTTCAGTGAAATGGCTTTCATAATCAAGAGAAGTGTAGTTTTCGGGTGGATCCTGTATTGCTTGAGCAAGTGGTAAAAACTGTAAATGTTACATCTAAACCCTAGTTGTTAGTTTACTGCTGGTTAATGTGGCTTCCCTTGTAGTGCCCCGGTAGTAACTGCCTAAAGAACATGCATATTTAAACACAGATTTATTCTAATCTTTCACGTTTTGTTTTAAATTTGTGAAATGTAGCTAATGCAGCCATGAACTACCATCTGCGTTCGATAGCTAAGTTCTTGGTGGTGAAGTCAGACTTCTGGACCCGACTGTAGTTTTTTCTGTCTCTCACTCCTACGCAGAGAGAGAGAGAGAGAGAGAGAGAGAGAGAGGAAAAATAAAACATGGACATTAAAGAGAGTTCTCTCTATATCCGTTTTCCTCTCAGTCTCTCGCTGTCTTTGTTTACCACAAACCACAATAAAACGCGACGACCTCAGTTTCTGTCAAAAGTACCTGTTGCAATACCAGTTCCATAAATGCTGTTTTTTTTGTCTATATATATTTGTTATGTATCTATTATATACATGCTGTAAGTTATTATTGTTTATTAGTATATAATCATGAGTATCTGTGATATTAATATATTTTCTTGTAAATGTTCTGTATGGGAAACACATGCATCTATGTAAGTATGTAACTATGTATATATTTATAGGATTACCCAGCACTCATCCGTGGCCTCCGAGAGGCGCCGACTTGCGTCTGGTGGTCAGGAGTGTGCGTGTTTGTTGTAGACTCTATCCAGTGTCTCATTGTGTGGCTGCATCACTGCCCGTGTGTGTGTGTGTGTGTGTGTGTGTGTGTGTGTGACTATTTCACTTAGTGCCTGCAAAAACTTTGTAAAAAATCTTTGTTTACTGAGATCTACAGACTTGTGTTTGACCCGGACTTGTCATTTTGACAGAAAAATAAAGACCATGTAATTATAAATATATAAAGGCATTAATAAATAATGAAGTGAACGTTAACAAAAAGGTGTGGTACCTTTTTTTTTTTTTTTTAAAGAATTATCATTCTAATATGTTTATGCTGATAAATTATTGAGGTCCTTTGTTATATTAGCCAATTGTTCATTAAGCCTAATTACTACTTGTTAATGCAATATCTACTTAATAATGAGCAATTCTTAGGAAGTAATAATCAATTTGTTTATATACACCGTAGTTATCTACTAAGTGCTGGTTATTACAATGACAATAATTTGTTTGTATAACTAAGTAATTTGGCAACCTGCCCAGATTATTCCTGTTGATGATGATGATAATCCGCTAATTAAGCTAATGCTCTGTTCTACAGTAGCTCCATGTGGCACGGCTAATGCTCAACATCTATCTAATGTATAAGAATTAGTTATTTTGTTCATGTTTGCACTAGATAAAGAAAAAATGAGAACTTTTGTCCAGCGTTTCTTAACACAGTGGAACCAATTGGTGGAAGATGGATTAGCAGTTGATGCTAAGAGTGGTTAAAGTGGAATTTTACTCATAAAGAGTCTTTTCTTAAGAGTCTAATTTCCCAAAGAGAGCAGTGACGTTCCTGGCACATTTGACTCGTCATTTGCCTTTACATTACCTTTCTGTCTGAAATTTAGTTCTTAAAATGTGTGCTGGAGCCACACGGATGAATTACCTAACAAGTATAAGCACAGACCCTCCATTTTAGTATGATAAAAAACAGAGGGGATTATTTAGACATGCTGTTTGCACAATGCTAAAGTGGATGCTTAAGATTTTTTTCATTGTTAGCAATATTAGCATTATAGCTGCAGTGCAAGCTAAGCAGTCCCCTGATGTACGTCTCAGGAGAGGAACAAAATAAGCTTCTAATTTTGGCCATAATATTATTTTAGGATCACTGGTGTTCAGCGTACTTATAAGAACATTCAGAAGACAAAACCTTCTATATGATCAATAAGGCAGAACCCAAGAAAGCTGCATTAGCATTTAATGTTATGTGCAATTATATTGAAATTTTAACCATACAGAGTCATTTCTAAGTAAATTTTGCAACAGATCTGAGAGAAATGTTGAGGTTCCTGACACTTTTGTATAGTTTCCACTATCGTTTTGCCTTTACAATATAACAAAAATTGGCGTATGAAGATTAGTTCTTTGATTTTGTGCTTGAGCTATGACGCTAATGCTGCCAGCAGCTAATATATGCTCATAGCATCCAGTTTAGCATTAAGCAAGTGTGCGATGATTTAGAGATAAAATTAGACGCTAGGTGTAATTCTAGCCATACAGAGACTTTTCTTAGTAATTTATCAACAGATCTGAGAGAAATGTTGATGTTTCTGATACTTGTGTCATATTTTCACTGCCATTCTAGTTTTACAATGTCTGTTTAAAAAGCTGTAATAGCTCTGAGCTAGCTAGCTAAACAGTCTTATGTATTTAGCTACCTTATGCTGTCTATATCTCGCTGTTGCATAGCAACAGTGTACTCACTCTCTCACATACTCACTCACTCACACACGCGCACACGCACACACACAAGCATGCGAAGACACCGCATGAATTCTTAATGAATATATTTGCACATGTACAAATACCTTTGTTTTTTTTGCAAACATACATACATGTCCTCAGTCTTAGGGTTGCAGCGATTCAACAACGGTCATTTACACAGCGGAACACATACTCACGTACGCACACACGACACACGAAACCCGATACATGCTCTAGAGTCCCTCTGAGCGGATCACAAACACACCGAGATGACCTGAGGTACCGTTCAGGACCGCTTTATTTTTATTTTCACATCCTCCGTTATATATCGTCAGTGGCTTTATGACTTTTTATTTCACAGGTGGCGTGTTCGATCCGAGTCGCCGTCATCGTCGGCGTCGGCGACGTTTCATTTGAAATCATAACACAAGTTTGTCCTCAAAATTTTACACATTACAAGTAGCATAATTTCATATGACCATGTTTTTCGTAATTTTTTTTTTTCCTTTTTAGATATTTACGCTTTGAACTAGATAAAATCAAACTTACAGTCAGAATTAGGTAATAAATGAACATGTACATACAGTTGTTCGATACATACATAAAGAAAATAAATATAGTTATCATACAAAATCAAAAAAATAAAAATGAAAATACACACATTTTACAAATTGATCCCCAGGCTCTCGATGTCGTCGTATGTTAATGTACACTTATTTTAGTTTTTGAATTCACATTGTCTTATTCCCCAAAGGTTTGAGTCGTTGTTCGATGTTCGACATGCATCGCAACACAGAAGAAACGATTCACTTTCACTTCTCATATAGTTTTTTTCTCTTTTTTTCCTCAGCGCTTCGCTCTTCGTCCTCTGTTATGGCTTGCGTGATGGCGTCTTGGAGGACGCTGCAGATTTTCTTACCTCTCTAAAACATCCCTATTTTTCTCTTTCTATCTTTTCCTCTCTCTTTTTCTCTTTCCTCCCATCTATCTGCATCTGTCTCACCCTAAAGTCTAAAGTTTTGCCTAAAAGAGACATAATCGAATTAGGAATCTACATCCACGCTGCACTTTTACACACCAGCTTCCCTTTTACAAAGTGCAGATAAAAGCCTCGCCTTAAGGGGAATCCCGTAATGCTTTTCAGCATGAGGTTCCTCGCACGGTGGGACCGGAGATACCACCTTCCGTCACGGTCGACCTCTGACTCGCTCTCGCCGCTTTAATGATGCCTTCTGTCTGCGCTACCTTCCACGCTGTCTGGGTGGAAAACGATAAAGAAACCCTGGGTGAGGGGAAAAAAAAGACGACCCCTTTTTTTCTGAGATGATACAATCCGGCGAAATGGGCACCAGTGCACAGGGTCGGTCCAAATGAAAGGAGCGGGGGGAGAAAGCGGCAGTTTCGATTAAACCGACGACTGAGAGACATCATGGCACAGACAAAAAAGGGACGAGAGAACGACAGAGCGAAAGATAAAAAGAGTCCTCCAGTCCCACGCCAGTCTGAGTGTCCTCATTGTCCTTTCTATGTCATACATTCGTCACGTCTTTAGTCCTTAAGTTCTTTTTTCTTTTTTTATATATATATCTTCTTCCGATTGCCACAGTTCTGTCTTCTGTTATTGCAGAATGGTTCAGACCAGTGGGGTTTTTTTTCATGTTTTCAAAATGTATATAATCATTGCTTTTTTTTTTCCCTCTCTCTCCGTACATTTCCCAGTCGTGTGCTCACAGTGCCCCCTGTGGAGAGACACAGAATGTCAACGTCAGCGCTCGCGTGACCTGGATTCAATTCACGAGTGCGTCAACAGTGAGCCGCCTGAAACCAAGAATTCTTACAAGTCACTAAAGCTCTGAGCATAATTTGTCACAACAACAGCGGAGAGAACACAATAAGGTGGCTCCAGAACGCGACGCCCTTTAGACATGTGGAAGCTGTAGCCTAGGTCGTTACTTTATTAAAGGCTTGTAAACAAAAGCCAAATATATAATCAAAGCATTCCTGTTTCGCTTGTAAATGCAGAGCTAAAGCCTATCCCTCTGTGCGTGTGTGTATGTGGTTGGTTTAACTGCACACCTTTGGAGGCCTTCAGCAAGAGTACGTTCTCACTGATGCTGACTCGCCCCTCGGAGACACTGAGGGAGAAAGACAGAGATTGAAATCTTGATCAATCACATTTGAAATTAAAGCAAGTACGAGTCTAAATCGTGACGCCAAAAATGTACGCATATTGTCAGCGATTTCATGTCCAAGTTATTCCAAAATCACACCGAACATCATCACTTCCAATAAAAAAGTGGTTCTCCTTGTTTAGCTCTGATGATGGATGTATAATTGAGCATCGTACCTTCGCTCTGAACCTTCCGCAGGGTCACAGATGGAGTGGAGATGGCCGAGGCGCGGAAGTTAGCAGGCAGAGTCTCTGAGGAATCTGAGGTCACTCCTCTAAGGTCCTTCTCACGGAACATCTTCCTCCAGGACGGGGAGCGAGTGAAGGTCTTAGTGCCGTCCTGAGAGAGAACCGCAGATCCATCAACATGCTGCATGGATCTCTAAGCTATGTATGTATAGCCTCTATCTCTATACAAATGTGGGATGAGGTCTTAAAATTAGGCAGTGTTTCAAATATAAGGAAAACGTCCACAGACCAACTGCAGAACCATGAATGTTTGAGGTTAGCCATGGCTTTTTTTTTTTTGTATAACTCATGGCAAATTGCTCAACACCATCTCCATGTGAACCACCCAGTATAACTTTAACTGCTTGAACAATGAACACATTCCACACAAACATACACTAACTGTAAGCGGTGCTATTATTTACATATCATTAACAACTTTCCGAGAACTAGTTTCAACTTTTTTGTATAAAGTGTAATACATTGGCCAATACGACTCATATTATCTAGATAGCGTTCGTCTGTTACGCTAAGTGCCACATGACGCTCACCTCATCTGGCCTCCTCTCAGTTCCCATGGTGATCAGGGAGTTGTACTCCTTCTCCAGGAGCTGGCGTGCCTGAGAAAGTGAAGAAAAATGTGTCAAACAGCTTTCATCAAAATACAAGCAGGTCCAAATATCTGGGCCTGATTCTGATAATCGTTAATCAAAAACAATTCACAAAGAAATTGATGAACCATGTTGATGTGTCTGGCTAACTTTTTAAATTCTGTTTACTGCTGTATCGTGAAAAAGGAAAGCAAAATGTGATGTGTTAGAGAGGCTACGTTACTGTGGCAAGTAAAAACAACCATAACGTCATGAACCTCTATACTGGAACTTGGATACCGCATGGAATACGCAAACCCTTGCACTCTATTGTATGCACCTATTTTCTTTTGACTGTCCAATCAAAACAATCGCATCACTCACTTGGTATTTCCAAGTAGGTTCTGGCAATGACTAAAGTAATAATAGCGAGTCAAGGTGACAGAACATTGAGGGTCTGTGGTAGCTCAGTGATCGGAAGGTCGTGAGTTCAAATCCCAGCACCGCCAAGTTGCCACTGCTGGGCCCTTGAGCAAGGCCCTTAACCTTCACTGCTCGCTTGTATAAAATAAGATGTATGTAAGTCGCT
>JAQMYM010000008.1:1172606-1185988 GCA_030014255.1 Parauchenoglanis ngamensis | reverse complement strand
CAGCAATCTCCTTAGATGTTTTCTTTGACTGATGCATGCCAATAATTTGACCCTTCTGAAACAGATTAACATCTTTTCCACGACCACAGGACACGTCTTGCGACATGGTTGTTTAAGAAATGAGAAGCTACTCACTGCATCAGTTAGGGGTAAATAACTTGCTGCCAGCTGAACCATAATCATCCATGCAGTAATTATCCAATTGGAGGTTCTTACCTATTTGCTTTGTTAAATCCATCTGGGGAGCCTTTTTTTTTGGACAGGCAGTGTGCTTTAATGTAGCAAAACACAGTGATGTCTGTAAAACTGCTTTTTAATACGCATTGTATTGTGAAAAGGATAAAAATCATGTTCCATATCAGGCATGTTGATTTGTGTTGGATGAATTAAATTTCTAGATGTTACCATGTATATGCTAGTTAATGATTGAACAATTAAGCCAGCACAAGTAAAAACCAGATCAATCCATTAGGAATATCAACATTTACCTCAGACGTGTTGGTCAATTATCAAGAAAAGGTTCAGTATGTCTGAAATTACCCTGTAAATATGTTTAGCATCAACCGCTAATCAAACTTCAAAGGTTCTGCCATGTTGAGAAATGTTAGCGCTGTCATAGCATGAAAAACTAACTTTTGGAAAAAAAACAAAACAATAAATACCTCAAGTGTGGAGTGTTTTTCTTTTTTTTGTGTATCTTCTCGGAAACATGGTAACAATAGCTAATGACTAATGTGGCTAACAATTAAGCTAGCCTAAGTGAAAGTATGATACAACAATCGGGAATATCAACATTTACCTCAGGTGTGTCGGTAAATTATCAAGAAAAGACTCAGTATGGCTACAATTACGCTCGTTTAGCATCAGCCGCTAATTTAATTTTCAAAGTTTCTGCAATGTTGAGAAACATTATAGACATTATATCATTAATATAAGACTCCACTGTTCCACTTTAGCCATTTTGAAGTCTGTGTACGTTCTGCTCTTCTTCAAACAGGGACGTTTTTCTGCTTTTAATTTAAGCCCTCGTTCTTGGCACAGGGTTAAAGGTGTTAATGGTACCTGTGAAAGCTGTCCACCATTTTGAGTTGCCCACGCAGCTCTTTCTTGGTGAGGTGGTCCAGCATGCGGGCGTCCACCAGAGACTCCATGAAGTAGCTTCTGTACTGCGGCAGACCCAGACTGGGCAACCAGTCATTCCCAACCCACTCATGGTTCATATCACCGTAGGCCAGAATCTAACACACACACACACATTTGCATTAAAAAGAGTTTTCCACATGACTGATTACCTGGTTTCTCTGGACTATAAACATTTTTTTGTCTGCTTACAAAAAAAATAATCAGTATATGTGTTATATATATTTTATGTTTTGTCAGTAATCTATGATAATGCTAATTTATGCTAGCGTAGGTGTAACATGTTTTAAAATACTGTTCCCGAGTTACCTGCAGGTTTAAACGATCCAAGGTGAAACATTATCATAAATGCTTGAGTTGCACAGCCACAGTCAATACATCAATTTCTGAATATGTTATTTTGACAAGAATATAATTGACTAACTTATGTAGGCTCACACATGTAATCATGCATTGAAATTTATAGCTGTTTTCACATTTTTGGTTTACTAAAATTCGTAACTCTGGTACTAAAATCGATAGTGAAAAGTCTTGATGCATTAAAACTGATGTTTATAACCCAGCTGGTGTTTAAATTAATCAACACTCCCAAATACTAACTAGAGAAATAAATACCAATATAAAGAAGGAATATTTGAGAAATCAACTTATTCTTATTTTACACCATGCCTGAAGGAAGGCAAACCTTTTTTTCCTCAGATTATGCAATGGTTTGCCTCTTAAACCAGCAGAAATTAGGTTTGTTGGTTTTTTTTTTAAAGCACCAGCTATGTGATGGTCCTAAGAGGCTATGCGAGGACCACACACCAAGGCTGGGTGACTTTTTTCCTATACAAGCCAGATGACCTCATTTCTATCCATCTACAATCGTCAAAAGCCCTATAAACAGTATGTATCTGGTCTGGTGAAGTGTGTGTGAACATGTTGTGCTGTTGTGAAGTACCTGATCCCAGCTGAACTCCTTCAGCTCCTGCACAGGTGAGGAGATAAAGAGAGACACGGGGAGAGGAGAGGAGAGGAGAGGAGGTAAAGCAGCAGGAACAGCGGGAAAGACACGCCGATGAAAGGGAAGAAGAAGGAGGGATGTCGAGGGAGGACAGGAAGAAAGGGAACAAAGGGAGGAACAGTTTGTTAGTGACCGGGTCATTAGGTGGAAGCAGTGTGTACGCTACGACAGAACTCTGAGGGAAAAGCAGAAGATGCTTAACACTAAAGCCTAGTGAGGACACACAAAGAGGGACAGAGAGAGAGAGAAAGAGAAAGAGAGAGAGAGAGAAAGAAAGACCGAGACAGAGATCAACACATATCCAACAATTTCCCCTTGATGTCTCTACGCAGGGTGGTCTCCAGCTCTCAGCGCTGCTTTACAACATTAAAAGATTTATTTTTATCACAGATCACACACTGAATTATCGTCTTAAAAAGACGCAAAGACAAAAAAGTGATCTAAAAAATCCATTAGCTGTGTCTCAAACACTTAAAAATATTTATTATACATTACTGTCCCTGCTGAATAAAAAAAATCCATTAGGAAAATCTGATTTCCATTATATAACAAACCTTAATGAGACTCATCTTAATGATTTCCATCAAATTCCATTAGTGATTTTCTGGTTAGCATTAATTCCACCTCACCCTAATAGCACCATTTCTCCTAGGTAAATGATTAGAATATAATTAGAAACGTCATCAAAAACCATTAGAAACACCATATTCTATTAAACTACCAGAGGAGACCACCAGAAATGCATTAAAACCCATTAGGGACCACTAGAAATCAGCAGTGCTTTCCATTCTGTAATATATACCTTTATGAGACTTGGCTTAATGGTAGTAATCAGATTCCTAAAAATATTCATCAAAGAACCATAAGAAGCAAACTTTTTATTAGACCACCATTAGAGTCCACCAGAAATCCACTGAAATGGACTCACTAGCAATCTCTAATGGTTTCCATTGGATTCCACTAGGGATTTTCTGGTTGCTAATAAATATTACCAGAACAAAATTAGACCTTCTTTCACAAGTAGACAATTACCATCAGAATATAATTAGATGAGCCATCAGGTACCATTACAGTCCACCAGAAACACATTAAAACCCATCAGGAACCATTAAAAACCTCCAATGGCTTTCTCATCCTACATGTTAAGAATCGTCCCAGCTAACTCTAACTAGCTAAGTCGACAGGATTTCTGACAAGATTTTAAAAGGTGCAATCATAAATGTTCATAATCATCATTGCTACCTCTAGCTAGCTAAAATAAGCTAAATCATAAGCGTCACGTGATTTCTGAGATTTTAAATGTTCATAATCGTCACTGCTAGCTCAAGCTAGTCAACATAAACAAACCTGACTAGTTTAAGATACTTTTGGGTTTTTAGGTACTTTTGAGGGCAAAATAGCTAGCTAGCTAACATAAGCTAACTTGACAGGATTTCTGAGAAGATTTTAAAAGTTGTAATCATAGCCTACATGTTCATAATCTTTCCTGCTAACTCAAGCTAGCTAGCAGAATCTACCTCAACATGATTTCTGAGCTTTTAAAAGTCGCAATCATATCAACTCTAGCTAGCTAACTTAAGCAAGGTTTGAGAAAATGTCTTTAGGTACTTTTGTGGGCAAAATAACTAGCTAGCTAACAGAAGCTGACAAGATTTTAAACGTGTTCATCATCTTTACTGCCAACTCTAGCTAGCTAGCAGAAGCTAACAAGCAAGGCAGTTTTCAGAAAATGTCTTTAGATACTTTTGTGGGCAAAATAGTGTTTTGATTTAGATTTTATTTAAGTAGTAAACTGTTAGTAAAAAGCGTAGTGTGCTTTATTCTGGGAAGATGTGTATATGTTGGGGTACGATGACCGATGGACGATCCAGAACGAAAAAACTTCTGGGAAATCTGTCTTTATATTAGTTATAGTCAGTATATCTTAGCTAAAATGGATAGAAGCTAGTAGTGTATGTGAGCTCTCTGTCAGACGGATATTAAGGCTGCATGTACATGTAGTTGGCATCTATTGTTAAGGAATTTAGAAAAATGAAAGTTACTAACTGGTTTGGTGGCTGCAGTGAGAGACTCCATTTCAGCATGCGTCATCCACACGTTACTGGTCGACTAAAAACACAGAAAGAGACAGGATATTGTTACACACTGATAAAGTTCAGAACCGGCATTTTAGTTCTTTTAGTCAACACTGTAAAGCCAAATAAGGATATTATACTGTGTTTTTTTAAATGTATACGGTTATAAAGCTGTGAAATCCTGCACGGCGAGTGAAAGTGAATCTTAGGACGCGTTCACATATACAGGATGTAGATGTTTAGTTTAGCTGAACTCCTTGTGTGTTTACAGGTGAGAACACAGCGATCACACTCAGGTGCGGACCAAAAGCAAGTGAACTCTTTGCTGAGAAAGCGAGTCGACTCTGAATCGACTCACACATAGAAAGTGAATCAAACATGCACTGTTTTTTTTTGTTGCAGCATTTTTTTTTTTAACTCTACACAGCTTTAGAAATGCGACATGTTCTAGAGTTTTGGACTGACGATAAAAAACAAAAGGAGAAAATAAAAGCATGTGCTACACAAAATGTTTTAAACTAGTTATTTATATAATTATACCTTTATAATTATTTCATTTATTCAGCGCAAGCTCCATGTCCTCCATGCTTGAGTGATTCTTGTGATTAAAAAGTTTGCTTATTGCTGTATTTCTGTCCAAGATTTCTACAAGGAATTTAAGCCTTACACACAACTCAGTCAATGATTTTACCTTTTTGGTTTATTATGTGTGAAATCTAACAAAACCAAATACAAACGAATCAAAAGAATCAATTTCACTATGATTCAGGTCTGACACGCAGACAAAAAGGTATGCAAATTCCCTTTGTGATATGTAAATGTGCAGTGTGTGTGTGCAGTGTGTGTGTGTGTGTGTGTGTGTGTGTGTGTGTGTACATTCGTACAGAGCGGGTGCTGGCCGGGGCAGATGGGCTGGTGAGCGACACCATCTCCTGGATGGCAAGGCGCAGTTTGAGGCGGTGCAGCGGGTTACTGATGCCGATCTCACGCTGGATCTCCGTATCAGATAGATTAGCCATGATCGCTCCACTCTTCACGTTAGCACGACATGCTGCCACGTACCATGCCGGCATGCCCACCCACAACTGAAATAGAGAGAGAGAGAGAGAGAGAGAGAGGAAGAAATATGGTTAGAAAAACAGTGAAACTGCAAGATGTTAGATACATAGAAACAATATTGAGAGACGCAGAAACTGTGTGTGTGTGTGTGTGTGTGTGTGTGTGGTTAAAAGGCTAGATGTCCTGAGCCTCTTCAACAGAAGAAAACAGATTTTTACATTATTGATAAGATCAAAGGGATGTCATTAATGTTTGTGTTTTTACATGAGTTTCTCTTTTTCAAGCACAAAACAGTGGGCGTGGCTTATTATAATCTTACGCCTATTCGAAATCCTCTTGAGGTCCATTCAGGTTCTGTTCATACCTGGCATTAACCTGGGTGATCAGATTGTAAGTGGACAGAGTTCGATACAGGTGTGAACTTGTGATCCGATCACGCAGACCACATTCGGCGGTTATCTGGGACGCAGACGTCCACCTCACAGTGGCAGTGTGAATGCGGATGTGTGTCGATGTGTCTCAGACACCGACCAAAAGGGAAATATATAATCATCGTGAGACTGAATAGACATGGCACTGAACGGTAGAGCTCTCTGCCTAATGGATAAACGTGATGCTATAACAGCAGAGACAAAAGCAGCTGCTTTTCATAGCTCCATTCCTCATCTCATCTTTATTCATTTATAAGATTAAAATGGTTGAAATGTCTGTACAGGTTCATAAGATAGGATTCGCGGGAAACGATGTATGAAATCCGATCACAAGTGATCACCGGAGACGCGTTCGTAATGCCAGGTGTGAACAGCTATGCGTCTCACGCATGTGATCTGATCAGCCAGATACATTTTAATTCCAGGTGTGAACCGGACCAGAGATATCCTCGCGACAGAGTTCTTAGCGCCCTATACTGACACCTAGTGGCTTTGGCATGGTGGAACGTCCACATTATCGCCCAGTGGTGCCGTGGAGGCACTAGAGGGCGATGTAGACATACAGTATGTAATATGTAAATATTTGTATGTAAATAAAAACAGTCCAAACCTCCAGCCAGGACACCACGGTGGGGCCGTCCCAGGAGGCGAAGGGAAGCCCCTGACGACACGCCTCCTCCAACAGCTCATGTCTTAAAAAAAAAAGAGAGAGAGATGTTGAGATTCTTGCTTTAATAAAATTAGACACAAGCAGGATTTTTTACATTAGAACCACAACAAGAATGAGATATAGTAAAGACAGAAGACTGAAATTTAAAGAGGAGGAAACGATCAACAGAAATAGGTGCTGTGTCTCAAATTTTACACTTTTCTACACCAACAACAACAAGCCACTGTATCTAAGGAAAAATGTTAGATGTGTAGCTAATATTATTGCAGAGCTTGTTGCAGTTAGCTTATTTAACAGTTAGCTAACATCAATTAGTTACAGCTTCCTGTTTTCAGATCTGACACAGTCTCCACACTGGACACTTTTTGCTCTTATAGGTCTCAGTTTTAAAAAACTTCAACATCTGGCAGCTGAAACATCACTGCTCTACAAACATCCACTATAAAGTGTATAATGTAAGAATACAGTGAGTGATTTGAGACACAGCCCATATTGAAAAGAAGAGAGACGAGTGTACTTCTTCTTGCTGCGGCGGTCCTTGTCCACAGGTCCGGCCATCTTGGTGAGACCGAGCGGGTCGACGGAACCCAGATCATCAGAGGGAGTGGAAGCTGGAACAGAAAATCAGACTAAAATTAATTTGTTAAAAGTGGTTAGTAGTGGACTCCGATATTTTGGCCACTTTAATAAATCTAATAATGTCCTAGTTTCACGCACATCCGTGTCCTAAATGTTTCTAAACTTCATATTCCAGTCCCTTTCATCATGTCCACATAGACCCCTGTCCCTCGTGTCCCAGTCTCTCCTGTCTCTATCCTTTATATCCCTGTCTCTCACATCTCTGCTCTACATGTTCATGTCCCTCATATCTTTGAACTTTACATGTCTGTGCAATATTACGACCCACAATGTGCAGCTACATCATGTCCCCATCCCTTGTGTCCCTGTCTTTCAAGTCTCAGCCCTTGGGTGTTTGCCCTTCATATATCAGTCCCTTGTCTTTCTCCATTTCATCTCTTGGCCCCCTGTGTCTTGTGCCTCAGCCCTTCATGTCTGCATCTCTTGTCTCTGTCCTGTCCCTGGCTCACCCAAAGAGGTGGACTCGCGACCTGGCTGTCCCATGCGTCCTTTCTCCTTCTTTCCAAAAAGACGGCCGATGGAAGACTTGATGCTTTTCTTTTTGCTGGCCTTGTGGAGGGAATCCTGACTGCTATTAGAGCTGCTGCCGTCTGCCGAGAGACTACAGTGGGACAGAGAGAGAGACAGAGAGAGACATACAGTACTTTATATATAATATGCAGTTTGGGGTGGAGTCTCAGGACAGTTTAACCAGACGTTAGCTAATGTTAAGCTGGCTAGCAATCACACTTGCGATCACAAATACGAGTTGAAACTACGACTGTATATTAATGATATTGTGTTTTTATTATTCCATAATACACTTTCCAGTATATTGTATCACAATATCTTTTTTATAATATTTTTCTATTTTTCCTATTCTGATTTAGTAGCAGCCGACGTTAAAAGGCCCGGAATCTTTATAAAAATACCTGCGAAACTCGCGACTGTCATCCAGCATGGCTCCGGGGTGGGTGTGGCTCATTCTGTCCAATCGCAGGGCACGAGGGGTGGGCGGAGGGGTGGAGTCCAGCAGGGCCAGGGACCTATCGTCTTCCTTGTTGTTCTGAGAAATGAAAAGATGAATCAAATCCTATAATTTAATCAGACAATTCGACAGATCTATAAATCACAAAAACAGATTTTATCTTAATAACGATCAAACATTTGGTCAAATAAGCATATTTTCTTCACAGATCCATGTACAGTATAAGAGTCATCTGTCTGATTAAAAATAATAAATATAAGTTGATTCATTGTGTAAGGTATCCGGCAGTGTTTATGTTTATTGGTACTACGGCGCCCCCCTTTGTGCTGTAGCCTAGTTTGGTCTAGTTTTTGTAGCATTAGCTTTACCATAGTTAATCCTAAGGTTTAAAATGCTAAGATCATATTCTCCTTATATTAATCTTAAAATTATTTTTGCTTAATTTTTAATATAGCATCTTTTCAAGTCAAAGCATCAGCTAGACCTGATCCAGAACCTGCAATGCATTTCACAAAACTGTTTTATTCTCACTGGTATTTTTGCCGATACACTACCTGTCTCTCAGTCTCACGTGCCGGGGAGTGGGGCAGGCGTGGGGTGGAGTGACCCGAGCTGGGTGGAGAGGGGGATGCCAGGGTGGAGGAGGTGAGGGATGGAGTAATGAAGGTCCTGCCACTGGCGTCTCTTCCTAAAGAGGACGGAGGAATCGGGGGTCCGTCCAGAGCCACGCTGCTCACACGGCTCTCGATCTCTTCAGCCCTCAGCTCCGTGTTCTCCTTCTCCTCCTGAATCAACCTGAGGCACACAGACAGAATTAATTAAGTGCTGGTAGATCTCATATACGCAAATCATGTACAGTAGTGGAAGGAACTCAAAATGGAGAAATGACCAACGGTTTTGTATGAGAAACTTTCTGTTAGTGGCTCTGAAGCTCACTTGATCTCCTTGTTGATGGCCTCCAGCTGCTCCTGAAGCATGATAGCCAGCGTCTGGACGTCTGTCTGTCCGCTGGGAGAAAGCAGCTCAGAGCCAAAGAGCGTCTCGCGATCGTCCTCATCATCGGAGCAGCCGCCCTCAACCCCGCCCTCGAAACCCGGGCCGAGCAAAGCGCCGCTCTCCCATTCACCGTACTGCAGAGCAGAGGAGCGGTTTAGCGATCTGACCTCAAATACACATCCAACGTAGCAATACAAGTTAATCAAAGTTTCTCACCTTGCTGGCGTCCTCTCTGGCTCCGCCCCAGCGTCCACGGTGGGCCCGTCTGACCACACCCCCTGAGCCTGTGCTGCCATAGTGATCCAGGTGAGTGGTGGAGCCAGCAGGTAGAGAACCCCCTCCTTGGGAGTACCTGAGCTCCAGAGCACTGCCAGGAAGAGAGCTGCCAAGGAGAACCAAGAACCATCAGCACTCACACTGAACTGTAGCTGGAAGTGGAACCTCAGTCCATCAGCTAAAATAAAGCTCACGGAAATACCTGTACGGTTCTTGGGGACACCTACGGTTTGACTGACAGGTGTAATAACTGCGACAAATCATAATGTGAGTAAATGTAATTCTCTTATTTGAACTCTTTCTGGAATCTGACATAAATTATTCAACATGTGCATTTATTCTTGCAGGCCAAAACCACAAGCCAGAAAGTCCATTATAAAGGCTACATAAATCCTCACCATGTCCACTTCCTTCTAGTGCTCGTGCTCTAGATACTGCATTACAAAATCACTGGAATAAAAGCAACACCCCATGATGTTGAGGCTAGCTCTTAAAAGCATACAGATTGCCAGTGAGGAGGAGGAAGAGGAAGAGGAGGAGGAGGAGGGGCTAACCGAGAATAGGAGGAGCCAGACCTGCCCCTCAGCTGATCCAGTTCCAACTGCAGCCTCTCCAATTCTGCAATGAGCTGATCCTGAGAGAGCGAGCGAGCGAGAGAGAGAGAGAGAGCGAGAGAGTGGGAGGGAGTATGAAAATGGAAAAAAAAAGCAAAAGAGAGGAAAAAGAAAAAAGGATGGAAAGAAACAGATGAACCAGGAAAAAGAAATGAAGACAAGAAAGAAAGAGGGGAGGAAAGGAGGGAAAAGGAATAAAAAATAAAGAGAAAAGAAAGGTGAGACAAGGGGAGAAAATAAAGGAAGTAGTATAGAGAGTCAGAACACTAGTGTTTCCTAGTGAGTGACAGTGTGCAGGTGTGTACTGATGTGCACTGATGTATGCAGGTGTGTATTGATGTATGCAGATGTGTATTGACCTGTACAGGTGTGTATTGATGTCTGCAGGTGTGTATTGATGTATGCAGGTGTGTATTGACCTGTACAGGTGTGTATTGATGTATGCAGGTGTGTATTGACCTGTGCAGGTGTGTATTGATGTATGCAGGTGTGTATTGACCTGTGCAGGTGTGTATTGACCTGTGCAGGTGTGTATTGGTGTATGCAGGTGTGTATTGACCTGTACAGGTGTGTATTGATGTATGCAGGTGTGTATTGATGTATGCAGGTGTGTATTGACCTGTGCAGGTGTGTATTGATGTATGCAGGTGTGTATTGATGTATGCAGGTGTGTATTGATGTATGCAGGTGTGTATGGTCATATTCAGGTGTGTAATGTAGGTGTGTAGTGATAAGTGTAGTACTGTATACAGTCATGTTGGCTGATTGTGCTTTTATTCATGGGCACAGGTGTGTATTATCCTGTACAGGTGTGTGTAGAGGGAAATGTACCTTGTTTGCCAGCAGATCGTCTTGGATCTTCTTCATATTGGCAAGCTCCTCAGACAGTGCGTTCTGAAAACAGGGACAGAAAGGAGTCTTACTCGGTACGTATTTAAAACATTTTGAAAAAAAAAATCAAACGAGTTGCATGTTCCGTGCAAACGCCCACCTTCTCCTCGAGAGCCGCCATGCGCTCCTTCAGGTGGAGCTGCAGGCGCTCGTTCGACTCGGACAGCAGCTTGTCCACGGTGTCGGAGAGACGCTTGTTGTGTTCGTCGTTCATCCTCTCCCTCTGTCTCGCCTGAACGAGAGACATAGGGAGAGAGAGAGAGAGAGAGAGAGAGAAAGAAAGGAAGTGAGTGGGAGGAAAAAAAGTGTGTTGGCCCCTGATCAAAAACAAACGCTTGCCTGGCAGAGAGAGCAGGGCAGAGCAAATGTAAAACAAAGCCCACACATACACAGTGACAAGAACATGTACAGTACATGGTACAATAAGCCCCCCCCCAGAAAAGAAAATATGCAGAAGAGACACACAGAGTGAAGGAGAGACAAAAAATGAAGAGAGAGATGATGTGTTCATAAAAAAGGGGCTAAATACAAATAAATCCCTAAATGCCCCAATTATTGTTCATTTTATACCACATTGCTGTTCCTCAAACCTTAAGGTTTTATATTAATGTACTCGTTCTACTACATTACCGTTTCTATAGTAACCACTCACTCACACATAATGTAAGACTAATAATGCATGGATTAAGAAAACATGTTATATAACAAAGAAAAATGTATAATTGTAGAAACGGCAAAGTTTTCTGTTTACACGTTTACTGAACATTTTACAGAAGGGGTCTCGAGTGTCCGTGCTTTGTAACAGTCAGAGATTACACTGGAACTTTAAGTCACAATGTCTTAAAGTCTGTCATGTTTTGACAACAGTTAAAAGAAAACTGTAAAACAGTCTGCTTATGTTCAGGGTTTATGTCGTGCAGTATGGAAATCCGGGCTCACTGATGCCCCTAGTGGAGTTGAAAACATATGCTCAGTTAAGTAAACAGAGGTCGCCATGGTGATGATTCACATCTACGGAGTTAAAATGGAACTATAAATATGAAGGTCTTGAATTAAAGGAGCAGTTCAACCAAAATTGATGTGTGAGGATTTCTTCATTAATTTCTATGCTAATGTACATAGCTAATAAATTATGGAAGTGAAACGTTACCCAAAATTGCTTCATGTTAATTTCTGCCTCAACAGTTCTTCAGTGATGTCACACAAACAAAAGGGCATCTTGGACAACCGTAATCAATTGTTCAGCATCGATCTTTGCCCAGCTTGGTAATCACTCCAATCTTTTAAGCTCCGGCGTCCTAAATTTGAACATTGCAAAAATTTTAGCAGAAGTGATGATCATAAATTTCAACTTTAAGCTTAATTATGTAAGTCAAGTGGGTTTTTTCTGCCATTCCTCTATATAGCGTGTTTACAGTGGAAAGAAATGTCGTTTCCCCAGGACCATGATGCAGTCATAGAGAGTAGAAAGAGAGTGCGAGGAGCCATTCCATAGAGTTTGAATGGAGAGAAGTGAAGTTAGGTTGGGGCTACTTCCTGGTGAGCCGCTCGCTGATCGTTTATCTACCGCACAGCCAAAGACTCCATTTTCACTGACGTAAGGCAGCGTGAAGCAGCGTGTAGCTGCCTCACTGTCTGCAGTAGCTGCGGCCCCAAAGATTTCTTCTGGCTCTCTGCTCTCACCCGAGCAGGTTTTTCAGATTTCCCTGAGGGCTTATTATCCAAACAATACAGCTAGTGCAGGGTCATGACATCATTTTTAGCATAGTTGGAGAAAAACGTTTATTATGCAGCCATAAAGTGAGTCACAAGGTTACGGAGCCGATCACACAGTGTTGTGTTTCTCTAGAAAATAACAACGGTCATATAAAGGGACAGAACAATTAACAAAGTTATTCGATGTAAAAAAAATAAAAGATGAAAATGAATAGAAGTCAGTGGAAGGCTAAAAAATAAGACTCATAGCTTGGTGATGTAATTTAATGCAAGTGTGAGTATGTGTACAGAAAAGTTTTTAGGGAAGAAATTAACCAAGTAAACTCGTTTGATTGACTGCCTTGTGTACCTTTGATTTTACACCAAACTATTCCTTTATTTACCCAGGCTTTCTCTCAGCTATTTATACACCGCACCTATGACTTTCTGCGTCATGTGATGCTGAATCCGTCTGCGTTTGTTCTCACTCGTGTGGCAAGGGAAGGCTAAAAATTATATTTTATATTTTTGTCCCAGACATTGTGACAGCTTCCTCGGCAGTTCCCTTCTTCCCACTTCTTTTCACTTTTTAATAATAACTTATTTTATTTTTTATTTTATTTTTGTACAGTGGCTTCCTGACACCCAGAGCTCCAATTATTCCACACACACTCGCACTACACAGTGTCTTCATCTAAAACATAACAGGCAAAAGTGCTCTGGTTATTCGTCATTACAGCGCTCTGTGTTAAACTCCAACATCAAACAGAACGAAAGAGTGAGAACATGAGGAATAGAGGCACAGAGAAGGAGAGAGAGCTGTAGAGAGGGAGAGAGAGGGAGAGAGAGGGGAGAGAGGGAGTGAGAGGGAGAGAGAGAGAGAGAGGGGAGAGTGGGGGAGAGAGAGAAAGAGAGAGGGAGAG
>JAQMYM010000008.1:1128773-1156288 GCA_030014255.1 Parauchenoglanis ngamensis | reverse complement strand
CTTTTTAGTTTTCTATTTTTCTCAGCTGCAAATAAATATTAGTATTAGACAATTAAATTCCCAGGCCAGGTCCTAATTCAGTAAAGCGTTTTGTGTGTCTTTGAGGAGTGCTCTTTCTTTGTGTGTGTGTGTGTGTGTGTGTGTGTGTGTGTGTGTGTGTGTGTTTATTATAGCAGATCTTGCCTCTTCACTATGGAAACTGTTTCTGACTGGAATACAGAAATATTTTTATCCTCTACCTGCTCGTTAATACTTTATTTCCATTTTCCCCATTAAATCTCTCCCTAGACACTTCTGAGAGAGTAAACAAGCTCGACCCCTTATTTCTGTTTATTTCACTTAAGGCTTCACTAACGAGGGCTTGTTTACGAGCAAAGCTGAGCCTCAGGAAGTGACAATAAAAGTAAAGGGCACAATGATTTCACTGTCTGAGAGAGGCTCCGCCCACAAACGCTCTACAGCACGCATGATGGATGCTGGCTTGTTTTAAACCGCCGTCATGAAACACTAAAATCCTTCACTAGTTAGTATTTACCGTTTTACAGCTGTGGCTCAAACACTACAATCTTTCACCAGTTAGAAATCATATTGGTACAATTTATAGCCTTTAAAGTTCCATATCAAATACCTGAGTGCATGTCTAGCTAATGTCCTAAATATATACCTGACTAACCTGTATTTTTTCCACAGTGTCCTTATTTGGTCATTAATTTCCTGTATATGCAGAAATAACATTTTAATGTTTAATATTTGATGTGAATAGTGAGCACACACACACACACACACTATTGTATAAAATGCATGCAATGATTTAAATTAGCATATTTAATGAGATAGAATTATGTGCTAATCAAATTCATCATAAGAATAATAAAACCCTTATTTAAACCCTTAATCCAGAAATCAGTCCATTCTTTTTTCAGCTAATCTGCATCCAAACTGTTCATTTTTCAATTACAGCTAATCACCCACAGTTTAGCCACTAAATTAGCTGCCACTCACAAAACTAATCTGATAGACAGGGTAGTCAGGTCAACTAGCTACAGTGGAGGAGGATACAGGAAGTAAATTCACAGGCTGCACCCCATTACACTTATTTTGTGCACTCCTTCACTCCTGTGATCCAGTGAGTGAGTGAGTGAGGGAGGGAGGAAGGGGTTATAAAGTGGTATCAGGACTCCCTTGTAGCCTTGATGGTCCATCTGTTATGTATAACATCATTACTGCAGCAAACAGGGCAGGAAGTTTTGAAACGGCAGAGATCTTAACTGCTTTTGTGTCCACTGTTAAATGTCTCCGAGTCTGTACGCATGTTAATCAGAGTTTAGCAAAGTTTTTTGATGTACGCCTTGGAACAATGTTCAATGGTCATTGCATTTATGGCATTTAAAAGACTTATTTTGCCTTGTTAAGAATAAACTAATTTAAAAAAAAAATTTGCTTTTAAAAGTAGTTTGAATATTTTGGCATTTGAACATCCGTTGGCTACAAATGATGGAGTATTTGAAATCCCATTAACCTTCAGTCACATTTTTTTCCCTTGCTCTTCCTTGTCTTTAATTAGCATTACATTATCATTGCATATGTAATAGAGAATGAACAGAATGCTATGAGCTGGTTGCTATGGCTATGAGCATTGCTATTGTGAGTAATGATGAATAAAACAAATCATATATTATATGCTTAAATTGGTGAAATGACCTATCTTTTGCTAATTCTTCCAACTAGTGCTTTTGTCATGAGTGAGTGCCACCAAGAGTGAATTTCTCTTTCGCAAACCTTCTGCTAACCTCTAAACTTTGTATACACTTGGTGCTTTTAGACTTAGTTTCTGGCTTTGCTAGCTTGTTTCTGTACTCTCTGTTATATCATGCTGCATGTTTATCACTTTTCCATGCCCATGATATTTTGCTGACTTCATTGCAAGTGTGTGTTCCAGGTCTTTAGTGCTGTACTTGTCTATCAGTGCTTCTCTATCAGGTTACTGAGCTCTGTATATAATTAGCATGCCTCACATCTCTCCAGAGTTTTGCTAGAATATTTATTGTTGGCCTCAGTTAGCCTTTGTTAGACTCAGTTGCTAATGGCCAAGTGTTTGCAGTCTTTTTATATACTTTGTGCTTTAAATAAAGTGTACTTTGCTGGCATCAGGTGTAGCAAGCATGATTTTCATGTCTTCACTGCTTTGCTAGAAACCTTTAATAGGTTTCCTAGTTTTTTTAATACTCTTTGCTAGCATCAACATTGCACAAGCATATTTTTTTTTATATGTAATTATTTGCTAGCATCAGGATACTAGCTTCTTTGCATTGCTAGCATTCTTTCCATGTCCTCTATTCTCTGCTAGCCTTGTTACTTTTATAACCTTGTTGCTCTTTTCTTTGCTAACCTTGCTGTAAATGTCCTTTCTATGTCTTTCTATGTCCATATCCTTAGTGTTTTATGTTCTTTGCTAATAACAACTCACTAATGTCTCTATAGTGCCATGCTTTTTTTTTTTAGCTTTGGTGCTATGTAAGCATATTTTTGATCTGAAATATTTAGCTAAATTATTAGCATGTTTTGTGTTTTTGTTTTCTTTTTTTTCTTAGTTTGCAGCTATACCATAACACCAGACCATCATGCCTATACTGAAATCCTCACATTTTGCCAACATTGCTTTATATATTCTCATTGGATAGTGCCTCACTAACCTTTGCAAGTCTCTGTGTTTAGTAACCTCAGGGCATAGCTGGCCTCACGGATGTGCTATATGGTATTGCTTGTTTACTGTGCTTTCCTAGCCTTGAATACTTTTCCAGAATGCTCTCCATATCCTCCTGTGAACCCTTTTGGGGAAGTTTTTTTTTTAAGTCTATATATAGTGCACACAGGCAATCAATGAGCTCAGAATTGCATTCTAGGAAATCGATCGCATTTCATTTCCCTGCAGTTGAGGAGAAAGTGTGCGAGTTTTACGCAGTAAAGCTTCTTAACACACCTCGAACTCAATCAGAGGCTCTCAGCTCCCAATCGATATGACAGGCAGAGGGAACGATAACCTCGGCTCCTGAATTACACTTAGACATTCTCACGCACACATCACTTTATTTCTGTAATTTTAAAGTAGAAAAAAGCAGGGTGCGTTTCAGTCTGCACTATTCTAGGAGAAAATCTGATCATTCATTACTGAGATCAGACACAGATATCACATGGCTGTCTGTGTCCATCTCTCTCTCTCTCTCTCTCTCTCTCTCTCTTTCTCTCTTTCACATGCATAGCTATGACTGGATTTTTCTATCTTTCTGAGTTCTGGATTCTGATTGGTCAGAAGTTGTTAATTAATTTTCTATAACAGCAGCTCTGACAGTAGTGCAGGTTTATATTAATGCGCTTGCTCTAATGCATTACCGTTTCTATAGTAACACCTCATTCACAGGGACGTGTACAGCAGATGCTCCACATCCGCACAGTTGGCAAAGTTTTCTTGAAATAAGAAATTGGCAAAGTTTTCTTGAAGTCAGATGTTTCTGTATCATATATAGGAGTCTCCAGGGTCAGTGCTTTATAACAATCAGAGGTACTTTAAGCTTTGGAACTTTAAGCTTTCACAGTAACATGACAAGCTGCATTTTTTTTATTTTTTTTTGTCTTGTTTAAAAAGTTTGACTTTTTAGAACTTGAATTTCAACACCGGTGCTCATAGAAATCATTTTACCTCTACTGGTTACTTAGTGCAATTAAATTATATTGGTGTATTTTTATTAGCAAAAGTATAGAATTATATCAATTTAAACCTTCAGGTAATAACAGGCTGATATTAGTCATACATTACATTTTACATTTATGTCATGTGGCAGCCCTTATCCAGAGCAACTTACATACATCTTATTTTATACAAGTGAGCAGTGAAGGTTAAGGGCAGAGGGATCACTTGTCCAATGTCTTAACCACTGAGCTACCACAGACATCACAGTAAGGTTAATAAAACATTTCTCTTGGAGCAGGTTCCATTTTTCCGTTATTTGGAATTAAAAATATTCTTCACAGTTAGGGCTGGGCAATGTGCTGATATATAGATATTGTGATAAATTGTTACAGTATTATACAGTATCATGATACATACTGTATATAATAGAAAAGTATTGTGATATGATACTTTTGTCATAACTCCCAGCCTTACTTCAAATGTATTTCAGACATTTAAAGGGAAAATAAACATGTGTGCAACAGGAGTGTTGATTTATATTATTCAGTGTTTAACACAAATACGTACATTGAATTTCACAGTTGGAGGTGTGTTACCTCTTTGCTTGTACAGTTACACATCTGAGCCATCTGTTCAAAAGTTAGCAGAAAAGATGAGCACTAAAAACCAACTCTTTACTGAGGTGGTAAAAGCATCTCACAGGCTTATGGAAATACTGCTGTCTATTCATCACCTGTCTCTGTAGCATTTGTGAAGTGAACAGCAGATATGGCTGCAAAACCGCTGAGAAGAGAAAGGAACAAAAGCAGACTCCACTGATCAGTCACATGGATCAGGAGCGAGTGCGCTGGAACACAGATTAGAGGAGCTGGCAGCGGGTAGGAACTGTTGGCTGGAATGAAACGGCACAATGAAGTACAGCAGCAGCACTGAACAGCAGGTTTGGCTAAATAAGTTGGATCCTCCGTCAAATATGGCTGGATGAATGCCTGAGATTTTTGTTGTTCATTAAAGGAGTGTCGTACTAGAGCGTGAACATCACACTGCCCTTGTTTCTAAGCATAAACTTGATCAGAATACATTGAAATCTGTATTGAAAACTGGACTCTCTATATGCTGTGAGCTTTATTTAAAATCATAGGCTGTGTTACCTGCTCTTATTGAATATTATAACTTGCATTGTTTTCACCATGAGGATTTTATTCGCAAGAAATACACACGAGACACAAGAAATAAGCTTTCATTAACTGCTCAAGTCCAATACAGGCCAAATCTACAAAAGCAGTTCATTATAACATTTTAACTCAATAAAGTGTTAACTTAAAGCACATTTCTAATATTTTGAGGAGGCTCTGTCTTTACATGGATAGGGCAGATATTTTTAGTGGAATGGGGAGAAGGAGAGAATGAGGGGTCATACTCACAATCTAATGGCATATAAGTAATCACAGCAAATTATTGCGATGGAGTGAATAAATTACACTGAACCAAGTAACTGAAGTTAACAACTACACAAGTAGCTACAATGAAGTTATATAGCAATAATTTGGCTAAAGTAGCACTTTTGAGTGGTGTAACTCTAGAAAGAAGCTAAAAGTGTTACCTAGTCTGCATTGACTAGCACACACTAAATGGCCAAAAGTATATGGATACCTGGTCATGACACCCATATGAGCTTGTTGAACATCCAATTCCAAAGGCATGGTGTTAATATGGAGTTTTTCCCCTTTGCTGTTATAACGCGCTCCACTCTGCTGTTCGGCTTCCCACTAGATGTCGGAGCGCGGCTGTGAGGGTTTGTGTTCATTCAGCTATAAGAGCATTAGTGAGGTCAGGCGCTGAAGTTGGAGTGTCGAGGAGGCTCCAGTTCCAGCTCATCCCAAAGGTGTTCAGTGGGGTTGAGGTCAGGGCTCTGTGCAGGACACTCCAGTTCTTCCACTCCAACCTTAACCTGAACACCATGTCCTCATGGAGCTGCTTTGTGCACAGGGGCATCGTCATGCTGGGGCAGGTTTGGGCCTCTTAGTTCCAGTGAAGGGAAACTGTAATGCCTCAGCACACAGAGACGCCCTGTACAACTGTGAGCTTCAGACTTTGTGATATCATTTTGGGGAAGAACCACATCTGGGTGTGATGATCAGGGGTGCACATACTTTTGCCCCATAGTATATCAAGATGAACTACAGCATCTTCCTACAATACAAGTGATAAAAACATCTTCAACATAAAACTCGGCACAAGGATTTCATCGATAGCACTGAATGCTAGCTAGGTGAGGAAAAAAACACGCCAGCTGCGTTTAGATCCTCATCCAGGAGAGTTTCGGAATTCTGGATTCATAGATCCAGAAACATGCACACACACACACACACACACACACACACACACACACACACACATACCTCCCATTAATTTCTACGGGCATAACCCTAACCTTAACTGTGACAACCCCAAACCTAACATTAACCACAAGTAACCAAACCAAATACACGGCTTTTTACTATTTAAATTTTTAAATTCTATTCACAGATTTTTGTAAAACTGAGTTTTCCCTTGTGGGGACCGGAAAAATGTGCCTACAAGGTTTTTATCACATTGTGTGGAGATTTGGTCCCCACATTGTAATATAACACACACACACACACAGATGCTGGTGTACCTGAGGCAAGGCGATGGACAGTTGTCTCTGGAGCGAGTCCTTCTCGTGTCCCAGTTCCCGGAGGCGGAGCTGTGCCGTCCCCAGACTCTCCTGCGTCTCTCTCAGGCTCTCCAGCAGCCGCTCTCTCTCCGTCAGCATGTTCACCATCAGAGACTCCAGGTTGCCTGTACTGCCACCCTCATAGCCCCCGATGCCCCCCATGCCCCCTCCCATGCCACTCCCGCCCCCGGCAGGCGAGGACGGCCCCCCTCCTCCTCCACCACGACCGTCCTCCGATATAGTGGGCATCACCTCGCACATCATCCTGAGGCCGGGAAGTGTGGGAGTGGGTTACGTGATAGTGTGTATGTGTGTGTGTGTGTGTGTGTGTGTAAGCCTTAAAGCTTCCTCTGAAGTAAATAGCTATGTGCTCTTTGAAAGATGATGCTTTTTGTAAACAGGAAGTAAAATGTCCACACTTCTGCAATCCTTTCTCTGACCAAAATGTCCTCTTTCAAACCACAATTCTTTTTTCTTCTCCTCTAAATTTGGACGCTCTCGAGTAGTTTGCGTCCACTCGTTTTCTTCAAATCATCCATTTTTTAAAAAAACGTATTCTTTTCTGTTTAATTGGCCTTCATCCGGAACGCCTCTAAACTCCTTGGCTTGGGTGAAGTTTGGGGAGGAGAAAGTGGGTGTGGTCCAGATAAATCAGTAGGAGAATCTAGGAGGATGGCTGGGTTGTGGGGGAGGGACAGGAGAGGTGGGCGGGGCATAAACCAAGGCCGTCAAACCCTCTGGGGATGATCAGCTACAAGAGAGCTGTGGAGAGGAGGAAGAAAGAGAACAAATTAGCAGACGAATCTAAACAATAGCTCATCTCAGTGAAAGAGGCGTGGTCTCTGTTTTCCAGTCACAGTAAAAGAGGCGTGGCTTCTCACATCTCACATCAACTCAAACGCTGGTTACACAATTATGCCAAAACACGGGGAATGCTGGCCGCTCTAAACAGCAGTCAACTCCTCACAGCGTTAAGAAAAATAAAACAGGTCAAAGGCTTTCTACATTCAGGTTTCTTGCTAGGTTCCTGCAGTGGCTGACTTCACACGCAAAATCACTCTTTCCATGCAGATTACTGTGGGTGTCCTCACATGTTCTCTATTGTCAGTGTGAACACGCAGACATACAACAGATCCAGAAACAGTTGATATGAAAAGTCTACACACCCCTTATAAAAAAAACAAACAAACAAGCTAAATGACCTGATCTTTTTCGACCTCTAATGTGAGACAGCAACCAAACAGGAATATTTTAAGGGGAAACCTATGCATATTCCAAACTAACACTTTGTTACAATATCTTATGTTTGTGTAATAAAGCACTCGGCGTTTTAGGGTAAGATTCCACCAACTTCCTGATTTATTTCACTCTTCCCTGCAAAAATGCTCAGGATCTATCGAACGGTGCGGAGATCTCCTGTACACAGCCCTCTTCGAGTCATTCCACAAGTTTCGGATGGGATTTAGATTTTCCAAATCGACGATCATCTTCTGAAGCCGTTACTTTGTTGCCGTATGTTTGTGCTTTGGGTCGTCGTCGTGCTGGAAAGTGAAAATGTACTTCATCTTCAGCGCACTAACAGGTTTTTGTGTCGAAACAGATCAGTATTTGGAGCTATCCATGATTCCCTCAGTCTTGCCTAGAGCCGAGTCCCAGCTGAAGAGAAGCCGCAGCAGCGCAATGCCGCCACCACCGTGTTTCACCATGAGGATGCTGTTCCATGGGTGATAAATGGTCTTGGTCTTTCATATCTTTTTGAAAATTTATGCTCAAAAAGGTATTACCTCAGTCTCATCACACCATAACACATGATCCCATACGAGCGGTTCCGTCTAGCCGCCCCACCCCACAGCCCAGACGTGTGAAGAGAACGAGACATTGCTCTCACACGCAGGGAGTAACCAGCACTTGGCGGATATTTCTGCAGCTTCATGTTAAAACGCAGCTTAATGTTATTGTAGGTCTCGGCAGCCTCCCTGATAAGTTTTCATCTTGTCCTTTCATCAATTTTAGAGGAACATCCTGTTCTCAGTAATGTCACTGCGGTGCTCCATTTCCACGCTACATCTAATGTTTTAGAAATTATTTTGTACCCCTATCTTTCCGTACACTGGGCTCTTTGTGGACCATGGCGTCAGCAGTCGGATGGAACTATGAGGAGGTATCAAGAGGATCATACAGAAACATGCTTAATGCATCATGTAGAAAACATGGCTTGTGTTGGTTGCTGCATTACATTAAGGATTTTTTACATACATTTTCTTTAACAGAGGTGTGAACACTTTTATATCCACTGTAGATATTCTGCAGCATTGTCCAACAAAACTTTATGATTAGGTCCAACGAGCCTCATTTATCAATCCCTCTTTTAGTAAACTGACATTAAGTGTCCGTAGTGGCATGAAACCAAGATTCAGCCACTCTGCCTCACAAAGCTGAGAAAACGAACCAATCATCAGATTAATAAACAATCAGTTACAGCACATGCTAGCACAACGCGACAACGTTCATCATATCCCTCATCTTCATTCCTAGCTAATTTATTTAATCGCAGGTCAGCATGTGAACCATACACAAACAACCTGAAATTCAAACTGATCACATCGGACTTAACATCATGCTTTTCTTTTACCAATCCAATCAAATCCTCATGTTGAAATCCAACCTAAAGCATATATTGTTCCATTGATTTACATTGTGCCAATATATATATATATAAACACACTAGTACTGTATTGGGAAGTGGGAAGTTGGAGATCAGAAACCAAGCCATTTTCATTTCACAGCTCGTCGGGGTTACGGGTTTAACCTCATGTAATGTTTCATTAAAATAATCTTTCATTTAAAAGCCGCAGTGTTGGATTATTTAGTGTTGATGATTGAGCGCGGCCATGTCGATATGACATGCGGTTGAACCCCCCCCCCCCCCCCACTTTCCCAGTGGGATTCCCAGACAGAGAATAATAATGCAATAATATTTTTCTGCCTTAAAAACTAGCGCTGCATTGATTTGCAGTCGCATCACAAACACTTAAAGGGAAACTCCACCCTGAATGAGCGTTCTTTCCTTTTCCATCTTTGGTTAAACAGCTTCTTACATTACCCACTAGCTGATTAGCAGAGCAGTAGGATTCAGTCCTCGCTGCATTTGTACCTAAAGAGAGTGATGCAGCAGCGCTTTAACCCTTCACCTCTCTCACTCGCTCAAACAAATCAGCATCCAAAGCTTCAACTTCCATGTTAATACCCGCGAACAACGTCCATCTGTGACATCAGATGCAGAGCAACATGCAACTAGCTTCTCACAGGAAATGCAACACTAGCCAACAAATTAGCAGCAGAATTGCTTTAACACATCGCAAGTCACTATAAACAGATTTAATGTGTTAAAAGCCGAGGTGGAAGAAGTAGTTTCAACATCTGCAACTGATCTGTAAACATGATCCGACGTCGACGGGACACTGACACGCAGTAAAGTAGTGAAAATTCCACGATTACATATTTAATTCATTCACTGTAAGAGCAGAAACGAGAGAATGGACGCGTATTGTGCGTATTTACAATAAAGAGTTCTAAAGCTACGCGTCTCCATTTATTTTCTATTTGTGTACTCGGCTCAGGCTTCTCGGTCTGAAGGTATATAAAGTAGCGTTCGTGAATATTAGTATAGAAAATAAAAAACAAAACATACAAAAACATCGTAAACAATTTTCCCAAAAGAAAACCATTTATTTAAAGCTAACTATGAAACAGAAGCATCCCAACACCTCCATCCGTTTGAGCTCACGATCCACACCCCGCCCCTAATCTGACACCGGAGACCATGCTAAATAGACGTACGGACATATTAGAAGGAGTGCCTTAATATGAACCTGTGATTTGAATTACAGCCAGAACTACTCTCAGAGCTGTTGTTAAAGGAAATTAATCAACACCTCGGGATTCAAGAATTCGAATTTCATGAAATATCACAGATCCGTTATTGGCAAACACTCACATACTGATGAACGCACCAAGTTAAGCAACACGGATTCCAGTTTATGGGCTTCTTAACCAGCCAGACACGACCATTTGAGCATCTGACCATCTGTGGTTCAGTACGAGTTGGTCATAAACATGCTCACTGAAAACTGAAGAGGTGTGCAGATTAGAGGACTAACATCGCCAAACTGAACAGGACCACAAAACCCACAGGAAATGTAAAATAGCGCCAAAATGTTTTCACAGACTTTACAGAATCGTGCGTGACCGTTGTTTTTTTCCACATGTGATTATATGAGTATCACATGGCGGGTTTCATCACGTTATGTCGCGAAACTGCACAAAATAACTCGAGAAGCACATGAGAAAGTGACGAGTGAAAATAAATGAAACCTGCGGACAAACGTGTGGAAAATCGTGAAAAAGACACGTAATATGACATGAAAAACAACTGAGTAGTGAAATAATGAATGAAATGAAAATAAATGACTGTGAAGAAACATTCAAGCAAGCAAGCAATCACGTGTAAATAAAAGGATCAGGAGGAAAATAGAATAGAAACACGTGAGAACTCATACGTGCAAATGAGTGAACCAGGTGGAGAAAAGAAATGATTCGTGTGAGAATTCAGATATGGGAAAAAAAGATCACGTGCATAATGAATCATATAAGAAATCACATGTTGCAACTGAAGAATCATGGGGAGGGGAGTGATTCAATGAGGAATCACGTGTGGAAATAAAAGAATCGCCTGACAAACGAATCTTGGGAAAACTCACAGGTTTAAATAGAATCATTTAAAAAAAAAAAAATCATATGAAAATCAATGATGTGAGAAATCAAAAAAACAATAATAACAATAATAATAAAAAGACTCATCTGAGAAGCCACATGTGAGAAATCACGTGAAAATCAAAGAATCGTGTGAAAGATGAATCATGTGAGAAAACCCAACGTGTGAACCCTAAGATGGGAAGTGTGTAAAAACGCGCGCGCGAGAGAGAGAGAGCATGAGAGAGAGAGAGAGAGAGAGAGAGAGAGCATCCTGTTCCAGATAAAGGCCACACTTCCAGTTTAGTCCGAATGGTTAAGGATGTTAGGCCTCTCCTCTCCTCTCCTCTCCTCTCCTCTCCCCTGATCTGAGAGCAGGCCGCACTGAGGCGGAGGCGATAAATAAAGCTCATCACCGAGAACGCAAATCCATATCTATTTTGGTCCTCTCTCTCTCTCGCTCTCGCTCTCGCGCTCTCCATTACACACCTCTACCTGTCGAATCATTTACAAATTGCGTCCCCCCGCTTCAATCTGAATGATGTCTTTTTTCTTCTTCTTCTTCTTCTTCTTGCAATTAAGTCTCGTTATGAATAACGTGCATGCATCCGCGCGCATGTAGAAGCCACCAGGCTCGTAATGGAGGCGAGGGAGAGATGCAAGACGCGAGCGCGCGCGTGTGCAGACAGACGGACAGACGCACGGGCGGACGGACAGACGGACAGACAGACAGACAGACAGGGAGGAGATGGGTAAACGCATGCAGAGATGTCACATTTCCAAAAAGATCACATTTCAGTCGTGACGCTCCAAAATGGCGAAAAAAAATCCATCATCTCAACGCGGATACGCACGCGATGCATAAGCACATCTTCTCCATCTCAGCATCACCGGGGTGGTGTTTAGGAAGCCAGCGGATGCTGTGGCGTCTCTTCCACCATTACACTCTCGCACATGAAGAAGAAGATGAGGAAGAAGAGAAGGAGAAGAAGATGAAGAAGACACTTTGCACTGAAATGACTGAATATTTTACCGACGACGTCGCAGCCATTGCATCACTCCTTCCTCCCCGTTATTTCCCCTCAGCATCCTTCCGCCTCCTCCTCCTCCTCCTCCTCACCCTTCTCACAGCTGGCCGATAATAACACACACACACGCACAGATTGAGGGGGGAAAATAAAGCACGGATGCGCGCGCCGTTATCCGCCGGTTCTCACCCTGGTCATCGCCGCTGCTCCTTCAGTCACATCCGCTCAGATCCATCCGAGAGAATTCTCCGCTTGATTTTAATCCCAGTTTAATTCCCTTCAACCTTACATATGTAAGGACACACCGACTACAGACAATCCCAGTCTCTCTCTCTCTCTCTCACACACACACACACACACACATACAGACACACGTACTCACACATACACACACTCTCACTCTCTATCAGGGGTTGCCAGATTGGGCTGCCTCTCAATCCCGGTTTAAATCCATCCCCAAACAATTCTGATCGTTCAAACGTCATAAATAAGCCACACTAGATCGCATTCAGGTCACGTGGGAGGTTGGGAAAACTTCCTGTCCTTGCGATTTGGTGGAAGTGTTGCAGACTTACCGACTTTATAGATCCCTTTTGCGGCTTTATATTTAAAAAAAAAAAAAAAGAGCCTAACTAAATCTAATCTAGTGACTCCAGACGACCATTCAGCTTTCCGTATTTTTCCTCGACAACCAATCACTGATCATGACTGTGTCCTGATGACCAATCACTGGTCATCGTTTTCCTGCCCATGCACTTTTTTTGTTCTCAGTGATCTTTAGGGTAGTGAAAGTAAGTTCCCTCTGTGGGTTCCCTGGAAGCCAAGTGGATGTTCGCCAGTTAGTTCTCGGTTTCAGGCCTCGCAGATGACTGGGCCGTTCAGTGTGGCGTCTGCATGCTCTCTCCGTGTCTGTGTGGGTTTCCTTGGGGTGCTCAGGTTTCCTCCCACAGCCCAGAGACATGCATATTAGGTTAAATGGCTGTTCTAAACTGCCCAAGAAATCACACTTATTGTTATCCGTCAGACCTCTTTGTTTGATGAAGAAAAAAAAGATGAGGCAAACGCAATATTGCAAAGCATTAAGCTTTTAATGGTCTCTTCTGCTGGTCGATGCTCGTTGCTGAAACTGTCAGGGGGAAAAGCTGGAAACAGGGAAGTTCACTTACACAGTCTTCTGGTACGCAAAGAGAAAATCATGAAAAGACTGAAATGTTTAAATGATGTAGAATTGAAACTGACTTGTCTGAGGGTTCAAAATGTCCCAAAATCTCTTCTGTTTGAAGACTTTAACATCGAGCGGAACAACACGGACTCGTCTTTCTGTAAAAAGCCGTCTGCAGGTTTACACACAAGCCTTCAGCATTTAAAGGGAATCGAGGGAAAAGCCGCACCGCACCGATTTACTTGACTGTGTAACCGTGTAAAAATGACTGTGTAACTTTTTAATCAAGTGGAATTCAAGTCGACTGTCTGCTTCTCCTGGTTACTGATGTGCATGCCAGAATATCTGTTTTGGATCTTTCTGTGACTTTGAACCTTTTTGCATCAATTCCAAAATCTAATGGGTTCATCTGCTGGTTACGATGATAATTCCACGAAAATCCTCCAAACCTTCAGCCACTCGCTCAACAGATTTCTCACTAACCAGACTCTCGAATCTCAGAACGATGCACGGACGGATTGATGGCGAAAATCTCAGTGACGAACGCATACAACATTGAAGGCAGACTTCAAATATTTTCCTTTTGAAATTTTCCTGGGAAACTGTGATCAAGTAGATTTTCCTCAAGACAGTGTTCTGTACAGTCAGTGTTATAGACTTAACATGTGACTGTATCTGTGCGCTGATTGATCTAAAGTCTAAAACTTTCACATCGGGGAAAAGTCATTTAAAGGTAAGAAGTGCAGCTGATGCTGACATGGTGGCTTGAAGGGGGCTTGACGTCACTTGCTGAACTCGGGGTTGACGAGACCATCATGAGTTCCTGTGTAGGAATTCCGAGTTAGGGGGCGTTTCCTTTGGTCTTTCCTAATTAGACGACAGATAACAGGTGTTACTTCTTCAAATCACATTTCAACAGAGAAATAACATTCGTAACCAGTTAAACCTTTAAAAATAAGGGTTTCACTCTGGAATGCGTTAGAGGGAATTTGTGTGCATTTTTGCGAGAGTCTGCCATTTTCATTTTGCCCAGGTGTTGAACCTGGCTGGTTTATACAAATGTTTGGGGCATGAATTTTATTGCGTCACTACCGTTACAAATATGGAATTCACCTGTTTTTCTGCCCTCTTGTGTATGCGGGATTTTCTTTTGAAGGAGGACACAACAGTGTTTGAGGTTCACGTTAGGTCAGTTCCATGTAGCGAACTCTCCTTTTTCGACCATGCCAAGGTAAATACTGTTTTCCATTCTAAGGCACCTTCAAAGTAGTAATCCGAATAGGAGGAAACATTCCCACTTTGGCAACCCGGGTTCAAGTCTGCCTCTAGCGAGGCTCAATGGTATAACAACTTCTTACATGTACACTCTCTCTCTCGCGCGCACACACACACACACACTTTCTCTCACTATGCAAAGACAATTATTTAGTTGGACTCAGATCCTGATATCCTCTTATAATGTGAAACCTGCATTAAATGTGATGCTGTATCTCTGATGCTGTGTGTGTGTGTGTTAATCAGTGTATTGTGCATGAGGATAATGGTGCTCTAAGCATGATGTGTGTGTGTGTGTGTGTGTTCGAGCATCCCAGAGAGCACCAGACCAATAATACAAAGACACCAGCGGATTCTCTCAGCCAATCAGAGCCAAGACGAGGAGGGTCTTCACACTGATGTGAGCCAATCAGGCATCATGGGGGGGAGGTGGTGGAGTTGGTGGAGGAGGAGGAAGGGGGTGAGAGGGAGCAGGGTGGGGTAGGGGAGGAGGCTCCCTGAAGGGATGACGTAATGGGTTTTTTAGAGGATGATGTCATCCCTAGTGCACAAGGGAAGGATTTAAAGCCACAGAGATCGTCTCGCTCACCTCCGTCATCTTTCCACTCTTGTGGACGGTTAATAATTAGCAGTGATGAGGCTTTTTCATATTCATCATATTTCTTCCGGATGATGTAAAGGTGTCAGGTGTTACACTGGCATGTTTCTTATGCTTTTCCCCACACAAAAGGTTCTCAATAAGCCGCATCGCTGCTCTTGTTCATTTTCCTTTTTTTTCTCTCCTGATGTTTACCAGCAGTTCTGATGATGAGTCTCATGCTGTTCTGGGAAATTCAGGTTGCTTGCAGACACACACACACACACCTTTATCCCCTCTCAACCTATGTCTGTTCAATAAGCATGCACCGATACGATACGATACAATACGATACGATACCGAGCATCGCTCATGGCGATCTATCGAGCGGTAACACTGGACATCACCACATCAGTAAAACTGCGAATAAAATAAAATAAACACGCATCCATAAATCCTAACAATAAACTGCTCACCGTCCACCCGCCAGCGCCTGCCTCCGGTCGCCATGGCAACAGAGGCAGCACAGCCGGCATGTTTGTCTGGAGCTTGCGGCATCACCGGCGTCCGGCTTCGAGGAGAGCGCAGCAGCTGAAGCAGCAGATGATGGGGGAAGCCCTCTGAGAAAACGTCCATGCTCGACATCGTTTTACTCTTTTATACGGGTCAGGGAAAGGACAGAGGTCAGAGGTCACTGCAAGCGGCTGTTACATCATGGCTCGCAGGTTGCGACAGAATAAAATACAGATCAATGTATTTTTAATCTCAGTACTTCTCGTCTCGTCTTATCTCATCATTTAAAAATGATTCATTGTAATCAGAAATGACCGTTTGATTAAATAATTAATTAAAGGGACGGCGCAGTGGTTAGCTCTGTCGCGTCACAGTGAAGGTTCTGAAGTGTGAATGGTTGTTCGTCTCTGTGTTAGCCTTGTGAAAGACTGGAGAGCCGTCCAGGGTGTAACCCCGCCTCTCACTCAGTGGGATTGGCTCCAGCTTCCCCACAACCCTATAGACAACGGATGGATAATTAATCAAAGGATTTGATTCATAAAAGCAAAAATATTTACACAACATTTTGTTACCTAAAACATATAAAACAAAAAGGCAGAAAGTACAACAAAAGAGGCAGACTCCATTTTGCAAATGTGGCAGAATATATGCATACGTACATCTTGCTGCATGACCCACTTTCTCGTGAGATGTTCACTGGTATAATTCTATTATTCAGAATTCAGTGTCCCATCAGTGATGGCGAGCCGTCCTGGCCCAGATTTGGCAAAACACGCCCCAACCATGACACGACCACCTCCACGTTTCACAGATGGGAGAAGGTTCTCATGCTGCAACGCAGTGTTCTCCTTTCTCCTAACCTAAAGCTTCTCATTTAAAATAAAATGTTCCATTTTGGTCTCATCCATCCACAGTTTTTTTCCCCCAATAGTCTTCTGGCTCGTCCACGTGATCTTTAGCAAACTGCAGACAAGCAGCAATGTTCTTTTTGTTGTCCGGTGTTCTCCTGACGGTGGCCTCATGAACATTAACATTAGCCAATGTGAGAGAGGCCTTTAGTTGTTTAGAAGTTACTCTGGGTTCCTTTGAGACATCATGGACTATTACACGCCTTGCTCTTAGAATGATCTTTCCTGGTTCCTGGAGAGGGGAACAATGACCTTGAATTTCCTCTGTCTGTCTGACTGTGGGTTCATGGAGCCCAAACTCTTTACAGATGGTTTTGTAAACTTTTCCAGCCTGATGAGAAACAACTCTTTTTCTGAGGTTCCCAGAAATCTCCTTTATTCGTGCCATGATGCACTTCCACAAACATGTGCTATGAAGATCAGACTTTCACAGATCTCTGTTCTTTAAATCAAACAGGACGCTTACGCAACACCTGGTCGTCGTCCCACTGATTAAAAACACCGGACTCTAATTTCACCTTCAAATTAACTGTTAATCCTAGAGGTGCACATACTATTGCCACTCAGAGATATCTAATATTGGATCATTTTCCTCGATAAATAAATGACCAAGCATATTATTTCTGATTCACTTGTTTAATTGAATGGACCTTAAAAAAAGGAAACAAACATACACACTAAAAAATTGTAACAAAACCAGAAATGAACTGGTGAACATGTGAAAATTACCTCAAAATAATTTTCTTTTCTTTCAGAAAAAATAAATTATCTCACAAATGTGTCACTTTCACAAGATTTTTTCTTTAAGAAAATGAGAAAGTAAGTGGTGCAAAAGTGTGATGAAGAAAACATGCAGTAATAAGCTTCACTCAGGCCTACACAGATTTTTACAGGTCCACACATCAACTACGTTCTAGTCTAATAACCCGTTTTTTGTGTTCTCTGAAAGAGCGCTGTCTAAAATAAACATACAATTTCTGCACCATGGAGGTGCAAACTTTTGCAGCTAACTGTATATAGTGATATGACCTGGATTGTGTATATTGTATATATGACCTGGATACAGTCATTGCTAGCGTTATTAGCGATCACTCACTGCGTTGCGTGATGCTATCTATGACTTTGCCCCGTGTAGATTGGATTTTTTGCAGCATTTACCTCATGTCCTGCCCTCTGGCCAGCTTCTTTCGCACATCCTGACATGTAGCCTAGCGTCTGCGTCGATGTTCTGCTAACGTGGTTATACACAACCGTTTTTGCTAAGGCTAACAGGTCTGCAGTTAAATGCCATTGACATGGTTGATATTAACACACCGTAGCACACCACGTTCATCACCGTGTCTCCTAATGTCATGCCGTTTACAACTTGCTAAACTGGAGGCTATAATGTTCCATTATTTGTTAGCAAGACTATAAAGTGTTTTGTTCCTTTTACACCACAACACTAGTCCCGCTTCTCACTTGCATTATAGCAGCTATAAACATTCGCTCGTTAAATCAGCCTATTTTTTCTCTCTCTTGAAGTCTCTCAGCTTGTCATCTTACTGAGAAACCACAGTGAAGTGTAAACTCCTCTGCGCTGAAGAGGTGGGAGACTTACAGTTCCAGCTTTACCTCCGACTGTCACACAGCACTCACACTGGAGACTCCTTCCATAAAAGTTACATAAACGTCTCCTTTCAGAAAACTTTTTTTTTTTTAAATCCATTTATACACTATATTGCCAAAAGTATTCGCTCACCCATCGAATAATTAAATTCAGGTGTTCCAATCACTTCCATGGCCACAGGTGTATAACTTCAAGCACCTCGGCATGCAGACCGTTTCTACAAACATTTGTGAAAGAATGGGTCGGTCTCAGGAGCTGCGCTTGGCCCCTTAGTTCCAGTGAAAGGAACTCTGAATGCTTCAGCAAACCAAGAGATTTTGGACAATTTCATGCTCCCAACTTTGTGGAAACAGTTTGGCGACGGCCCCTTCCTGTTCCAACATGACTGCGCGCCAGTGCACAAAGCAAGGTCCGTAAAGACACGGATGAGCGAGTTTGGTGTGGAAGAACTTGACTGGCCTGCACAGAGTCCTGACCTCAACCCGATAGAACACCTTTGGGATGAATTAGAGCGGAGACTGCGAGCCAGGCCTTCTCGTCCAACATCAGTGTCTGACCTCACAAATGTGCTTCTGGAAGAATGGTCAAAAATTCCCATAAACACACTCCTAAACCTTGTGGAGAGCTCGCCCAGAAGAGCTGAAGCTGTTATAGCTGCAAAGGGTGGGCCGACCGACGTCATATTAAACCCTATGGATTAAGAATGGTATGTCACTTAAGTTCATATGCGTGTAAAGGCAGGTGAGCGAATACTTTTGGATACTAATATAGTGTGTGTATGTATATATATATATATATGTGTGTGTGTGTGTGTGTGTGTGTGTGTGTGTGTGTGCAGTGTTTACCTGCTCTGTATGCTACAGTGTATAAGTTCTTGTGTTTCTGATGATCAGAGTGTCAGTGGCTCTGTTTACATGCAGAGATTCTCCTCAATCTGAAACTTCTGATTGGTCAGGTGCTGTAAAGCATTATGACATCATAAGCTTGCAGAATTCAAATTTATTTTATTTAGTTTCAGTAATAATAATACAAATAAAAAAACAAATGCAAATGTTAAAATATAATAATAATAATATTAATAATAATAATAATAATAATAATAATAATATACACTGCATTACGAATAATCCAACACAAAGCTACGTGCAGATGTTTACAGAGCTTTACGTCATGCTGGAATTCCGGTGATTACGAGATGAAGACTCGAATTCAGAAACGCTCACAGCACTAATTTTTGTCAACAGAAAGTTAAGCTATGCTATAATATCACAATCTTTCAGAATATTTCTCAATGTGTGCAGACAGAAAGAAAGACAGACCTTGGTTTTTGATACCTTAGAGAAAGAAAGAAAGAAAGAAAGAAATAATCTTGGTAAACAGAGTGAAAAAGAACAGCAAAGAAAAAGATCTAAGCAAGGAAAATAAAGAACAAAATAGAACGAAAGACAGACAGAAAGAAAGAGACAAATGAAAAAGATAGATGTCAGAAAGAAGTGATGAGAAAACAAAAGGAAGATAAAAAAAGGTCAAGAAAGAAAAAGAAAGAAGAAATACAGAAATAAGGAAAGCTGAAAACAAAAGAAGAAAGAAAGGAAGGAAAAAGTAAGAATGAAAGACATGAGCGAGATTTTGTAATGACCTCATTTCTGACGTGATGTAAATGCTCTGCCACTGTTGCCATAACAACGAGACATGTATCCTGCAATAGTGTATCACGTAGCTAATGTTAGCTATGTTCAGTCACCGCGTCTCGAGCTTATCCCCCTCTTCTGATTGGACAGGAATTTTCATCTGGACCGTCGTCACTCCATTGTCTAGGTCCCACTTTTTTATCAGTCTTGAGAGTAAACTTGGCGGCTGACACGTGATCAAGGCATATCGGTAAAAACCCCTTTAATTGCAGACGTGATTTAGGCGAAACATCTCGGCCCTGGCACAGAATGAAACAGAGATTTACATTACACACTGAAAAGCCATGTTCTAATGTAAATAATCTCAAGTGTCTTAAACACGTGCGTTTATCTTTCAGTGACATTTTTGCGGTCATTTGCGTACGTTCTGATTTTGCAGTCACTTAATTACGTAATTTAATATGACTAGCAAATTAACTATAGAGCTAACCACAGCCTTAGCAAAGCTAACTAAGTAGCTGGCTAATGGAAGTGCTAGCTGGCTAATTAAGATAATATTGCAAAATTCTAATAATTGTGTAATGAAGGCCAGTGTTTTGTGCTACGCACTGCATCAGGAGAAAGAAGAGGAATTTAAGAAAAATAGAAGGTTTGTGATTGGTTGAGCCAATGTGTTTTGAGCTTCACCCCTTGTTGACCATGTGACATCATCCACCACTCGGCTAAGTCAGGATGTATGTTAGCGTGTTTACACACAGAGACAGCTAGATGTGTGAAATCATTTGTGTTAAAGTGTTATTGTGAGACTGACTGCATGTTTACACTCACATCAAAAAAGAAAGAAAGAAAGAAAGAAAGAAAGAATAGAAAAAAGCAGAAAGGATGCAAAAGAAAAGGAGGAAAAGAAAAACAAAAATAAAGACAAATAAAAAAATTATTAAAGAAAGAAACAAACAAAAGAAAATGAATAGAAGAAAGAGAAAAAAAAAAAAAATATATATATATATATAAATAGATCATTCAAATAATGGAAAAAAATTGAAAGATGAAAGAAAATGAAAATGAAATGAAAAATTAAAGAAAAAGAAAATGAAAGAAACAGAAGGCAAAGCAAGAAAGAAAGAATAGAAAAAGTTGAATAGAAAAAAAGAAAGAACACAGAAGAAATGCAAGAAAAAAAAATTAAAGGAAGAAGTTCAGGTGGCCATAATAGAAATATAATTTTATCAGTAATATGACATGGTTCTTCACTTAGCTGTCGATTTTATTTAAGACACATTTTTACAGAACTGCCTGTGTGATTTATTTTATTTAACTCAGATTTGATTGGATTTGAGTTGTGTGTGAATGGTGTGCTGTGCTAGAGAGAATCTGAGGGTCAGATCAGAGGGATGCTTTATTACTGGTGCTCGGAGCTGAAGTGACTGATGATGAAATATTCAGCTGTTTTTTGTTTTGTTTGTTTTTGTTTAAAGAAGAGAAATTCAGCAGAGGTGTAATAAATATTTTTGGAATGTGATGAAATATTTTGTGATTATTTTCAGACTGACAGCGATGTTCTGTGCCGTGTGTTGTGATGTTAACTCTGACTGAAACATGATGTAGATGGAGTACATGTAGAGCAGGATGTGTAGATAAGCATATAGAGTTGCGTGTGTGTAAATAAATGAGCAGTGCTGAGTGGGACAGTTCGTACACAGTGTTTATTTCACTCTGTTCTGGTGAAAAAAAATTTGTTTTGTACCTAAAATCCATCCAATAATAATTGTGTTTAATAAAAACAACAAATCAGATTTTAACTGGTGTTTTTTTCTACTTTTCAAATGTGTAACATTCACATCCTGAGCTTTTGAGAAAGCATACGAGAAAGGAAAGAAATGGAAAAAAGTTAGCATGTAGAAAAAGGAAAGCTGAACATATAGTTGGTTTAAAAAGTTTACACACCTGTGTTAAAACTATGCAATAATTATTGAGTTTCTTGAACTCAGCTTTGAGGGGAAGGTCTATAGAAGAGAGTCAAACTGCCTGAAGGCTGATCGTTGGGAGCAGGAGTCTGGTGTTGATCGGAAGTACACCTGTTGCAATCAGTAGCTCGGAGCAGGGCCATGTGAGTATCCCTCCAGACCTTGTGAAATACCTTGTGCAGAGGCGGGCATGGACTGATGGTACAGCAATATTGTCTTCTTGGCCAGGAAACAATGGGGGATGAAATCCTGGGGAGCATTTGAAAAGGGCCATACTGGTGGATGCACTGGTCAGGGGTGTGTGGGGATATTTGCCCCAAGAGAGTTGTGTGCTCCAGGAAGCTGGGTTTTGGGTGGAAATGCAGCAGAGTGCTACTTCCAGGTCCTGGTTGGCTGTGTCCTTCTGGCTGCTGGTCTGTGGGTGGAAGCCAGAAGACAGGCTTACAGATGCTTAGGGGGCTTGAGAGAAAGACTTCCAGACTTGAGAGATTAATTGTGTGCCCCGGTCGGAAATTATGTCTGAGGGGATACCATGGAGATAAAAGATTTGGTCAATCAGGATGTCGGTGGTCTCACAGGCTATAGGGAGTTTGGGAAGGGCTATGAAGTGCATGGCTTTGGACAAATGGTCCATGACAATAAGTATAGCCATGTTACAATGCAAATTTAAAAGCCAGCAACTAATTTTTCCCAATGTCATAGTAATGTTCAGCAGGGGATAAATAATGAAAGAATAAGAGCAGGGGTGGAGCTTTTGGTACAGGACGGAGCACTGAGGGAGGACCATCCATGCCACAACATCGGAGGTGTCCACCTCCGCTATGAACTCATGAGATGGGTCAGGCTGGACAAGGATGGTCGCATAGGTGATGCAATTCTAAAGCTCTGAGACGACCGAGTCTGCTTCTGGAGTCCAGTGAAAGGGGGTTGCAGGAAATGTGAGCTGGATAAGGGGCACTGCCACCTGGCTGTAGTCCCTAATGAAACTATGGTTGAAATTGGTGAAACCCAGAAATTGCTTTTTGTTTAAGGGATTGGACCCTGCTGCCACTGCCCAAAACTTTTTTGGGATCTGTTCTCACTTGTCTGCTTTTGATGGTGTACCCCAGGAAACTTACAAAGGGAGAATGGTATTCACATTTCTCTGCCTTAACAAACAAATTTGAAGAACCTGGTGGACATGGAGTCTGTGCTCCTGGAGGTTACAGGAGAAGATCAGGATATTGTCTAGGTAAATGAAGACTGGTTGGTAAATGAAGATAGGTTGGTAAAGTCCCTAAGGATGTTGATGACCAGAGCCTGGAACACTGCAGGAGTGTTGGTCAAGGCGAAAGGCGTCACCATGTATTCAAAATAGCCAAGGGGGGTGTTGAAGGGTGTCTTCCATTCATCTCCCTCCCGTATCCTGACTGAGTGATTGGCATTCCACAAGTCCAATTTAGTAAATATAGTGGCTCCATGAAGGGGTTCAAATGCTGAAATGATCAGGAGCAGAGGATACTTATTTTTAATGGTGATGTTGTTCAGGGCAAGATGGTCAATGCATAATGAGCCATCCTTTTTTGCCACAAAGACAAAATCTTCCCTATGAGGGAAGATAGGGGCTGGATGATGCCAGCTGCAAGGGAATACGTCTCCATGGCTTCTCTTTCTAGACTATACAGCCGACTGGTGGTTAATGAGGTTCCAAGGAGAAGGTCAAGTGTGCAGTTGATGTGGATGTGGAAGAGAAAAGGCCTGTTGCTTTCAATGGACAAGTCAGAGGGCTCAGAGGTGAATGAAGTAGCAGTTACCTCCACAGGGGGACGGGTTGATTGCGGACAAAGGAAGTAGCTGAATGAGCTCCATGTCTTCCCAGTGGACTAGTCAATGTGGGGGGTTATGTTGTCTAAGCAATGGATGGCCAGTAACTAAAGGGGCATGTTGTGCAGAGGTAAGATTGAACTGTATCCATTCCCAATAGTTTCCAGAGAAAAGGAGTAGCAGGGATTCCACGGAGTGTGACATGGGCCAGTATAGGTTCCTCTGCCAGGGCAATTGATGCAGCAGAGCTGGGAGCTACTCGGGGTGTAGAATGGGGAGAAATGCTTGTCTTGGTAAGGGGTGGTAAAGAGAGCCAATAAATGGCCAAAGGTGGTGGATGACCAGTTCTTTCTCTACAGCGATCTCAAAGGTAATTGTCCAATTAGTGAGATTAGTGAAGCTGCAGTGAAAGTGCAGCATTTTACCACTGAGCCAATGGGGAGAGAAAATGTCTAAAGGAACAAGGCAGGGCAAGGATGCAAGTGAGGATCTGAACATGGCTGAATGAGAACAGCAGGCAGGAAGATGAACATGAATGCAGGTGAAATGCAATGCTCCTTTTAACACAGTGAGACAGGGTTGCTCAGGCAAACAACAATGTGCAAACAAAACTAATAATACACAAATATGAGTGGCCTAGTGTCATGATCTACCACACTGGCTGAACAACAATCTGTGACAGTTTTTGTGATATAAAAAATGCAACTGAGATAAATCATGTCAAGTCATTTTCTACCTTTAATGTGAAAAAGCAAACAACATTCAAGTGACAAAAAAAAGAAAACATGTACAATTACCTTGTTGTCTGTATGCACACCCTTCTATAATGGGTCATGTGACTGTGCTCAGAATGAACGAATCACATTCACAAAGTGATTATCATACAGCTGTGATCAATGAAGTGACTGTGATTAACAGCAAATAAAGATCATCTGTTTCTGTCAGATTTTCTTCACATCTTGGTTTCATCTGCTTGCTGAAGGCAAAGAGCTTAGAGTATGTACAGGATCTCACTGTGGAAAGGTATGGATCAGGAGAGGGATATAGAAGAATTTCCAAAACATAAGATGTACCATGGAACATCATGAAGGCCATCTTCAACAAGTGGAGAAAATGAAGTACCAGTGACATGACCAAGTTACAGGATGTGCCTACAAATCTGTGAAAATGAGATGAAGAGACCTACAGCAACATTAAAGGAGCTGCAGGAACATCTAGCGAGTACTGCTCACTCCCTGCATGAGATACTTATATTTTCACGTCAGGGTTATGGGGTAGGGTGGCTAGACTGAGAACTTTTCTCATGAAAAAAAAAACACCTAAACCCTAAATTAACACAAATCCAGTGGCAAAATGTGTTATGGTCTGATGAGACCGAAGTTTTTCAACATAATTCTAAAATATATGTTTGGCACAAAAACAAGACAGCTTACTACCTAAAGGACTCCACACCCACTGTGAAGCATGGTGGTGGCAGGATCACGCTGTGGAGCTGCTTCTCTTCAGCTGGGACTGGAACTCTCGTCAAGGTAAAGGAATCACAGAGAGCGTTAAATACCAATCTATTTTAAGCCAAAAACTGCAAGCCTCTGTTAGACAGCTGAAGATGAGGAAAAATTTCACCTTCCAACACAATAACGACCCAAAGCACAAATCCAAGTCGACAAAGGAACGGCTTCAGAGGGAGAAGATCGGTGTTGTGGAATGTAGCAGCAGAACCCAGATCTAAATCCTACTGAACACCTGTGGAATGACTTGCAGAGGGCCGTGTGCAGGAGATCCGCTCGGTATCTGATAGAGCTGGAGCATTTTAGGAATGAAGAGTGGAATAAAACCACCACATGAAGATGAGCTATGTTGGTAGAATCTTGCTCCAAAACACCGAGTGCTAAATTACTGGCAAAAGCTGCTTCAACAAAGTATTAGATCGGGGTGTGCATACTTATGCAACCAGGTTTCTGTTTGTTTTTCACTTGAATTTAGCTGATTGTTGTATCACATTAAAGGTGTGTTTGCATCACAAATCCCTGCAGCTCTAAGCGCAGTGTGGAGACCAGAACTCCCCCTGTAGGTACTGAAGTAGCAATCAAATACTGTTTTAAACTTTAAATGCCCTTTTAAACATTTTCCAAATTACCCGAGAAAGGTCAGAGACAACCTTTTGCTTTCAGTTAAACGGCCTTATTTATGAAGGTCGATATTAAAGTTCACGATGAAGATGTTGCACTTAATGAAGAACTTTCAGTGTTCACTATAATTACCATAAACAGTTTATTCTGATGTTATTATTGCATATTTAATTACAGAACATTCATCTCATAGCTTTGAGAAATCTTTACATTTATAACACAGTCCTTACGAAGAGCTCATACATTAGCTTAAAGTGTCAGCTGAATAAATATGACTGAAATAAACACTTTCTAAAAGTTCTTAAAGTTTGGTGAATGTGCTGCTTCTAAACGCTAACTAAATCATTTTCAGGAAAAGGTCGAAAAACGTTCAGAAAAAATTCTCCTTTCATGGAAAGACAAAGTGATATATAACATAAACTAGCATACACAATATCACCTCATGGGTTTTGACATCCAATAAAAGGTTTATATTGTGCCTTTGAATATGTTATGAAGGCCACTTTAGGTAAGTGTTAGTTTAGGACATGTAAGAACTATTAGCATTATTAGCTCCAATTCTTATTATTATATACTTATTATTATAATAGCATTTACACAATGCTAACTGGTGGCTATTTGTTGTAATTCTTTGCCAACAACATTTGCTTCGCAAAAGTCTCACCATTTACTTTAAATTGTCTAAAATTACAACACATTAAAAACTGATGTTTTTCTTGTTTACGTAGCAATACTTTAACATAGTTAGGGAATAATTCTAATAATACATAATCTAATGCATAATATAATGGAATCTAATGCATTATAATGTATGGTAATGTAACAGAAGTGAAGATTAAACACTTCCAGCTTTACTTATTAAAACAAAATAAATTTAGTTTGAATTAAGCAATACATTATGTACAAACTCATCTCACATACAAGAACATAAAACAAATAAATGTTTTTCTTTTGACTTATTTTAACCATATGGAGAAAATATAACATGATATAAGTTAGCTAAAATGAAAGATTATGATCAAATCTATCATATTAACTCTTATTATAACTATTAAGTGTTATAAACTATATATAAATGTGTAATAATATTATGTAACTCAGTCATGTTTAAACTGATGTGATCTTAATGTGTGTTATTTTATGCATACGTATACATAAACATACGGTGATAAGAAAGGCAAATCTTTACCTTTACATTTAAGAAATTAAAAGTACAATCTGTCAAATTAAAATTACAAGCAAGTTTACAAACTATTAAACAATTCCATCAGTCCTGAAACAAATGTACAAACAAAACAGAAAGGGTAGGTAACTATAAACAGGAAGTGATTGTTGCTGACCGCTTGTGTCAATCAAACTGGTTCTGCTAATTCTGCTCATGTTTGCCAGGGATGCTAGTGATGTGATGGCCATAGCCTTGCCCCGCGCATCACTAGTGTCTAAGACAGCTAGCGCCAGTGAGCGTTTTTGGTACTGTGATTGACTTTTCCAGGCGTTTTCCGGTTCTTCCGTCTGCTCAGTCTATTTTAAAAAGTCTAAATGCGTCCCACAGGAATGACAAAAGTGGGCCAGTTGGCTAAAATGGATTCAACAAAATGGACAAAACATGGTTTACCGTCACAGACTCCATTCTCTCTACCCTCGATGACACAAGTGGCCAGCAACAAGCACTTCCACAGTTCAACAGTCTAAACGTATCTTAGATCATTATCTCCTCTCTTTTAAAATGTGTCTTAGTTATAATATATGCACCTTGCCACGCTATCGTGACAAACGAA
>JAQMYM010000008.1:1105084-1118976 GCA_030014255.1 Parauchenoglanis ngamensis | reverse complement strand
CCGGCGGAGAGAGAATGAGACAGGCCGGCGGAGAGAGAATGAGACAGGCCGGCGGAGAGAGAATGAGACAGGCCGGCGGAGAGAGAATGAGACAGGCCGGCAGACGGAGAATGAGACAGGCAGACGGAGAATGAGACAGACATAGAACGTCTGCAACTGAACGAAGAGGGGGGGGGGGGAAGCGAAAGACGTGTCTGACGTTTTTCATCACGTGTTCCCTCATCCGCAGCCTCTCCTCCTCCATCTCCATCATGTCATCCTCTTCGTTCTTCGGGTCGTACACCTTCTCCAGCTGACATCCGGAGAGGAAAAAAACAAAACACACACAGAAGCAGGAAAAGGAAATAGTACATAAATTCATCAAAATAAAAGCCACAGATTTCCATATCCACCTGCAAAAGCCTCACATTAGCCAAGTTAGCACTCCGGGTTCTCAGTCTTATCTCGAATATGATTGGCTGAAAGGTTGTAACATCACTACTTGAAATTAACTACACCCAAAATCTCCAAGATTTTCCTACATACGTTTCACATCATAATAATAGCGCCTGGATTAGCATGCTCATGCTCACGGCTAGCTTGCAGCAACGCTAACTAGCGCGGCGTTCAAACTGGGCCAGGTTAGCGTCCTCTCGATAACTAGCCGTCTCTTTAGTTACCTCCTTTGTGAAGAGTGCTTCCAGCTCCTGCTCGTCCAGCACACCGTCTCCGTTAGCGTCTGCAGGAACAAGAAAAACAGAGGAAAACTCTGACACGTCACCTCCGACTGTTAGAAAGCGCTCACACTGGAGACTCCTTCCATGTGAAATAAAACCTTCAACACCATCGGATAGATGTGGGCCACGCCCCCTCGAGAGCCGCTGCAGTGAAGGCCCAGCCCTACAGCTATCGTCTCATTTACAAGCTTTAGCTACAAGTCCCTAACTTATAACCCAAATTATACTGATCACGTACCGTGGAGTCTGAAGAAGGTCTTGGGGTTGAACTCCTGTGGGTCCAGCCCGTCCGTCTCCTCCCACACCTCTCTCAGCTGGTCCACGCTCCCCTGCGCAGAGGACAAGCGGCACACGTTACCGTGACTCCTACTCTCTCCGACCGTCGTTCCTGAACTCGAGAGCTGCTGCGAGTACCAGGACGCGCTTTCCTTCCACTGCTTTAGCCAACTTTTCTAACGTAAACAGAGACTCGATGCTCACAACGAAGGAACGCGGAAGTGCTAGACGTTTTTTGTAACCTAGCAACGAGAAGCGCTGGAGGGAAGCGCAGCGGGTGGACACGGACCCTAAGCCTCTTAGAAATTTCTTCATTTCTGTCATTCAGTGCGAAAAGACGATTCAATGCCAAGACGGCTAAAAAGAAAAGAGAAAGCGGTCAAGTCTTTTTACGCACAGACATTTCCATTCATTTCTTTTCCAAATCTAAACCCCAACCTTCGCTGTCTGTTACAGGATCCGACACACGATGCGATATCGGATCCACGGGGTTTTCACTGGTATTGGCACGACACTGAAACTCTCTGAACGGATGGACAGTTAATGAGCGCTGCACACAATTTCTCTCTTTTCTCTCGGACTGACCGGAGCGTTGACTTTGGGGTGCTGGCGGTGTTTGTCCTTCATCTCCTCCATCCTCTTCTCCTCCCTCTCCCTCTTCTCCTGGTCCAGACTCTTCAGATACTCTCTCCTCTCGTGCTCCTTCAGCATCTCGTAACGCTTGAACTCCTCGTGACGCTCCGCATCGTAATTCTCCAGGTCTTTAGTGGCCTGTCCCACACACACACACACACACACACACAGTACAGTTAGCTTGATCTTAATCTGAGAACAAAGCTATGAAGCTAATCATGTGAGATGGAAAAAAACCTGTCAAGGTCATGTGACTTTTCTGTAAGGGCTGCCGAGGCCTGCGTACATGCTTCATTTTTTAAACTTGTCAGAAACACAGACGCGAGTAAAGAAATGCTTTACTTTACTTTAATGCCGGTTGTGAAAGGGCTTCTGCGTCGACGCATTTCCTTTTAAAACAGGAAGTCAGTGCTTAAGCGCTGGACTGAGCTACACGAGAGCCCGCGGTGTTCTAGATGGAGCGCGCACCATGTTAAAGAAACGCTCCTGAGAACAACCCCACAGAGCCGACTCCCGAGACACCGCGCGCACGGTTAGCGCACCCTGCTAGCGTGGAGGCCGGTGTGACGGAGCTCACCGTAGCGATGAGCAGCTCCAGGTCTTTGGCCTCGAACGTGTTCTGATTGTGAGGGTCCAGATGCTCGAACTGCTTCAGTAAGGACGCGTGATCCATCTGAACACCTGCCACAGGAAAACACACACACACACACACACAGAGTGGTGTTTAAGTAGCATTTAATAGCATTTACTGTACAAACACACACACACAGCTCTCACTCTGCATGTTGGTGCTGTCCAGTTTGGCCTTGAGCAGCATCCTGAGGCGAGACACTTCCTGCCTCTTCAGCTCATCCAGCCGAGTTCGGACATGATGACCCACCAGATCCAGCTCCTTACTGAGGCGTCCGTTCTGTCACGATGCAGGACACACACACACACACACACACATACACACACACACACACACACAGCAAGAATCAGTTCTTGATCAAAGAGACCACAAACACAGACAGAAGTTTCCTTAAAAGTCTGCTGGATGCTGATTGGCTGATGGAGGCCTTTGTTTTTTTTTTTTTTGTTTTGTTAGCATCCCAGTCATCATTACAAATCATTCAGTCCAGCGTTCAGCCTGATCATACAGATACACCAAACATCTTAAGCCCGAGTCAGAAAATTTGGCTTCGAATTTTGCAAATCAGCTCAAGATCAAAGTGGGCGGAGCTTAATGGTTCAGCAAGTTCTGGGCCAAAAAAACCACCGTCCACTGTCCGGGTGAACACTCGCCTACGGTTTGACCAGTGAGATACATTTTAGGGTGAAAGAAGGGAAAAAAAAGAAAAAGAAAAAAAAAAAAGAAGGACAGAAAGGAATGAGAAGGAGGACATTTAAAGAGACAGAGCAATGGAACAAGATACACAGCGCGAGAGCAAGAGAGAGAGAGAGCGAGAGCGAGAAACAGAAAGAGAGAAAGAAAAAGGGGAGAGAGACAAAAGCAGACAGAAATGGAGAGGGAGAGAGAGAGAAAAGAGACAGAGAAAATATGATTGCATATAAGTGTGTGTGTGTGAGTGATACTTACTTTAATATCCTCGGTGTTTGCACTCTGCAGTTTCTCTCTAAAATGAGGATCTGTCTCCAGAACCTCGATCACCTCCCTCAGGTAACGATCATAATACAGCCCTGTGTCCTACCACACACACACACACACACGCACACACACAAAAAAGCAGAATTTAAATTTGCACATGATACAAAAAATTTAAATCAGAACAGAATCAGCTGTAGAATAAATAACTGCGATTAGGAGACTCGTACACACGGCACCTGAAAACGTAGCACACTCAGATAGAGAAGGAAAATGGTTATTAAATCAGCACGTAATGACCGAATCCTCCACCGCACCGTGGTGTAGCGGAGCCGGTGTGTACACTTCCTGCTCGAACACCTCGTCAGCTCCAGCATAAGCAGGAACTCTGCTAAACTGACTGCAGATTTATTTCTGAAACACTCGTACCACGTTCTCCTCGGCTTTCTCGTCCTGCGTCGGAGGACTGCGCTCTATGGGCACGGACCACGCCCTGAGAGAGACCGAGAGCAGCAGCAGACAGACTCGCACGCCCAGCATACTCCTGTCAAGCACAAAAAACATCAAATTCATGCACTCGTCCTTCAGGAAACGCCTCCTGGTCAATTCAGAGTCAGTCCCAGGAATGCACCATGTGATGTGAATCCAGGACTGTCATGTCCGCCGTTTTGAGCTGAATATTTTTTCAGCGGTTCGTCTTAAACGGGATGCTTTTTTGCAATCATACATTTACAATTTAGGAATATGGATCTAAAAATTCTGCTCATCCCTGTTTAATAAATTGCAGGTGTTTGTGATGTGAAAATATGAACCCAAGATAAACATGGTCAGATCTTCTCACCAGTTGTCTCAGAAGCTCTGTCGTTTCCTCGGTATTTAATAGTCGCACCTCGTATTAATAACATTTCATTACATTAATGATGCGAAAATGTCTTTGGAAAAAAAAGTCCACAAAACAAAATGCATCATGAAAGAAATTGAACAAACACAATAAGCACACTATTGGCTCAGAACTTCCATTTCATCGTCAGAAATGTTCATCATGAGCCTCAAACATATCCTGGAAGCGCACGAGCGCCTGCTGAGCTTACCTGTACAGCAGGTGAACCTGATAAAGTGGCAGCTTAATTCACTTCCCAGCACTTCTGATTTTTATTATCTCCCCAAGGAGTTCTTGCTTCAAACCTATCAGCCAGGAGATAAAAATAAAGCATGACATTAGAAATAACACGCTTATGGATATTTAATACAGGCCCAGGCATCAGCAGCGTCTGTAACGTTATCCGCTTTCCCAAATGAGCTAAAAATAACATCACCATTAACTAATGTTAACTTCGACACGTTTCATTTCGACCAAACACGTTTCCTGACTTACCATAAGAGTGTGTTTTACACGTTTTAACATCTTCGCGTGCTCCAGCAATAAACAAGCGTCTCCACACACCACACTTATTTTGATTTCCGTTTCTGGAAAATAACAGTCCCGGAATGATTGCGTCATCCACACGCGACACACAGCGGCTAATTCGTTCGTTTTCACTCTCAATAATAATAATAATCAAATGTTAACGTAGTTGTAGGGATTTACGCTTTGAGGTTAGACTAATCGTCCGTATATTGTGTAGGGGATTGTGTTTAAGGTTTGTTTTCTAGAATAATCCGAAGTCTACACGACCTAGCATAACAAAAGTTAGCATGTCGCTAATCATTGCAAAAATTTTTTTTAATTTTTTTATTATTTTATATTTGATAATAGCAAGATATATCTATATATATATATATATTCTATACCGGATTTGGTACATCACAGAAATACTTTAAATTATTTTTTTAAGGTTTTTTATTTTATTATTTCAAAGGTTGTACACCTGGAAAGCCCGGATGAGACGGCGAGAGCTGATTGGTCCACTCGTTACATTCCTGACTATGTAGCTGATCTGTTGGTACTGTTTGCTTTGAGAAATGCTAATTCATTAATTATTACAATTTTATTTTGTTTTATATTTTTATTTCAGTTCATAAAAAATGATATCTTACAGGTTTTAGGCTTCACAAATAATTGACACAAAATAAATTAACGCAAAACAATTACCTAAATTTAATTCTGTTTTAAAGATAAACTGCAAAACCGTCCCATACAAAGAACCACAAACTATAGCAGGATGTTTATTAAATATTATTTTAATTACTTTTAAAAATATATTTTAATTTCATCAAACATTTTGTCATACAGTGTAAAATAATTGCAGAATAAATTAAAATATCACACACAATAAATAATAAAGATAATAAATTAACAGTACATAATATTACGTAGAAATTCAAGCAAGAAAAATTGCACGCAATGCAAAAAAAAAAGAATCAGGTAAGAACAAAAGAGCAAATCACAATAAACAAATTCAATGAAAGTTACCACCTCAGACGAATAAAGAAATAAATAAGTGTACCAATTAAATAAATAAAATAATTAAACATTTTCATGCAGCATTTTGAAGTTTACATCAGTTTTACTGATGGTGAAAGAGGAAGACTGCAGATGTGCGCTTTGTGAGTTTGTTCTATTTTAAAAGTCTATTTCTCTCAGGTCGGTCGGCGTGCTCGCTCTCTCGTCCTCCATCCCTCCGTTCTTCTCGTGCTCCTCCTGCTCTCGGCTGTTCCTCAGTCGTTCCCTGAGAGCGTCCTCTATCAGCTCGCTGTAGCACTGCAGCACGGCCTGCCAGGAAGAAAACTCCAGTTACAGCACAAACACCAGATGAGGCTGATTTATCCAGGCACAGAAAACACCCGAGTCACTGGATTTACTGGACTTAAGTACAATTTTAGATGATATTCAGTTATCATTGAAAGTGAATACTTAAGTACTCTCAGGGAGGAAAACTGACGAGAGAAAAAAAACCTTCAAAGTACTTTCAGATTTCTCTTTTTAGTAAAAAAAAAAAAATTAAATATCTGCCTTTAAAATTCATCAAAATGGAAAAAAAAGATGTTAAGTTTACTTTAATTTTATTCAATTAGCTAGCTATTAAATTGGCTAGCTAGTTAGGTTTGACCAATTAGCTAGTTAAATTAGCTAGCTAATTCAGTTTTATAAATTACTTTGTTTACTTCCTTTGTTTTTGCAAGTTAGCTTGTTAAATTAGAAAGCAAGTCAAGGTTTGTAAATGATCTTCTTAATTTAGCTAGTTCAGTTGTTGTTTTTGTTGCTGGCGTGCCTTAGCATTTGTTCCAAAAAGGTTATTAAGCTTTAAGATTCTGAAGCAGTTCCAGTACATTTAGTGAAGTATGCTCACACTCAGATTAGACCCCGCCCACTCACCGGGTCGCTGCGACACAGCGTGGCCAGTGTGCAGGTCATGTGACTCATCTCCCACCTCCTCTTGGCCTCCAGACCCCGGAGAGCGGCGTTGAGGGCGGCGGCCGCCACCAGGGACGGACGAGTTCCCAGGAAGCGAGAGTCGCACACGCACATGGCGCCCAGCGTGTCCCCGTGGCGTCTGAGCGTGGACAGGAAGTCGTCGACATCCTCGCTGCCCCCCATCAGCTCCTCCAAACATGACAGGAAGTGAGGGATGAAGTCCTGAGGGGTGACGCCGGCCACGTCCCAGCGCAGTGTTCCCAACACGACGCGCTCCATTTCCTGTCCAATATAAGAGCAGTGTGACACACACTTAACCAAGGGTTAATCTTAGAGGCTAATCTCTCTTTGCAGAACCCAACAACAGAGTTTCCCTTCAGATTATTATTATTTAAAACTATTAAACAGCCAAAGAATGCTTAAAGAACGAGAAAATTCGCAGTTATGAAATCAAAACACTGAAGGGTTCTGTGGTTGTCTTTGTGGAACCCGACCACAGGGTTACCCTATGAGAAAGCGTTCCGAGTAACCCACTGCTGGAAGATAAGGGCCTACAAACAGTTAAAGAACCCTTGAAGAACCCCTTTTTCTTAGAACGCACATACTTTGGTCTCGCATTATACTCTATATCAACGTAAAACCCTCAAAGGTTCCTTGTAGAACTATGGATGGTTCCCTCTCCAGAATGGTTCCATGTGTGCTTATATAGGACCCTAAATTCCTTTAATTGAAGAACCCTTTTTTAAAGAGTGCACACACTTTGCTTTGCTCCTTATGAGAATGAGACTCACGCGCAGGTCGGCCGAGAGGAACTCGTACTCGGCTGAAGCGCACAGCGCATGCGCCGTGACCGTCTCGCTCTCCGTCAGTTTGGACGCAACGAGGATGCAGGAGGCAGCGAGGCAGGTCGGAGAGGCGGGTAGAGACAGCGTGGATGCTAAATAGCGGTCCAGCAGAGAGACGGAGAGAGGAAACACGGCCTCGTCACAACCACAATCACAGCAGACCTGCAGCGGAAGGAGGGAGGGGCCAATTAGCATAAATTTACATAAATTGCCATGAAACTGTACTTTACACCACTCTTAAACTCACTATAAACAACATCCATAACATTAATAAAGCAGAATAGTTTAAAGTCACACCCATTTTTACTGGGAATGACACGAACTGAGGACAGGAGACCAAATATGTGATTAAATTACATCATCGTCATCAATTAGCATAAATGTACATTAATTAACATAAAGCTGGACCACTTCAGAGATAATCCAGAGTCTCTCTCTCTCTCTCTCTCTCTCTCTCTCTCAGCTCTCCATCATCACGTGTGCAATTTACATCCTAATGATGTCATGTCATGATTTGCAATTAGTGGTGAGGTTTATGGTTTTAAAAAAGTCTTTAAAAAAAGTCTTAAATTTCCTCAAGATTATGAAAAGTGGCTAAATGGTTGTTTTTAAAGTCTGTACATGTTTCCAGTTCTCTGGATCCAATTTAAAAAAAAGTTTTTTACAGCCTTGTAAAACTGAAAAAGCTTTCACCGGACTCTACTCAGATGGTATTATTATTATTATTATTATTATTATTATTATTATTATTTATAGGTCTAGTTTATGGTGTCTACCTGGAGCATCCACTTGGCGAGTTCGTCCCTGCGTTTGGGTTCTCTCTGAACGAGGGAGGTGTAGAGAGGAGACGGGACATATCTCTCCTCAGAGTGCAGCAGCCTCTCGATGACCCTGAGCCCGGACGCGTTGGGGTCGAAGGACGCTCTGACTGACATCCTGGGTCTCGCTGACTCCTCCTCGCACCAGAGAGAGACGGACATCCCTGCTGAGTCTGCAGCACCGAAGTGTGTGTGTGTGTTTGTGAAGTGAAGTGTGTGTGAAACTTTCTCTTTATATACCCCCAGTGAGGAGAGAAGGAGGCGTGTGCGAAGAGAGAGAAGGCACAATGCCATTGAGAACACAATGGCATCAACAGGTGGAGAGGAGAGAGAGATGGGACGAGAGAGACAGACAGAAAGAAGGAGAGGGCGAGGGAGAGGGAGAGGGCGAGGGCGAGGGCGAGGGAGTGGCGCAGAGGGACCAGGCAACAGCTTGTCGCTGACACTGAGAGAAGAAAAGCAGGAAAAATAGGGAGGTCATCTCCAAACTCTGACAATGGGAATGAATAATGAGGCGAGACAATGTTTGTTGACACGGAGAACAAAATGGCCGCAGGTTACGCATGAATATTTCATCACAGGCAAATTTTTAGTCATCTTGAAAGAAACACTGATCTGATCCCAAATCTTTGCCAACCCCCCGATCACCCCCCGGACCAGGAAATGTCAAAGGGGTGCCAATATTTTTAGAAAACTTCTCGAGGACTCTAGGATTGTTTCACCCAGCACTGTTGTGTCCTGGACTCTGACTGGTCTGAAGTTGCTGATTCATGATATTAATGTGTTCATTCTAATACGTTATCATTATCGTTTCCATAGTAACAGCTCGTTCAGATTTGCAGTCGGAATCTTTAAGGAACCCTTGCTTCATTATTTCATTTTTAAAAATTAGATCTTGTCAAGTGTTTAGGGTCGTGCTACAGTATGTTACTGAACGATTAAGGGTTCTCCACCGACTAAAAGGGTTCTACTTTTGGTTAAGGAACCCATTCTGACATGGAGACCCTCTGTTGCTTTAAGGGTTCCCCAAGAAGGTCAAATGAAGAACACTTAAAGGTTCTAAATGGAGTAAGAGTGCAGTCTGTACACTCACACTCAATAACAAACGGGTTCTTTAATGGTTCATTTGGTAATTAATGGTTCTTAGCATCCAAAAAGAGTTCCTCTCATTGATAAGGACTCCCTTCTGATAGGGAAACACTCGGTTCTACATAGAACCTTTAAAGGTTCTGAATTTTCTAAGAACATAGTCTATACACGCTGATGTACAATCCAAGCATAAAGTGCCTTCTGTAAAAAAAAAAGGTTCTTACAGGGTTGGATCATAAAAGGTTGTACTTGGAACCCTTGATAAGGTAATGATCTGTTGTATGGTTCCACCAGAGGGGCAACCAAAGAACCATTAAGGGTTCTAAATTGTACAAGAGTGCTGTTTATACACTTACGTTAAAATGAACGCATGAAGTAGATTCTTAAAAGAAAGGTTCTTGAACTGCACTTCAAAGGTTCATTAGATAATTATGAGTTCTTAGGTTCCAAAAAGGGCTCTAATTATTGATAAGGAACCTTTTCTGTTAGGGAAACAATCTGTTATGTGAATCATGGAATCTCTAAAGGTTCATGTTAAACGCTAAGAACCTTTAATCACCCAGTGAACCTTTAAAGAACCTTTGGTCCGTTATTTCCTCCTTGACACCTAGAACTGGTCAGGTGTTTAAACTTCAGCTACTTGGTAAAAGGGTTCTTCAATGGTTCTAAGGGTTCATTAGATAATTAAGGGTTTGCCGTCTTTCAGAAGGGTTCTACTCTCCGATAAGGACACGTTCTGCTCCTTCCCCAAAAAGTACAACTGAAGAACCTTCAAGGGTTCTAAATGGTGTTAGAGTGCAGTTTTTCTGATTAGATTCTTGAGGGGAAAAAGGCTCTCAAAAGTGTTCATTGTACAATTGAGAGTTCTCAGCTTCCAAAAAGGTTCTACTTGTTGATAAGGTACATTTTTTTGATCCAGAACCACTCAGATGTAGGTTTTATGGACTCTTTAATGGTTCCCCAGAGAGACAACCAAAGAATGCTTAAGGGTTCTAAGATTTTCCCAGAGTTTTGAATACATTTTTAATAGGGTTCTTTAGCTGTTCATCTGGGTGGAACCCTCAACAGAATGTTTTCTGAAAGGGCTAATTTTTGGAACCTAAGAACCCTTGGTTAATTATTTTCTTGTCAGTTGTTTAAAATTGAGCCGTGTACTTTCATATTTGCAGTAAAAAGTGTCTTCGAGGGTTCTAAGCGTTCACTGGATAATTAAAATGTTCCAGTAATAAACTTTTTGAAGATAAGAACTTTTCCAATTTTCCAATGACCCACCGAAGAACCATTCAAGAACCTTTTTTTTTTGTCTAGGAATCTACTTCATACTTGCATTTTAACATGAGTGTGTAAACAAAACTCTTATAAACCCTTAAGCCTTCTCCAGGTTGTCCTTCCTGAGGAACCCTTCTTGGGGAATGGGTTCCTCATCAGAACTAATGGATTTAATTAAGGGTTCTACTTTCTGACAGGCTGCTTTAAAGGTTCCCTAAAGAACTTTTTCAGAGTTCTGTTACGAGGCAGCGCATATTTCCAAGGTGGAAATGCAGGTGTGTCGAAGGTCACGCATGCAGGTGATGTGTAGAACCTTCTAAAAGTTCTAAAGGTTCTAAGGGAAGCGTAGCGTAGGGGTTTATAAATCAGTCGTGGACGCGGGAGGATTGGAGCGAGGCTGTAAATAATTTAGCATTACAGAAAGTTTACAGCTTTAACGCAACAAAGCAACAGATGGAAAGGGATTTGGGTAATGTGAGCGAACAATGCGACAGATCGGGGAGTGAGACTATTGTTGGCCGTACAGGAGAGTGTGTGTGAGTGTGTGTGTGTGTGTGTGAGTGTGTGTGTGTGTGTGTGTGAGTGTGACTTTTGTTTTTGCTTGTAAAAAAGTCACTCACGTGCCACCTTGTGTCTCGCCCCCTTTTACGGTGGAATCTCATTGTCAAAGCAACAAGTATCCCATTACCACACACACACACACACACACACACACACACACTCGGCCCCTCCCAGCGGCCCCGGGGCAATCTGGTGTCCTGTTTAAAGAGCCATGGCTGCTTTGGAGAGGGACGGCCGAGGTGTGTGTAACAGACAGTGGAGCTCCGAGTCTCAATGAGCCGCATTGTCTGCTTTTACAAATCAGTGTCAGACACCAGCGCCTGGCCTTCTGCTACACACACACACACACACACACACACACACACACACACACTTACAGGTGGCCTGTCGCTCTGAGAGAAATCTGAGAAGTGCTTTCACACTAATAAGCCTCCTACAGACCGAAACACTTATTTCATAATTAATGTTCCTGTATTCTACTAATGAATTCTGCGTTCTGATTGGTCAAGATCACTTTCTAAAACCGCAGTGCAGTCACAGATTTCCGTTAACGTGCTCGAGCGAATCCATTATGGTTTCTATAGCGACAGCTCATCACGCGATCATGTAACGTTTATGGAAGGAAGGAGTCTCCAGCGTCAGCGCCGCGTAACGGTCAGAGGCGAAGCTGGAAATCATCACGACAGAGCAGTTTACGCTGTGTTTACAGTGTGTTTGAGTGTTTATAGCTGCTGTAATGTGAGTGAGCTTCACGGACGTCGTCCAACGTTAAACGTAAATCTAAACGGATAAAAAGTATGACGTGTCGTTCTTTAATAAGTGATGAATAGTAATCGTTGGAACGCTGTCGTGCCTTTAGAGTAAAACCAAACCTCTGATTAGCCTAAAGCTGGAACCTTCGGTACTTTAGTCAGAGACGATGAGATAAAGTGTGTTATTAAGGCATCCGTATCGCCTTGTAATAAAATGATCATGAGCGGAAATATGAACTTGTCGTAAGTATTCATAAAAAAAGGAAATGTTTAAATAGCGCTGTTACGATGTCATAACGACTGCGTGTCACTTGACTGTATTTATCCTTTATCAGTGTTTATGCAGAGGTTATGTAGATATCATGTAGCTTTATGAACACTGCGCTTATTGTTTACAAATATTTACGTCAGCGAGGTTTATATCACTGCTACTAAAGGTCCGATAAGCAAACGAATAAATAAATTAATTACTTAAAATAAACCTGTTACAGCTGACAAACAGTACAAAATCCACTCCTTCTGGCCAATCAGATTCGAGAAGTCAAGCACGCTGTGATTATAAATGATCGAGACGACGTTGATCTGATACTCAGTAAAAAACAAAACAAAAGGGTGGATCAGATATCAGATCATGCAACAAATGACGGATTGGAAGATTGGAATTAGATTTGGAAAAGGAATATATACTTAGAACCGGAAATGTTTCCGTCTGAAGACAGGAGGTTTTAAGGGATTTGTGTGTGAAGGCGTTTAACTCTGGAGCGTTCCAGTTGAAAATGAATAAAAACTCATAAACGTTAAAGGTGAGCAGATAATATCGGAAAAGAAAAACGTAAAGCCATTTTTATAAAAGTATTACACTCGTATTGTCAGCCAGATGATGTAGATAGAACACGTGAAGCGTGGAAAATCTGGTCAAACACTTTTCGCCCCTAAAATCCGAGTGCAGAAAGGAAAAAAACAGACGTGAGTTTTGTAAACCTGATTTACTTCTTAAACAAGACGACATTAAAACCTTTAAAACAGCTTCTGAGTGTGAACACACTCGCTGACTCAAAGCAGATTGAGCTCTGATGAAAGACTAATGCAAAGTCAGGTCAAGTGGGGGAACTCCGAGCTGTTTAAGTGCCGTCCTAAATTCATGAGTGGCAGCAGCTGTATTCAAACCAGGTCAAGACAGTAGAAAGAGCGGTGTGTGTGTGTGTGAGGGGACGGACAGAGGGGTGTGTCTCTCCGCCCCTCATTTTCCACCTCATTTGGTGGGACAGTGTGACTCAGTGACCCTGGTTACGCTGCTCCTTTAACCCCAGTCTGACACCTGCTGTGTGTGTGTGTGTGTGTGTGTGTGTGTATGCGTGAACTAACAGCACATTAATGACATATTAGCCATGCAAGTTTATTGCATTTACTGGTTTGGTAATGTTTGCAGGTTTTAACACAGTGAAAAACACAACAAGTGACAAAAAGACAACATCCATCCATCTATCTATCTGTGAGAGTCATGTAATTGTAATTTTTAAAAAAGGTTATGAACAGTGAGACGGATGGACACTGAGATGGCTGGGCAGTGAGACGGGCGGGCAGAGAGACGTGCGGACAGAGAGACGGGTGGACAGAGAGATGGCTGGGCACTGAGAGTGTTGGACAGAGACAGGGGGACAGAGAGACGGGCGGGCAGTGAGACGGGTGGACAGAGAGACGGGTGGACAGAGAGATGGCTGGGCACTGAGAGTGTTGGACAGAGACAGGGGGACAGAGAGATGGGCGGGCAGTGAGACACACTTCATTATTAATGAGGCTGTAAAGATTGAAAAGCACGACAGAGAAAGAGGAGAATATAAACAAAAGAAAGAGAGGAAAAGACCTGAGGGGGAAAATACACCTGTGCAGCGTTACAAGAAGGTAAACAAAAGGAAGTTTACTCTTCACTCAGGACAACAAAACTGTCCACTACCTGACCTGTGCAGCGTTCATCTGAGGGGGGGGCAGGGAG
>JAQMYM010000008.1:1040619-1071410 GCA_030014255.1 Parauchenoglanis ngamensis | reverse complement strand
CCCCAAGATGCTGGGATTGGCTCCAGCTTCCCCGCGACCCAGACGGATAAAACGGTATAGATAATGGATGGATGGATGGAGTCAGAGAGCCAGGAAGCTTTTGGGAGGCGGACCCTGAAAAAAGAAAGACGGCCGCCCAAGGACACAGGAAGTAGGAGTGCTGAGGGTAATGAGTGTGCTGTCCCAATATCGGGATTTAACTACACAGACACGCAGACGGCATTAAACTGATTTCCCTTTGCAGCACTTTGTTGTTGTGAACGTGACTCTTCCCCTTTATCAGCCTTTTTTCCTGAGCCGAAGCACTGGAACGTGTTTAAATCAGAGCTTTGGGAAATCAGCTTAGACCTTCCTGATTCCTGCATTTTGGAGAATTTCTAGGGTTCTTTTGGGAACCGTTTCAGTTCTCAGCTGCTTCTGTTTCAGCCTGATTGTTTTTATTGAAAAACAAAATCTGTGTAATTTCCTTTTCTGACACATGAATAATTTTTGAATAATGAAGACATAAAATAAACATAAAGCATTATGTGCAGGGTGCTAAGACTTTTGCACAGCACAGTAGGTCGCTGTAGGTCGTAGCGCGAGTGCAGAAGGTCATTCATTTAGTGCGAGATGTGATTATCGAGTGACTCGTAGTTCTCACATTCTCACACATGTACATGACACATTAATTGAATTAGAGCCAATATCTGATCACTTTTTACAGTTATCAGTAAACAGATCGTGTGAAACCACTCTGTGATGTACAGCACTGTTTTAAATGCTAATCTAGCCTGCTCGGTTGCTCGTCTTTGCAGCAGTCTGAGATATTTCCTAACAAACTAAGGCTGCACTCACACTAGGTTCTATCGCCCCTGAGCGATCGTCCCTCCTCCCCGTTCCCTTTTTCAGAGCAGAAAACTGAGAGGTGCGCAGGAAACAGTGACTGGAGCGCAGGGCTGCGGGAAGCGAGCGCACTTATCTCCGCTGTGCTGCGTTTCAGAGTCTTCCGTTCTGTTCTCTTATTAAATGGAAGTAGAGACGTTAGGAAGCTTGGAAGGAAGCAGCAGAGATCGATGCTTGGAGGTCAGTCAGCGTATACAGCAGCTAGAACAGTTAGCTGGTTTTGCTAATCTAATTTCAGAATGACGTTAGCACAAAACTCAGCATGTAGCATGTAAATCAAGCCACCGATGTTCACACGATCTGATTTTATTTGTGTTTTTAGCTAGTTAGCTTCAGTGTACAGATACTGTTTCTAAAAAAGACAACAACAAAAAAAAACAGGCCACGCCCCCACAAGAGTCAAACTACAAGTGAGACGAGCGACAACTGATTGCTACCTACTAGCATGAATGTGAACGTAGCATCGTGTCTGAGGGAGGGGCGGTCTCTGTAACTTTGACTCTCTCTGCACACACACACACACACACACACACACACACACACACACACACACATACAGTCTCAGGGCATTACCTCACGTCTTGGCCATGCTGATGACGTGCGTCTGTCCTGTGATAAATTACACACAGATGGTGAAATATGAGTTCAGATTTTGTCCTTGAACTTGAGAACTCTGACTCTTAACGATATTTTTACTGCACGTTATCATTTGCGGGTCTTTTGTCTAGCTTATAGTGTTTATTATTTCAGTTTACTCAGTGGAGATGTAACATCTTGGCCTGTAGATTTACACTTGAGTATAAATGATACATTTAAAATGACATATTACATTAAATATTAGATTAAATCTCAAATAATGAAAATGAACTAATTTAACTTAAAATATATAATTTCATGAATGCTATGGATGAAAGACATTGTAAATATACTGTAAGTTGCACAGTTAAAGTGAAATTATTATTATTATTTATTTACCATTGATTGGAGATTTTAGGAATTTGAATTCAGTTCCTCGACACAAACTCGCTGTATATATAAAATATACGCACATTATATATATATATGTACATGTGTGTCTGTGTGCAGAAACTTTACGACGTGTTATATTTACGAGGGGAATTATTACATATATTTATGAGCAGCCACACACACACACACACACACACACACACACACACACTCACACTGGCAGTAAGTGATAGCTTGGGTAATTAACTTCAGAGTCCATTAGCTGGCATAATTGTTTTTGAAGGAGCAGATTACACCTGGAAAAAATACACATGGATGTACTGTACTGATGTAATGCAGGGTTCCTCTGGGTTCTCCAGTGGATTGGCTATGCTAAATTATTAGCAGACTGGAATTCCACCCAGAGTGCATTCCCACCGAGTCTCGCCCACTCCCACCAGTATTCCCAGGATGGACTCCGGATCCACTGCCACCTGGACAAAGGTAAAGAGCTCACTGGACATGAACGAATGAAGGAACGTCTCACACCACTCTATTTGTGTGACCGTTCAAAGTGGGCGGGGTTATGGGCGGGGCTATTAGTTATACGTTTTCTTGGTAAGAAATCCAATGAAAATTTCTAAAGATCATGTTTACTGTTAATACACGGAACTGTGCATCATCTGGAAATCCAGGTCGAAATTTTGTGACGTAAACTTTCCTCACCTGAGCCATAACGATTCCCGTCATAGAAACACTTAAAACAATGACTTTACTTTACTTTTCACTTATTTGTCTGGATATGAACAAATTTAGTCATAAATCATTCACAGGAAAGCATTTAAACAAGAAATGTGGTGTTCATGTTCTAAAAAAAAGCTCATTTCACTCCTGATTTTGTGTCAATTTCCATATAAGGAAACGACATTTATGTATAATTGCTGAATTCGTACGAAAATTTTACACAGATCACACTGTCAAGTGAAAATCTTAAAAAGTATTTATTTCAAGTGCATGCACACGTTTAGCAAAAAAAGGTAGAAAAAGTGTTAACACAGAAACAAACGAAAAAAAGGGTTAACAAAAAAAGATTTAACACAGACTGCACACATCTTTCACTGTTTAATCGCCATTTAAGCTTTTTATGGAGTTTTGTGGGCCCGCTGTGAATGCACTTGCTACTTTTTTACGGCTCATCTCTCACTTGCGAAACATTGGCAAACCGAGCACTTTGAAAGAAAACATTTATACGCTACTTAGGTAAAAGTGGTGAGAAAGAGTGAGCTGCATGTTTGGAATAAAATGACAGGCAGTCTCTCATCTTCAGTTCCTCCTTGGGTCTGTCTTACTTTCTCTGGAGTGCAGCGCTGAAAGGGGGAGCGAGGGAGCGATGGGAAAATAAAAGTGACAAGAAATTCGCACCACATGGACATTCCGAAGATGTTAGAGAGCTTGAGACAGATAGATAGATAGATAGATAGAAAGAGAGAGAGGGAGGGAGAGAGAGAGCTTTGACAGCAAAAGCTGAACCTAGAGATGGTGGAAGCCTCAGCATAACATGACTCGGGAACATGAATTCCTTCACAAGCCCTCGTGATATCATGTGCACCTCGTTCATTAAAAAAAAACCTGTTTACGGTTGATTTTTACGGAGCTTCGGAATAGCACTGAGATCAGGTGATGGGGTCTGGAGCAGAACTGATATGGCTGGAGCAGTGCAGACCTCCATGTTTGGTCCTACTTGGAGAAACAGACCTATAAAAAGAGAAACGTGCAGATAGACAGATAGATGAGGGTATTTATAAACACGGACGAATCCAAATCACATATTCACACTTTTCTCAAGTTATGTTTATTAATCTTAGCTGAGATATCTGACTCTATCACCTCCTAAATCAGCACAACAACACGCTCTGTCTCTCTAATGACTTCTTGAGCCACTAGTAAATCCCAGGGATTACATTCAAGGCGCTGGTCCCGACTGGAAGCCTCCGGAATCTTCCAGGGCCCGTATTATAGAAGCTTTCTGATTTAAGTCATAAGTTAAGATAAGAAATGGGAAGATAAGAGGAAAAGGCAGGATTCTTCCCAATTTACTAACGTTAGGAATCTTCATCTTATCTCGGTTAGGAAATCCTAAATACTCGGGCCAACAGCGGTGTCAACTTTTCTGTCTGTTACCTAGCAACCAATTCTACATTTCTCATCTCATTTTGCAGAACTACTTTGTAGCCCATTAGATTTTCTCACTGATACAAATAAAATGGAACGAAAACAATCACGGGGACATAATTTCGAGACTGATGGGTTAGATGTGTCATCATCTGAAGAGAAATCCAAAGATCTTCTTTTTGGGAAACTCGTGACAACTAACATTGACTTAGGAACTGTAATGGCTAAATCAGGTCCTAATCCTAACCCTAATTACCTTGGTTACCATACAGTTAAGATCTGGTCAGGATCTGCAAGTTAGGAAGTTTCTGTAACAAGGCCTCAGGAATACGACTCCCCAGCCATGACTTCAGAACGTTAAAACATAATCTCTATATTGATAAGGAACCCGTTAACGTTGTGTGATGTATTAAATCACGAGGTCTCATTGATGGCACAATGAGAATGATGAAATGATTATACTCACTTAAAGAGAGTTAGATGTGTGATTTCTAGTCTTAGTCTTTACTCGTTCATGATCTGTTTTCTACGAATCCCAAACAGAAAATATGTAACCCGTTCATTGCAGTTTCTTATGATGTGTTAGGGACGTGTGAGAAAAGTATCAGCTCCAATGGAGACCGGATCTAGGGGGCGTGTCACTCTCTGTAGTCACGTGACTACCACGGCCGTCACTCATTGGCTGCATGAATCGACAGTCTGAGCGAGACAGAACTCAGCCCCAGCCTCGTTTTCCATTTCTTGCTTGCTTCACACCGTTCTGTGTGGTTTTTTAAAATTACAACCTGCTGGTGGTGCTGTTGCACTCGGCTCCGCAAAAATACAAACTAATCCATTTTACAACATTTGTTATCAGCAAACAATCTGGCGAAACCTTATATTGGATCTTAATCAGTTTGTTCGTAATATTTAGTGACGACGAGGCTTCTCCTGTCCCTCAACTCTTCAAACTACACCTCATAAGCCCTATTCAGACGGGATTAAGTTAACACGGGGACGTGGAGTAATGCCACCATTTGCAGCTGCTCCTCTATAATTCTATCTACATCCTTATCAACCATTTCACTGTTTTTTGTCTCATCCACTTAGATAATTACAGAAATATTTAATTATATATTGAAAACATCAATATTTAGAAGGGTAAAGCTTTTTTAAGGCGTATTCAGAGTCGGGTTACTCGGGCAACCAAGCCGAATTTCAGAACAAAAAACTCACCTTTGGGCCTGAAAAAAAAAGGCAGGAACAGAAAATACAGCCAGAACAAGGAAATATCAAACCTTTTTCTTTGCTGTCAAGTGTAAGGTAAACGCAAAAGGCAATTTAAAAATGAAAAATAAAAAAAAGACTAAAACAGTGACGTGAATGAGAAGATGGTGATCTTGCTGTTCCATGCCACATCGTCTCTAATATATAAACCAATCGCCCACAAAGACAGTTTTTTAAGATTCAGTCATACTGTGAATCTCTGAAATTTGTATCTGACCAATCAGCGATGTTCAGTACAGCAAGCTCCACCCTAACAATTCCTGCTTTTCAGTGAAAAGGGTTCCTGAACTTGTTCATGAGGATGGTCTTTGTGTGGTTCCTGTTTTTTTCTTGCTTCTTCTTGGAGGTTTTTGTGAAATGAAACTATATATGGAACCTTCCCGAGTTCCACTGAATGGACAAACCAAAGAACCAAAGAAATCATTATGGTTTTAGATTACACCTTTGTTTGCTCTACAGCAGGACTAACATTGTCTGGGACTACAGCAAAGAAATTCAAATCAGTTCTGGCTTCTCTGCTTCCAATCAAGCCAAGAGTTCTTAAAAAGGTTCCTGCCATAGAGAGCCATTAGTGTGTATAATTGTGATATTGTGTCCTGCTGTGTTCTTGCTACACCTGTCAGTGGATTAGACTGGACTGTATTTGGCAATCTGCTCAGTCTTGTGACCAAGAAGGCTTCTTGGCTGCTTGATGAGATCCTTTTACGACTGGATGGCCAATGCCAAACTCTAATGAGAACCAAACACAACACCAGTTATCAGAATTTCACCATGAAAGACAAACCTTGTCCAAAATAGAGGTGTGGACCCTTCAGTATGTCATTCAAACCCTCAGGGTGGGTCTCGCAACCCGATGCCACGGGACCGAGGCCAATGACGTGTCCTGTATCCCGGCAATACGAGGAGTTGATAAGTGGAGAGATGATTTGTTTCTGGTATGGAACTTTGGATTGGGTCACTGAGTGCTTTTTGTAATGATTCCACAGCTCTAGGGGTGTGAGGCTGTATCGGTGTAGCAATATGAGGAAATCTGGATGCTAATAAAACCCCAAGGAAGCTAACACTGATTAAATTCCCTCTTTCAGCGTGCATTGCAGGTTCCACTGCTGATTACATTCGTTCACAGTTCTTCATACTTTCTGTTCGTCATTAGCTCAGTAGGTCATCTCTTGTACTTGTTTTCTTGTCTCTTGTTTCTGGAATGTTTTCAGCAATTGTAATTGGCTCATGTGGTTGTTTTTTTTTTTTTTACCATTATGTTCATTTTATTAAAACCTTTGTGTAATCGTGTCCATTTGCTTCACATTTAATGAGATTCATGATGGTCATGTGGTCAAAGGCACCAGTTTTTGATGTAAACTGGGCGGGGCTAGCTTTGGTTATATTTGCATAAACTTTACTGTCACCGATAATAAGGCCGTTGTTTGTAATCCCACCCACACAGAAACGCTAACCTAGCAAGTGAAATGAAACCTAACCTAGGAAGCAAAACCAAAGCTAACCAAGAGACTGAAAGCTAACATAGGGAGCATAGCTACTGTTTGTCTTCAAACCTTGCTAAATGTTTAATAGAACTTCGAACTTCAAGCTTTATTTTCCATTCCAGTCCTAATTTCCCCAAAACGTTTTTATTTATTTGATTTATTTATGGGTTCATTGCATCTAGTGCCTTTGTAACACCAAAGGTCACTTTACAAAATATGCATCACAGAGTAACATTAAAAAAAAAGAAAGAAATTGTCAGTTTACCTTCTTTTTATATTTTAGCTTCGTAAAAGAAAAAAAAATCTTTGGCTAATTTGCTAATCATGGATTTTTGATATTTTCAGTTCCTAAGAAACAGGAAGCAGCTCCTCCTGCTGGTGAGTTTCCTGCTACGCTAACAACAACTAGCAGTGCTAACAGAGATACCGCTAATGTTATGACAAAAATATTCTTCCTGGATTTATTTATTTACTTATTTTTAAAAAATCTAACCTCACTTGGAATACTAACTTTGTATAAATAGAGTAACATAAAGGGTTTTGTTATTCGTTTTTTTTTTTTTTTAACTGGACAACAACTGAACCCAGGAATAGTGTGCAAACTAATTTCTTTTTGTGGTTTGCACGTCAAACGTACACAAAAATTTGACACACCTGACTGGCACACACTCACCCTACCATCACACTAGCAAGCAACAACTCGTGATTCGTGTGGTGTTGCTTGGAGGTTGTTGTTTGTGGGCGTGGCCAGCGTGTTTCCTCACTGTTTCCTTATTTATTAAATGACCAATGTGCTTTTTCTGATTATTACTATATTAGTCATGATTATTTATTTATTTTTTATACCATAACAGTATTTTTCCTTGTGAGAAATGGTACAAAAGGTCCCCACAAAGATAGGAATATCTGATTTGAAACTTGTGGGGACATTTAGTTGGTCCCCACAAGAAACAAGATTTTTCTAATCTAACAGTGGTTTTGTTTTGGTGAGTTGTTGAAGTTAAGGTTAGGGTTAGATTTAGGTGTAGTGAAAGGTCCTGACAAGTGTGTGTGTGTGTGAGAGATGACAATTTAACTGTTTCTTGTCTGCATATTAACCCTTTCTGACTGCTTGTTGCTTCTTCTCATGCAGAAGAGGATGAAGAATGGGGGGACGGTAAGGAAAAGGAAACAATCCACCCAGCTCACTTGCTGTATTTATATCTGTCTGTGTGTGTGTTCAGGTTCATGTGCCGTGTTCGCTGATCAGCCGCTCACCAGAATGAGCGTGCGGTAAACTGTGCGTGTTAGTGTGTCCTACAGCTCGTTATCATGAGCATGCTCGACATGCATACGCGTTACTGCGAGCGTGCAGCACACTGCCAGCGTGAGCTTGCACATCACCAGGACGCTACGATAGTGTTACGTCGAACGTGCAAATGTGCACGTCACTGTAAGCATGCACGTGTGTCAGTCACTGACTCTGGTGGTGGATTTTCACGTCCGTTCCAGAGGTTCTGACTGACCGAATGAAGACTGTGGTGTGTTATATGACATTTAACTTTGAATTTTGTAAGCCAAACACTGAGTTTATCACACACTTCCACCTCGTCACCTTTGTGAAATTGGTGGAAGAGCTGCGCTTCCATGGGTTTGACGTGGATTCCCGGAGAAAAAACAGTGCTTTCCACCAAAAGGCTGAAATGCAAAAGCATCGTTGGTGGGTTTTACAACACCATACTGCTCATTAAAAGTGAAAATTAAAATGGCTGTAAAGTGTTCTTGAGTTGACAAATTTAAAAAAGGAGTGATATATACTTGGTTTCCACGCAGTGAGTATATATCGAAGTCTGCGTGTTTTGTGCATGAACGAGAAAGCTGTTCATGCTCCACAGAGCAAGGCAAATATAAGCAGTTTCCAATCCCAAGCTGAAATTTGGGATTGCATGCCATGCACTGACTGACGTGCAAGCTTTTTGCCCTGCTCTGAAACACATCATTAAACATATTAAACTAATACAGTGTTTTTTAGGGCGTAGTCGAGGATAGGGTCTGGCTATGGGGGCGGGGCTCAAAATTGAAGGTTTGCATCCATGTAGAAGAATTCCTTTAGATCCATGGCTCGATTGCGGAACACCATTCAGCACATTTACATTTGCATAATGGCAGGCAATTCTGTATTGTTGATTTTTTTTCTCTTCCTGTGGTGCCAGCATACCAAGTGGTGAAGAATGGTGCTTTTTGGATGCAGATTAATTATAGTAGTTCAATGTGACAAACTGAACTCATCACATTACTCACAGGAACCACAGTGAACCACAGACCACCATTTCCAACATTGACCTGAGATCGGATTTCTCTGGATTTTCTCTGGTTCATACTGAACCCAGGGGTCATACCTAGGGGCCATGACCCTGAAAAACAAAAACCCTGGAATAAGTGTGACAATGACTTCCTGCACTGGTGAAGTGCTGATAGATGACACCTGGGAGATGACAGAGTTCCCAAAGATTCACGAGAGGACATCACACAACTTAGAGTCGAGACATGCTGTTTGCCGAGAAGACTCAAAAGAAAAACACTTCTTCTAACTAGAAGAGCACTCGGAGAGCTCAGACCTCCGCCAAGGACTATAGTCAACTTTTCTATGATATGCAAATCCACAACCGGAACCCCTTTATATGTCTGGATAAATTTCCAATGGAGTCATCGTATTTCTACATTGGCTATGTTTTGTCACTATTTAACTTTACTCTGGTATAATTTTAAGATTTAAGGGCATTGTTGAGCGCAGACGTCCGCCGAGCCGAAACGCTGTATGTGAAACGTCAATGAAAGTGAAACTATTTTTGTGGAACTGCCCCATGACTTGGATCTGCTCCAAAATGTAATGGGCTCTTCCGTGGTACATGCTACACCCTGCCACCAAATTCCAGGGAAATTGGTAGAGTAGGATTTGCGCAAAAGACAGACACACAAACAGACAGACAAATATCATCACCTCGGTGGAGGAAATTATAGAGTCTGGTGGCTGAGAGTAGAGCTTTGAAGAGCTTTGGAGAGGTTGGTGTGGTGTGGTACGGCAAACTGCTGGAGCTTTAAAATGTATTTTCTTCTTCTTTTCTCTAGGTTCTCTAAAATTTCTAGGTTTTCCCATACCTAAACATTACAATGTATATTTAGGTTTTTCTTCAAATTTTGTGTCAAACAGTAAATGGGAACTAATTGCAGGTAAAGTTGTGAGCAGGGAACTGAAGAAACGTCTGGACGTTGGGACGCCCCCTCCTCCTCCCCCTCCCCCAACCCCCCTCCTACACCCCCCCATCATACCTAATTTTGCTACTAATTGAGCAAATATGAATGAAAATGTCACTCTGTTATGCTGAAATGTAAGAAATAAACTATCACCTGTCACTTTGTCGGTAGCTGTTCGGAGCTCAGGTCCGGCTTCTTCTAGTCTCCGTGTTTTCTCATTTCCACAAATTACCTTGCTTACTGATAACGACAACGACTATTAACAGTCTGTGGTTGAAAACCAGTTTAACCAACTGAAATGTCTTCATTCTGAAATCTTAATCGGACAGGAGACATGGGTTTGAGTGTAAGTGTGTGTAAATGTAATTCTAGAAGGTCATAGGTACAAAAGGCTCTGCTATCTTTGACTCACTTCATTACTCGCTAACGTATTTCCTCACGTTCTCTCTCCCTCTTTCTCTCCCTCTCTCACTCTCATTCTCCTTGATGCAGAGTTGCCAGAGGATGGTAAGACACACAAATCCCTTTAGCATGTATTTGTCTATGACATATACATGGGGAAAAAAAATATTATCATTATTATTAACCTATAGGAAAGAACGAAAGTGTCTTTCACATCCTATGGCAGAACCTACGGAGAAAGAAAACAGCCACTTGTTAACAGTTTTCATACATTGTACCTTGTTGTCATGTAATATACTGTATTTATTTAAGACTCCGAGGTATTAAGCGAAAATATAGCTCCACTGTATTAAACTGTATTTCTTTTATTTGTGGATAACACTGGCAGTAATATTTTCATTTTCAGAAATTTCTTGTTTTTTAAAGCAACAGAATGCATGTCAGTCATATCTTTAGTTAGGCATATGTAGGAGAAATGAAACACAGCGGCATGTGGTACAGGAAAGTAATCAACAAGAGGATGGTGTGATGAAGAGGAGGTGCTGTGGACACCTGGAAGTTGACTATTTTACACTAACCGCACATCCTGAAGTGTTTTATTCCTCTTACACCACAGTGATTTTCCAATGACTTTCCCCAACCTTTTATTTATTTAAAAATATCCCATCATCCTTTTCTGTAGTTATATTTAAAATTAGTCCCTGTTGCCACTTATGTTATAGCAGCTATAAACAGTAATTCCCTCGCCAGCGACTCTTTTTTCTCTCCTGAAGGAAATAAGAAAGAAAACGTAGTTACAGCGTCACCTCAGAGTTTTACAGAGCTCTGACACTACAGACTCCTTCCGTACATTAGAACGAGCGCATTAATACACATGTGATTTGCAGCTGCACTACTGTCAGCGCTGACGTTATAGAAAAGTGAGCAACACCTTCTGACCAATCAGAATACAGAATTCAGCAGCGCTGTGGTGTTAAGTGTGATACGGGACATGCCTAGCTGAGATAGGATGCTATTTATTTCAAAATGGTTCCTACAGGAGGTTGTATAACTGACAGGAAAGCGTCGTCCCTCCAGCCCATAAATTTAAAGCTCCGTGATTGGCCGATTTCGTTCTCACGTGACTTCTCTCTGCCACACCTTCAGAGAATGCGCCTGGGGAGCAGCAACAGCTATCGGAAGTTACTGGACTCATTGTGGAGAAGCCGCAGAGTGCCACGGCGACCAAAGGTCAGAGGTCATCGACATTGTAAATAGTTACAGTAAGTGACTGACTAAAATGATGTTTAATTTAAAAATGGCTCGTTATTTGCTGCAGGGCAAAACATGACGTTCGTAGCCAAGGTGGACTCGTCTAATCTTTTGAGGAAGCCGGCGTTGAAGTGGCTGAAGGGGAAGTGGTTGGACCTGGGCAGCAAAGCTGGCAAACACCTGCAGTTTAAAGAAACCTATGACAGGAACACCAAGGTGTGTGTGTGTGTGTGTGAGATCGTACATGTGGAGTTTTTTTTTTTGAGTTTATAAGGAGCATAACATGCTTTTACATCCACAATTCCCTTATATATTCACATATCGCCATGTTATCCAACACACATGTGAGAGAACCATGTGTGATGCACTTTAAACCATTAAATACCTGCTTCAGGTGTGTTTTCACCTGTGGAAAATATGTGAAAATATGGTCTTTTCATTGGTCCTTGTGTAGTCAGCTGCAAAACAATAACAGAAAAAGCTCTCACATGTAAATAAAATTCTCACAAAGATTTTCCTAGCATTCACATAAAATGTTCTCAGGTATACGTTGTTGTCCCAAATGGACAAATTGCTCTCGCATTCACATACGATTTGCACGAAATTCTCTGATATTAATATAAAATTTTCTCACACATAAAATGCTCTCGCACTCACATAAAATGTATTCATATTCACATTAACTGTTTTTGTATTCATGTAAACTACTCTCACATTCACTGGAAATGCTCTCTCACACACACAATATTTTTGCATACACAGTTTTCTCACATACACATTAATGTTTTCGCTTTCACATAAGATGTACTCACATTCGCATTTTTAAATTCCTGTAAAATTCTTCAACTTTCACGCAAAACATTTTCACATTTACATCATGTTTTCACATTCACATAAACTACTCTTGCATTCGTTTAAAATGCTCTCGCATACACAAAATATTTTTGCACACACACACCGTTCTCACAAAAAATGTTTTCACGTTCACATTCATGTAAAATTTTCTCACAATCACAGACACATGAATTTTTTCTGTACACATGAAATGCACTCACATTCAGATAAAATTCTCAGATTGAAAAAATTGCTTTCACATTCTCCGTTTATCGCAGATATACACTTATGAGATGACCATCGTGAAGGTGGTTGAGGGAGATGCAGGAGGTTATCGCTGCGAGGTCACGTCCAAGGACAAGTGTGACAGCTGCACTTTTGAGGTCACTGTTGAAGGTATGAAAGAACATCTAGCTAATTACACAAACTCAGTGCATCTCACTGTGATCCACTTTGTATTTAGTGTGTGTGTGTGCTGATTAAGATTGTTGGATTTCATCATAATATTTGCTTTATTTTGTCCTTCAGCTGCCCAAGAGGTTCAGCAAACCAACATTCTGGAGGCCTTCAAACGATCGTGAGTCTGTGCGCCTGTTTGTCTGTGTTTCTCTGTCATCAGTGAACGTTCCTTTTGTCTGTTCACTGTGATAATGTTAATTTCCACGAACACATTTATGGTTTCAGCGTTATATTTACACCAAGCTAATTGTAGTGACATCTTCTGTAGAAATAATTAGGAAAATTATCATAAATGCTAGAGAAGCATCCCTAGCATAAAAACACTCTAGGGGTTAGAGTACCCGTAGACAGGTAAGGTAGTACCATATATACTGGATTTATATGCCTACCGTAAACACACTAATAAACAGGCAAGATACTGTAAATGCTGGAGTAGCACACCTACAGCTAATATGCTACATAAACAGATAAGCTGCTATAAATCCTGGAGTTGTACGTCTACCATAAACACACTGAATAAACACCATAAAGTATACCATGAAGTATATACTGTAAAGACACAGCTAAGTAAATAGGCCAGCTAGCACAAAAGCCGGAGAAGTATATCGACCATAAAAACCATAAAAAAAACAAGCAAGCTACCTTAAAGCTACCTGGAGTAGCACATCACACTAAATAAGTAGAGTGGTGGGCAAACGAGGGTTTGTGACATTCTGAAGCGTTCCAAGCAATCGTTCCAGAAATCGTCCCGAGGTTTCAAAATAATCCGACACCTACACCATCTCCACGGTGACACCTACTGGCCACTTTGGTCATCGTCTCATCTTGATAATGCTATTCTTTAAAACAATGACACAGAAAAGCATTGACAAATTCCAAACTACTTATTATTCTGGTGATATATCTAGCCTGACTATCTCAGTAAACTGCACCGTCAATCGCTGCATGTTGCGATCTCTCAAAACTTCTGATAACATTAACGAATGCGCACACTGCAAGCAGGTTAATGCAGTATACATCATTCCGTTTATAATTTCTGACATGTATATTTATGTTCTATCTACAGTGGAGATGCAGGAGAGGACGCTGGAGATCTGGATTTCAGTGGTCTCCTTAAGAAAAGGTCAGGAATTCCTCAGTAACCCTCAGTCTGTTCCTTAAAACCTGATACACAACATCAGGTTCCACATCAGCAAAGGAAACGGGTCTTCTAGTACCAGAACATTAAAATCCAACACAGCAACACAATGTGAGGGATGTACGACACATTCAATATGGCTGTATTCCACAAGTATTCACCAATGATAACGAATATTCCGGATGTACAGACTTGGCTAGCTAGCTAATTTGTTTAAATCGATCACCTGGTACAGTTATTAATGAACACATCACCAATAAACTAGCTGCCTAGCATCGCACACACTGCTAGCTTTCCTTTGTGGTTGTGGTTGTTTTGAAGCACTACTATTTATTATGTTTCCACATTCGTCTAAACGAAAGTGACAAAGGAAAAAAGTTACACCAAAGAATTTGTACGTTAGAGAGCGGAAGCAGAAGGAGGAGCCTCAGGAGGATGTGGACGTGTGGGATATCCTGAAGGCGGCAAAACCCTGCGATTACGAGAAGATCGCGTTCCAGTACGGGATCACCGACCTGCGGGGAATGCTGAAGAGACTGAAGAAGATGAAGAAGGTGGAGCCTAAAAAGAGTGACGGTGAGTGGTGCGCAAACACACACACACACATCAAAAGGGAACGGGATCTTGAACTGGTTCCATTCAGGATTCTTTGAACCAGTTAGTGAACCAGCCTGAGTTTCCTCCAGGTAAACACTAGTAGCAAGACGGCGGATCACACTGATTACCTGCGAGCTTTAGGTCCGTTATTGCAGATATTTGACTGATTTATCTTTTCCCATTTCATTCTCCATTGCTGCCCTCTGCTTCCTCTCCAAACTAATGACACGCCCACCGATGTCACAGTTCGCACTGGAAAAAACAGATATCTTTTTGCTCCAGCTGGGAGCCAACTTTTCAGGTTCGGAACCAATTTATTGTTGGTCAAAATGTTCCAAACAGTTTAAAATATTTGGTGCGCAAACCAGAACGGAACCCGTTCCCTGCTGGTGGAAACGGGGTGACAGATCGTCAATCATCAACTTCCTGTGTGAATTGAGGTAACTATTAAATATCAATATTTAATCCCTAATTGAATATCCCAAATCCCTGATTTACTAAAATCCCAAATAACGAGTACCAGCATGGTCACACTGAAGATTCTGCGTCCTAGCCTAGTGCTAAGCAAATCAAATAATTACTGGATAAATTAATAGATAAAAAGTTGTGATATGGTCACATGCTATCCCTAACCCTAGGCGTTAGATTAGAGGGGTTTAGGAGCTGGAGCTGCTTCTCTAATCGACCACATTGTCCAATTTAGGATTTGTCAACACTAGTGAGAAAAAGTGAGTAAGATTTATGTTTATTTCTTTTATAACATGGAGAAAAGCACTGTGATGATTTCTTCTTCCTGTAACTGACTGCACTGTCTGAGCGTATGATCCAAGTGCAAAGTTTATTTATGAATTAAAATAGGATACAACCGTAGTCTTAAAGGCAAGCAATAGCGTCACCGCCAAGCAGACAAACAAGGAAAAAAAACAAGTCTCGGAAATGCAAAGCAAGTCTTCAGGATGTGCTCATGAACGCCAGAGCTTTATACACTTTGAGTTAATGAGGAGGAAATGAGGAACAGCTGATACAGAAGTGACCTGGTACCGTAGTGATGAGGACCTCTGGTGGTATGGGGTGGAATTGGTGAGACTGTGACAATGGGATTATTGATATCTAGTTACATAAATAAAGAGGTAAAGCACTTTATCATGCCTTTATAAGAAAATAGAGTGATGAGTGTGGTGTGGTGAAGCGTGACCATCCTCGAAGTATTTTATTCTTCTTATACAACGGTCATGTTTCTCAGCAATTTTTTTATTACTTATTAAAGAACGTTATTTTTATCTATTTATCGCTACATTTATTGTTGTGAAGTGTCCACAGTCCCTGTGAACGAGCTGTAACTATAAATTAATCAACACCTCCCGACCAATCAGAATCTAGTACTCGACAGCGCCGAGGTGTAATGTAGTTTAATTCAGTCCTCGTTTGTCACCAGAGTAAACATACACGAAGAAGGTGTGAAGTTATTTTAGGAGCGTGCGGACCGGCTTGTAAACGGTCCAACAAGAACAACATGCCTCACAGTTTGTAGAACAGCGATGACCTGACTTCTGTGAGTGCCGTCTGCAGCATGTGGCTCCAGAAGCAAAGACATGATATTCCCTCTGTGGAAATTCCAATACCAAAAGGACACGGAATTCTGAAGTGACCTGATTACAATGTGCACATCTGAGTCTATTTTTAACGTCTGGAACATAAACGTACACCTGAGTGTGTTAGTGAGCTCATCTCAGTCTTTCTGGAATTCGTTTGAGTTATTGTCGTGTCTGTGATTAAGACCTTTTCATGTTGACTATTTTTAAGACAATTTTTATATTTTGTGTCTCTGTATGTTGTTGTGTTTGTTGTGTCTATTCTTAATATCTTTTGTGTTGTGTTGTGTCTATGTTTGAGACATTTTTTGTTTATAGTGTCTCTCTTTGTAGTGAGTTGTTTGTTGTGTCTATATTTGAGACCTTTTGCATTTGTTGTGTCTCTGTAGTTGTGTTGTGTTTGCTGTGTCTATGTTTGAGACATGTTGTGTCTCTGTCTATTTTAAAGACATTTGTGTTTGTTGTGTCAGTGTTTGAGACATTTTGTCTCCGTTGTGTCTGTGTTTATGTGTATTATGTATATGTTTGCTGTGTGTATTGTTTATTGTGTTTATAATTGTTGCGTCGGTATTTGAGATTTTTAATAGCATTTTAATCTCCGCCTTTCTGGAATTTGTTTTAGTTTTTGTTGTGTTTGTTGTGTCTTTGTTTGATTTTGTTTGTTGAGACTTTCGTGTTTGCCGTGTATGTGTTGATACTTGTTTTGTCTTCATTATGTTTGTCTTTGTTGTGGCAGTGTTTTTGTTTGTTGTGACCGTGTCTAAGACTTTTGTTGTGTTGGTGTTTGTTGTGTCTCAGCCTTCCTGAGAAAGTTGGATCCAGCGTACTCGGTGGAAAAAGGGAAGAAGATCCAGCTGTCTGTGGAGCTGACGGACCCTAACCAGCAGGTCAAGTGGCTGAAAAACGGGCAGGAGATCAAACCTTCAGCAAAGTAAGTGTGTGTGTGTGTGTGTGTGTGTGTGTGTGTGTGTGATAAAAATCCCGAATGTCGTCTCGTTTCAGACAGGTGTTTGAGAGTCTTACCTTTTGCAGGTACGTGTTTGAGAGTGTCGGTGGGATCCGAAAACTCACCATAAACAAGTGCACGCTGTCGGATGACGCTGCGTACGAGTGTGTGGTCGGGGAGGAAAAGAGCTTCACTGAGGTCTTTGTACAAGGTGAATCATCAAATAGTCAACACAGATTCTGTAAAATGGTGTCTTTTTTCTTTATCATTTGTGTGTGTGTGTGTGTGTGTGTGTGTGTGTAGAGCCTCCGGTCACCATCACCAAGCTACTGGATGACATCCATGTTGTCGTGGGGGAAAAAGTGGAGTTCGAGGTGGAAGTGTCTGAGGAAGGAGCCAGTGTTAAATGGTGAGATTTTGTTTGGGTTTTTCGGGGTTTTTTTGCACTGTATAATGTAAAACAGCACTTCAGCGCCCCCTGCTGACAGAGTTGTATTATTTTATTTGTTTAGTTGTTTTATTTTGGGCCACACTGCAAAATTTTGAATCGGCAAAGCTTCCGCCTCTATGAATCTGGGAGCTCGGAGACTCCTGGGTTAACAGTCTTTCACGCATGACGTCAATACGTCTTTGTCCTTTAACTTCTGCTTATATCTCTGTGAGCACAACCAGATGTTTCCTTCTCGGTATATTTCGTTCAGAACTTGCCCAATGTTGTTAATCTGTTATCATGTTTACTTCTTGGTACACCTGTTTGTGTTGTTTTTTAAAAAAAAAACTTTTAAGGATGAAGGATGGAGTGGAGTTATCTCGGGATGGAAAGTATCGAATTAAGAAGGAAGGGAAGAAACACTGGCTGACCATCAACGAGGCCACCAAGGAGGACATCGGAACGTACCACGTCTACACCAACGGGGGGGAGTCGAAGGGAGATCTGGAGGTGGAAGGTATTTCTACTAGCATTTGTTTAATCGGTAACAGAAATGCTACTATGCACATTTATTTTGTATTCCGAGAAGGTTTTCCTCACTCGCCATTTTCCAGCAACGTCGAAAATCATATGAATGAGAACTCCAGTGTAGAAGTAGTGGAGACGTTGGCACAAGTGCTGGCTTCAGGCTCTCAGAACACAATGCAGCCATATGAACTCGATAGGCTCGACTCGGCTAGTTAGCGATGCGGGAGATGACGAGTACGGTGGAGGTATTAGCGTGAAAATGGAAGATTTGGAATCTGATCTGTTTGAGTAGAGTGTATACATGAGAAGGTCACTGAGCTGGACAGACTAAATGACTAAAGCCCCGCTGCATCGCTCTCTTTAGGTTGAGATGAAACGTGGGCTAAATCCCTCTGCATCAGTATCAGAATGTGGTCGAATGGCATTGTGGGTAATGTAGGAAACAAAGGTGGAATGAAAGAAAACTCAGAAACTCGTTTTGAAAGAAATATTGGACGCTGCTTAAGATCATGTGTTAATTATACATATTACTAGGCAAAACTTTCATGAATAAGTGTTTAAAATAACAGTTTCCTGCGTGTGTGTCAGATAAGGAGTTGGAGGTGCTGCAGAGTATTGCTGATCTGACGGTGAAGGCCGCTGAGCAGGCCGTGTTTAAATGCGAGGTTTCTGATGAGAAAGTCACGGGCAAGTGGTTTAAGAATGGCGTGGAGGTCATCCCGAATAACCGCATCAAAATGACACACGTCGGCAGGTAAACCACACACACACACACACACACACACACACACCCTCACACTGAAATAGCTTGTCCAGAATAGCATTCCCACAATGCACATATTCAAGCACTATACAACAGCCCTTTCTCATTACTACGTATGCCAAGCTGGACTTTGGGGGACTCGGGAGTACAAACTCCTGAGAACGGGAGGACGCAGTACGGTTATTCTGCAACTGGAACAGCATTACTTCACCATTTGCTGAGATCAGGCTGTTCTGAGCTGGATACCATGAACGCTGACTGCCAGGTTATCTAGCGAGGCTTGCTGGCTGTCCCACTAGCGAGACCTCACATTTCCTACAAAATCAGTGCAGATTTTGAAATCGATACTTTAAACAGCTAAATTCTCGCCTAAAAAATCTTAAAACTACTTCCGATTATAGAATAACAACAATGACAACAGCAGTATTTCAGAAATTATAACAACGGTTCTGTGACTGATGTTGTTTCACAAGTCCGCAGGAACACAAGTACAGAGAAGAACGCAGACTGAGAAACGGCTAGTGACAGGTACAGAATACCCATAATGCATTGTGCCATAGAGTATAGATTGGATTGGGACACGTGCAAGAGTGGGAGCCGATAATGAGACTGTCGTTTAAGTGTCCGATATGGTGAATAATGGTGATTGAGACAAATCCATTGTGCAATTTGTTAATGCGTATGCAGCCTACATGCGGTGTGGTGGGGAGACATGTTTATTTGGCTTATGTGGTTAATAATGGTATGGATTGGGACACGCCCACACTGGACTCATGATGATGATGAGAAGTTCTTAGTGGTCTATATAGTGAATAATAGTGTGCATCAAGACATATCCATTATGAAAAAACATTTACATAGCCTACTGTATATAGTGAATAAGCTGTGGATTGGGACACGCCCTAACAGAACTAATGATACCCTATTTAGCGAATAGGCTTCATGGTGTGGGAAACATTCAACTAATAAGCGTAAGATAGTGGATGTGTTTAAGCAGGTTTAATAGTAAACAGTGTGTAGATTGGGACAAACCCCCAGTGGGTGACTGATGACAGTAGCATGATGATTTTCGATGGTGTTGATGTGGCCTATACAGTGAATAAAGGTGTGGATTGGGACACATCCAGAATGGACTGTGTGAGATGTTCTTATGTGGTGAAACTGTGATGAGGTTTAGGTGGCCTACATAGTAAACTGGGACACATCCAGAGTGGTCCACTGTTTATGTGGTATACATAGTGCACAGTTATGTGGATTGAGACACATCCATACTGGACAGTTCATGCTGGGATGTTTTGTGGCCGATATAGGGAATAGGAAGCGTGGATTGGGACACGCACACAATGGATTTGCGATATACGGTAAGTAGGGGTATGTAATTTGGGACACGTGCAAATTATTACTTAGTGTTTCCTGTACAAGTGCACAACGTGGTGCAGAGAGTATAGCGCACAGTGCACTTTTCAGTGTAGGGTACAGTAAAATATTACCATGTGCACTCAATATGTAGTAAGTGATAGCAATGCAATCATAGTTACTGACTTCATTGTTACTACGGAAACTGACACTATTGTTTCGAAGTCACCATGAGGTCATGTAGGATCCTGTTGCTATGGTAACACGTGGTCTTGGGGTGATGTCGCTCAGGATCCACAAGTTGACGATTGATGACGTGAAGCCGGAGGATGCAGGAGATTACACCTTTGTCCCTGATGGCTACGCACTCTCCCTCTCCGCTAAACTCAACTTCTTAGGTGCTGTATACACACACACACACACACACACACACACACACACGCAATAGCGTTCAACCACATTGAGTTACTTTATTTAAATGATCTGATCTATTTCCCACAGAAATCAAGATTGAATATGTTCCTCGTCAGGGTGAGACTCTCTTTTGTTGGTCCTTGTTTATTTTATCATTATAAAATATTATTATTATTTATTATTTTTTAATTAAAGGTGCAGTCTCTAATAAGTCTTTGTAAATCTGTAGAAATCATAGAATTTCAGAGATAACATAGAAAAACCTATAAGCCGCAGTTTACCACGCAGTAGATCAGTGTAGTTTCTTTGTTTTTTGCTGACCCTGAAATTAGCTCCGCCCCTAGATTATAACATGTGCAAACAACAAGATACAGGGTGCAAAATACAGGGTGGAGTCAATAAATCGATTAATTCTAGTCACTTATCATAAAGTTACTTTGGGAACAGTGATCATGTGCAAAAACAAACACATCTGGTGAAAAGGTTCTTCACTCTCACTACATCCAGAGCCTCCAAAAATCCACCTGGACACCACAGGCAGCATGGTGAACAAGAACACCATCATTGTGGTGGCGGGGAATAAACTGCGTCTGGATGTGGAGATCACGGGGGATCCAGCGCCCACCGTCTGCTGGAAGAAAGGAGACATCGTAAGAACCACTGAACATTCATTATTTATTATCATTGCTGTACAGTCTAGCGTGTAAACTAAGGAATTTCTTTTTTTAGTCTTTAACATAATTTTAGTTCACATGCTATCTATCTATTGACAAAATTGATAAAAGAAAATATAGAGAAAAGAGCAGTGGGCCTAAGCTATACTTCAGGATGTATGAAGAAGTCATTTACATCTACAAACTGATACGTTTGTAGTAGGGCATTTACTACTTTAACCAGTGCTGTGCTGTGACGAGGCTTAAATCCTGACTGATACATTTTATAAATATTGGAGCTTTGATATTGATATTGGCCTATACTGGGGTCATGGCCATGTTTTTTAATCAGGGGTTTGATAACTGCTAGTTTAAAGGCTTTACGTACATAGCCAGTACTAAGGAAAGTATCAGTTATCTTTAATACATGTTCGATAGCTTCTACGAGTATCTGTTTGAAGTAATGTGTAGGTAAGGAATCTAGTACAGAAGCTGATTTTGCAGAGTAAATCAGTGAAATTAGTTCAGTCTGTCAGAAGGGAGTGAAACATTCTAATGACTGACTTGATGTGCTTATATTGTTGTCTACATAGTTAGTTGTCAAATCGTCGAAGTTAATTTTTTTTTCCGGATATTATCAATCATGCCACTGGAAAAAGAAAGAATCATAAAGTCATCACTACTACATACTGTAGGTTTTTTTTCTTCTGTGGTGGTCTTGTTAACCTTAACTTAACCTTGCTGCTGTATTAAATAAGAATCTAGGAATTTTGTTATCTGTTATTACAGTGGAAAGATATGCTGATCTAACAGCATTAAGAACCTTTCGACAACTAAGAACACTCTCTTTACTCACAATTTTTAATACTACCAATCCATTTTGTCACCATCTACGTTCAAGTTCAAAAGGTCTGCTGTAAGTTGTGCGTGCGATCGTTATATCAGGTTGCTAGTTTTGGCTACATGATCAAATTTGTAACAGATCATTGACTCTAAGCATTCAGATCGAACTGGGTGGGGTCGGATGGAGAACCAGCCAAGGTCACCAACACTGGGAGATTTTCAGTAAAGTAGCTGATGTGATTGTGCGCTTGATGTGGCAGCATGCATACATTATATCTAAGACACTTTTTAAATGAGCTGAGGTAATGAGCTGAGATAGATCTGAGATGTGTGTGTATGTACATAGGAGATGACGGCCTCAGAGGGACGAGTGCGTGTGGAGAGCAGGAAGACCCTGAGCAGTTTTGTGATTGAGGGAGCGGAGAGGTCAGATGAAGGACTTTATAGCATCACCGTAATTAATCCTGCAGGAGAGGACAAGGCCGAGATCATCGTCAAGATCGTTGGTGAGAGAGAGAGAGAGAGAGAGAATGTCCTACACTTCACACTCCTTTGTCATCTTTCCGTCTTCTCCATTCTACATCTGTATGCATTCCTACAGCTACACTTCTTTCTTTCTTTCTTTCTTTCTTTCTTTCGTGTATGTCTGCGTTCAGATGTTCCTGATCCACCAGAGAACGTGCGCTGTACAGGTGTGGGTGAGGACTCGGCCTCCGTCCTCTGGGACGCACCTAAATTTGATGGTGGCTCAGTAGTTAAAGGCAAGATCAAATACACAAACAAATGGAGTTGCTGGAACCATCCAAATATTATTATTATTATTATTATTATTATTTTATTTTTTTTTTTCTTACAAGAGCATGTCCATTAGTGTTTCATTCCTCATATACCACATCTGCTACACAATGATTAACATTTAAAAAAAAATTAAAAAACAAGATCATATCATATGTATACATACAGTCCTCCAAAAGTATTGGAACAGCAAGGTGATTCATTTGTAGACACAGAGCTGATACTTTAGCTCGCTCGAAAAACTGGGTGGTGTAATAAAAAATGTGTTACCTAGAGCTAATACCAGGGAATAAAAGCTGATACTCTGATCTGACATTCATCTTCTGAATTAAACACAAATGCCTTCAGTGCACAGCAGAAGCAAATTAATTGGCCTTGCTGTTCTAATACTTTTGGAGGGGACTGGGGTTACATTTAATGTTGTGGCGTTAGTTCCTGTTCGGCCATAGACGGTCGTCCTCTCTTTTTTCCTCTCTCTTAAAGTTAATAAGACAAAAACATTACACGGCTTGTGATGTTACTGACAAACCACGGAGCATAAACATCTGAAAATGTCAGAAAACTTAAAATGATGAAAACTTTATCATTGACACTGGAGACTCCTTCCATAAATGTTAACTACAGCCTCCTTACAGAAAAGAGATGTTTAAATCTCTGTAGTAAATCAGAATCTAGGTGTGCAAGTCCCTGTGAACGGGCGGTTACTATAGGAACAGTAGCATTAATTAGAACGAGCTCATTAATTAGAAATCAAGCTGTGATGTGCAGCTGCACCACCGTCAGAGCTGCTGTTATGGAGAATTAATCACCACCCTCCGACCAATCAGAATTCTACAGCGCGGTGATGTAATGATCTTTACCATCGCTGCTTTGTTATTGTCTCCAGGTTATCTGATGGAGAGGAGGAAGCAAGGCTCATCCAGGTGGACCAAGCTGAACTTTGACATCTATGAGTCGACCGTGTACGAAGCAAAGAAGATGATCGAGGGTGTGGTGTACGAGATGAGGGTGTTCGCCGTTAACAGCATCGGGATCTCCCAACCCAGCGCCACCTCGAAACCCTTCATGCCTATCGGTGCGTGTGGCGTTTTAAACGTACAGCGTAATAACACAACAGCGAACGTGTTCAAATGTGTTCCTGACAGCACAGGATGGAGTTCAGGTAGCTGTTAGGAGGTACACTAGAGGCGTAAGTATCAGAATTAATGAGGGCAAGGTCGCTGGTTCTCAAAGGTCGCTATAGGTTAGTGGATTTTCCGAGCTCCTGATCGCCTGGGTGTAGATTTAAAAGTGAATAAAAGTGTCCAAAATGGGGGTTTTCAACATCTTGACCAATGTCTAAAAAAACCCTTGCATGTTGCCAAATAGAACATAATGCAACACAATGATGTATAAACAAGAAGCTGTCAAGTGCTGAAACAAACAATAGGAGTACATCGCTAATATATTGCTGCATGAATCGTCCTACTTATTATCGTAATGTTCATATTAATCCCTGGTTTACTTGCAGACAATGGCTTCCACACTCATTACTGAGCAGCACATGGAATAGCACTTGATCCAGCACAGCCTGTTTTTATATTATTAAATTATTTGATAATTTTACACCTTTAATCTTTCAGAGGGAATAGCGAGACTTCCATGTGAGGTGAACGTATTATTATTTCTCTCTCTGTCTCGTAGCTCCGACGAGCGAGCCGACCCGGCTGACGGTTGATGACATCACAGACAACACGTGTGCGCTTAAGTGGCGTCCTCCGGACAGGATCGGCGCCGGTGGTGTGGACGGGTACATCATCGAGTACTGCGTCGAAGGAGGTGAGGACCAGGAAGTGATCTTGTGACGTGAAGGTTAACAGGGTTAAAGTTCCCGGTGTTCAGAATTCCCCAGGGATCCCAAAGCATCTGCTACTGAGACTGCTAACAGCGACTAACTGGCAAATTAGCATGCTACTGTACTGAGAGGAAGGTGACCTGATTACACACCCTGTGGTTACTGGATATCAGCCATATTTACCAGTGTGTGTGTGTGTGTGTGTGTGTGTGATGCACACTTTAGAATGCTTTAGAACTCATTTCTCAGCTCTTAGTGCTCCACTTTATTAACGTATATAACGCATTATACTACATTGTGTAATCTCTTTAGCTCTACATATTTTTTGTTTATTGCGGACTATTTGTTTTTTATATTTATTTTCATTTATTGACCTTGTTTTGTGCCTGTTTGTGTCTGCCAATAATATAATAATAATATTTGAATATAATATAATAATAAAATGATTAAATATTTAAAAAGTATTAGAAAGATTTCAGTATTTGAGTATTCTTCTTCTTAATAACAGTAACAGTACTTATTTATTTATTTAATTATTTAAAACATTTGCTTTTGTGTTTATTTTAATTCATTGTTTTTCATTATTATCTTTTTGTTTGCTTATATTTATTTTTCTTTATTTTTGCTCATTTCTTTTGTCATTTTTGGGAAATTGTTTTAATTGTTTTATTCTGTAATGTGTTAAGTTTCTTTTAATTTATTTTCAGGTGTTTGTGTGTGTGTGTGTGTGTGTGTGTGTGTGAGAGAGTGTGAGACATTTGTAATTGTTACTTTATATATGTATATTTATTTACTGTATTATATTGTAATTATTTGTAATATATCCATGACTGCATTTTTACAATGGGCTTATTTATTTTGCGTGTGTTTGTCAGGGAGCGAGTGGGTGCAGGCCAACGAGACCCCTGTGGATAAAACCAGTTATCGTATTCGAGGGCTGCAGATTGGAGAGAAATACCTGTTCAGAGTGAAAGCGGTGAACATCGCAGGCGAAAGTCCACCAGCCGAAATCAAACAAGGAGTCACCATCCGGGAGATCACCGGTGAGGGAGTCTCTCTCTCTCTGTCTGTCTCTCTGTCTCTGTCTGTCTCTCTGTCTGTCTCTCTGTCTCTCTCTCTCTCTCTCTGTCTGTCTCTCTCTCTCTCTCTCTCTCGCTCTCTCTGTCTGTCTGTCTGTCTCTCTCTCTGTCCCTCTCTGTCTGTCTCTCTCTCTCCCTCTCTGTCTGTCTCTCTCTCTGTCCATCTCTCTGTCTGTCTCTCTCTCTGTCCATCTCTCTGTCTGTCTCTCTCTCTGTCTGTCTATCTCTCTCTCTCCCTCTGTCTCTCTCTCTCTGTCTCTCTGTCTGTCTCTCTCTCTCCCTCTCTGTCTGTCTCTCTCTCCCTCTCTCTCTCTCTGTCTCTCTGTCTGTCTCTCTCTCTCCCTCTCTGTCTCTCTCTCTCTCCCTCTCTCTCTCTCAGCCCCTGTTTACACTTGGATTTAAAATGTGTCTTGGCCAATCAGGCCACAGATGAGCAGCTGAGACACATCACCATTTGCACGTGTGTCCATCATGCGTCTCCGTGGTGTCCAGCTCTGACCGCTTGTGTTCAGATTTCATCGTTCCCTTGTGACGCGAGACCACTTGTTGCTGAAGACTCATTTTAAAACATTTAAAAGTGCAATCAGGGTGTCAGAGCCTGTTACTTTTCATTTCAGTTTATTATATACAACTGTCTCTCTCTCTCTCTCTCTCTCTCACACTCTCACTCTCACTCTCAGAGAACCCCAGGATCCGTCTGCCTCGTCAGTTGAGGACTAAGTTCATCAGGAAGGTTGGGGAGAAGGTCAACCTCGTCATTCCCTTTCAGGTTAGTCCATTACATCACTTCCTGTGGTGAGCCTTTAGTACAGCAAATGACAAAAAAAAAGCAGCTAAATACTAATTTTCTCTATTGCGCCTGGACTTTTCTCAGTCTTGACCCTGAATATGGTCTCGGTCCTGACTGAGAATTTGTTAAAAAATTAAAATAAACATGTATGTTATCTTTCCTTTTCCCACAGGCATTGTCCAAATTGAATTGAATTTAATTAAATTAATAAAGTCTATCATCAAAGTGATCGTCAGGTCCAGCAGAAGTAATAAATAAACCTGTTCTTTATGTCAGGGAAAACCTCATCCTGTAGTGACGTGGTTTAAGGACGACGCTCCGTTGGAGCCCAAATTGGTTAACATCCGCACCACTGACGTGGACACCATCCTGTTCATCAGGAGCGCCACCCGAGAACACTCAGGGAAATACACACTCTCTGTCCAGATCGAGAACATGCAGGACAAGGCCACCATCGAGATCCAGATTGTAGGTGAGTTTAGCCAACATGCAGTCAGTAAGCCATGATACAGGTACAGGTACGTTGTCCGATCTCCAGCGTCTGCTTCTTTAGCTTTGCAGCTATAAGGCTAACGTGGCTAGCATGCAAAGGAAGTAATTTAGCCTTGTGCAGACTGCATGCATAAATAATCACACAGTCACCTGAGGGCATGAGGACGTTTGATTTTTTAATGAGCTATTCTGTTTGTTTATTTGATGCAACTCCAAAATCTAGCTATAACCGTTAAAATTAGCTTCTCTGAAAGAGTCCCCTCTGAAAGTTCCTGGTCATTCGCTGTGGAACTAAACTAGCTAGCTAATGTTAACCCTAACTTTGGAAAATAGCTCATTTTTGCTAACTAACATTTTATTTTCACTGTAAATCATTAAGAGCACTTTGAATACACGCTCTTCGGCGTGGATCGTTCGCATATCCAGCGCCACCCAGAAGAGGACGGGTTCCCGGTCTGGTTCCTCTCAAGGTTTCTTCCTCTTGTCGTCTCAGGGAGTTTTTCCCCGCCACCTTTACTGTCATAATGCAACTGCGGAATAAATCTAAAGTATGATAAGCTAGTTTTATCACAGTACTATAGGATTAATCAGCCAAACTTAAAAACACACAACAGGGTGGTGAATATTAAAAATAAAATATATGATACACGAAAATATCTGGTGTATAGAATCAAAACCAAAAAAGGAATGGAAAGATAAAAGAAAAGCGCCAGTATTTCCTGTACTGAGGAAAAAAACAAGAACTCACTTTGTCCGTAGGATGTGACCCCGTCTTCACCGACGTTTCAGTTTCTACTGGTTAGTTTATTAGAAAGAAATAAAAAAAGAAAAGAAAAGAAGAAAATTTGAACGTGATGGATTTGGAGTAAAATCTCAGAAGTGATAATAATTACGTTACCTCACATCAGCATGTTAAACTGAACTTAATCCAGAACAACAAACATCAAATCTTTGATCTTTAAGATCAGTATTTACACAATGAAAGATAAATGGATGGATAACGGAAAGGCAGAGTGCGGAGTCCAAAAACAGACAGAAATGTTTAAAAAAAGAAAAGTCAGGCGTGAGGTAACTGTCCGCTCACACACCACGACTAACCGTGACACCGCAGCACACCTATTCCACAGACTCGGGATTATCCATCAGGGAGTCTTTGGAAATATCAAGGGAATGGGCTGGGATTAAGACAAGATGAAGGGATCCTAAGTCTGAATTCGCCCCAGGGAGCGAGCTAATGAGGGCTCGGAAACAACCCTGATGAGCCACTTAGTCACAGCGCCGTGCCAGCATCCTGCATCCGGGGCCAGGATTAATGCCAAACGCCGTCGGCCTCTAACACACACACACACACACGCACACACACACACACACACACAGCATTCTTCTTTATATTTCATTCCCTTCTTACATCCTGTCTCGGTTATTGCTCTTTATGCACGCTCACATCTCTTTATCTCTTCCTTGCTTTAATTCCTCTCTCACATCAAACTGTGGGCTTAACCGAGAACAGTGTGTGTGTGTGTGTGTGTGTGTGTGTGTTTAGCTGTTGGTAATGAGGCCTTGATGATTTTCTGTCCCACAGAGAAACCCGGGCCTCCCATCGCCATCACGGTGACTGACGTGTGGGGTTTTAACGCCGCTCTCGAGTGGAAGCCGCCCAAAGACAACGGCAACAGCGAGATCACGGGGTATACCATCCACAAAGCGGACATGAAGACCAAGGTCAGAACAGAACAGCGCGCGCGCGCACACACACACACACACACACACATAACTACAATGGCTAAAGATTTAGCGCATGCCTTGATTAGGAAGAAGCTCTCCTTCACCGTTTAGTCACCATGTTCTTGCTTTCAGGTCTCTGTGAGCTTTGCCTTTTATGGAGTTTTGTAGGCGTGGCTTAATGTACGAGTGCTGTGAAGGTGCTTGGTAATTAACAGTTGATTGAGTGACATTTGAAAAACAAATATGAAGTCTGAACTAGACACTACTGTAGCCTGTAGGGAATTGTGATGGAACAATCATCTCCTGCAACACAAAAGCAAAAGTTAGCATGGTCTGCTAGCGTGGTGTGTGTGTGTGTGTGTGTGTGTGTCTGCAGGAGTGGTTCACGGTGTACGAACACAACCGCAGGCCGAGCTGCACCGTCTCCGATCTCGTGATGGGGAATGAGTACACGTTCCGCGTGTTCAGCGAGAATATCTGCGGCCTGAGCGAGGAGGCGGGGCTTAGCAAGAACATGGCCGTCATCTCCAAATCGGGTACAGATGCATTATGGGATGGGGATTAGTTTTATGGGATTGGATTCTGACTTTATAAGCTCTTAAAATAGATTTGTTTTACTGTCAGATTGCCTCAGAGGCTCTTTTGTGTCTTTTCTGGCTGCAAGCTTCGGAATCTTCAAGGCTGCGATCTGATTGGCTCTCGGAACTTCCTTGCTCTGGTCTCGGGACATTTTCAGAGCACAATAAAGCCACAGGACTGAAGGACGTTCACAATGTCTTTACATTTTTTTAGTGTTTCGTAAACGTCATATTGTCACGCTTGCTGATGCGCTACAGGAAAAGCTCTGTGATTGGTCGGTGGAATGTAGGCGGTTCCCGGAGACTGTAACGCTGACTGTACCAGAGTCGTTAGCAAATGCTAGGAGTCCGGCGCATGAGACGACATATGTAGAGATGTGTTCAATTTGTCTTACTCCTTCTGCTGAATATCATGCAGAAGTATTGGCACCCTTACCATTATCATCAGCTAATTGCATTGCTCTCGAATGATATAATATCACAATAGATAAAAACACATCTTGAAAAAAGTTGCCATTACTGCCATTGCTCATGTGTTAAAATGAATAAAAAAAATTGTCATCCTTGAAAATGATTATACTCCTTTTCCAACTTCTCTCCTTCAACCAAATCAAATGGTAAAATGGCTCATCATCCGTCACTATAAAGAAAACAAATGGGCCTTCAAAACAAAAGAGACGTGAATAACATTTTTGGAAGAATGAAAAAATGATTAAAGTTAGGTTTCATTTACACTCTTTTTTCCTAAAAGTCCAAAAATCTATCCGTGAGTTTTAAATGAGGCGATCACATCTACGTCACCATATACAGAGTTTTTCAAAATCCTTTTCATTCCTGCTAGGCCTTCAGTACAAGACGAAACCATTTAAAGAGATGGACATGAGCAGCTCCCCCAAGTTCATCACGCCCCTTGTGGACAGATGCATCATTGCAGGTTACAATGCTGCACTCAGCTGCGCCGTCCGCGGCTTCCCAAAGGTACGATGCACTGGGATCAGTAAAGTACATCCATCTATCTATCTATCGGACCTTGAGCTGCAGTAACACTACCGGTCAAAAGTTTGTACACCCCTACTCTTTTTCATAGGTTTTTCTTTATTTTTTTTTCTTTCTACGTTGTAAAACATTACTGAATGCATCAAAACTATGAAGCAACACTTATGGCATATACTGAATTATGTGGTAAACAAAAAAGTTAAAAAAATAAATAAATAAATAAATATATCTCATATTTCAGATTCTTCAAAGTAGCCAACATTTACCGTGATGGTACAATCGGCATTATCTTAACCAGTTTCATGAA
>JAQMYM010000008.1:1000785-1019690 GCA_030014255.1 Parauchenoglanis ngamensis | reverse complement strand
TTTCCCTCACTTGAAAATTGGTGAATCCATAGAGATCTTTCTCGCGCGCACACACACACACACACACACACACACACACACACACACACACACACACACACACACACTCACTCGTTCTCTTTATAGACACTTTAAATAGTGTATGTGAAGCTGAGAGTTACAGCAGAACGTAGACAGAATTTATTGTTCCAGGATTCCAGGACTGATGGAGGAAATGAAAGGAAAACAGAAGACAGGAGAGAAAAGAGATGGAAAGCAGAAGGAAACAAAAAGAGAAGAAAAGAAAATGAAATTAAAGGGTGGGAGATGGAGAGGAAAGAGAAAGAACAGAAAGAAGAGAATGAGTCGAAAATATGGATAATGAAGGAAAAGGAGAGATGAACAGAACGGAAAGAACAAAGAAAGAGAGGAAAGGATAGAAAGGAGAGGGAAAACTAGAGGATGAGATAAAGAAGGGAACAGAGGAGAAGACGAAATGGAAAAAGAAAAGTTGGAGGAGATAAAAGGATGCAAGACAAAAAGAAAGGAAATGAAAAGTAATGAAAAGCAAGCAAGAAAAAGGAAAGATAAAAGAGAAGAGATAAGAAACGGAAAGCAAGGAAGACGAAAAGAAAGAAAAAAGGGTTGTTTTTCCTTTATGGAAAAATTTTGAAACCTTTTTCTGTAAACTGATTTTCGTTATCGTTTATGATTTATTCCGACGCAGTGTGTGTGTGTGTGTGTGTTCTCATTTCACTCATCTGTAATGTCGTGTCTTAATGAATACACACGTTATGAACGTTATCAAAATGAAGTGGTGTTTTCAGGTGTTAATTACAGCATAATCACGTCAGTTATCATTATCATCGCCTACGCTGTGACGTGGAGGGTAATTACAGCAGCAGCAACAGCAAGGACCTGCAGGTAAACCAACATGTAATTAATAATTAACACTAAATATCTTCATATATAATCTCTCTAGAGATGTGGATTACGTGGTGCGTTTTGTGAGAAATCATCCTGATGCAGCATCTGGGGGTTTTTCAGCCTCGCTTTTTTTGTGATATAAAGATATTATGTATATAACATCATATAATATATATAAAACAGTTAAGTAGAAGATAAGCATAAATGTTGCCATTTTCAATAAATACGTTCTCTTCTTGTTGCGGCTACGATAAAATTCTTTACATAGCGAAAAACAGATAAATATCGAAACTTTCTATTGTTTTTAATCTAAAAGATAAAAATCTGCAGCTAGCGATCTTAGCGCTGTAGAACATCTCCTGCTAATGCTACAGTTCTAGCAACTATTTTTTCAAAATCTATTTTCGTGGTGCTTCTATTTTATTCCTCCCGCACAACAATAAATTACCGACGATTACAATGATTTAGTTATTAAAGAGCCACACATCATCGTTTATTGTTACATTTACAAGTCCGTTCCTGATCTCGGCTACGTTACGTCAGGTGCGTGGTTGGACACGCGCAGGTAGGAAGCGGCAGAAAAGGTAAACATGTTTATTTAACAGGCAAACTCGGTCTGGAAACAGAATCAAGTTCAGACAATCAGCAGACAGAGTAGAGCAGATGAGGCAAAATCTAAAATCCAGAAAATAGGCCAAAATTTAAATACAACAACAACAAAAAAAAAACCCCAAACCAGAATAACAATCAGAATTAGCAGCTTAGCAGTAGCACAGACGAACAAAGCAGTGCCTAAACTAATGCTATGTATAACTGAGAGTAAACTCCTCTGTCATGAAGCTGTCGGAAAACTTCACACTCTGAGTTACAAAGCGCTGACACTGGAGACTCCTTCCTTAAATGATAAACAAACGTCTCTTTCCTGAAAACGTCATGATTTGCTCTGTTTATGTGGGGCGTCCGGAGTACGAGTCCCTGGGAACGAGCTGTTACTATAGAAACAACAACGTATCAGAACAAGTGAATTCATTATATAGAAACTGTGATCACTTTATTGATCACCTTCTGATCGATCATAATAATGACACACCTTGGTATGAATAATCGTGTGTGTGTGTGTACCATTTGCCCTCTGCAGATCTTTCCAGGTCAGAGAGCATTTTGGTGCAGTGTGTGTGTGTGTGTGTGTCTTAATGTTCTAGTTCTGCAGCGTCAGTGCGTTTGGACGTGTCCTTAAGGTGTCGGTTCATATTTATGAGCTGTAAATATATTTAAGAATATTTTCATATAGCATGTTGTATATTGAAGCTATGATACTATAGTTTGACTCTTATGTCATCATATTATCTGTTTTCCTCTGTTAGTTGTTCTCTCTCTCTGTGTCTCATGCTGCCTGCTTTTGAATCAATAACTCATCTTTAGACGTCGATTTTTCCCGTCCCCCACAGGAAAACAAACGTCCTTCTCCAGGACAAACAGAAGAGAAAGTGAGATGTACAGAAGGAAAGAGAGATTAAAAGAAATAAGGAAGGAGGGAGAGAGAGAAACTGGAGCAACTCTAAGATAATCAGAGCAAATTTGTAAATACATAATGTGAAGAAAGATATCCTTTTAGCTCTGAGTAAAAAAAAAGATAAAGTGTGTGTGTGTGTGTGTGTGTGTGTGTGTGTGTGTGTGGATAGAGAGAGAGAAAAAGGAAAATGATTGAAAGCGTAGTTAAGGGCTGGATGATTATCTCTTGTCTCTGAGGTTATACTTTATGACTATATCACTCCAGAGGACAAGAGTGAAGGAGGAAAAGAAAGGAGGAATAAAGAAAGAGAGCAGGTGAGTGGAAAAAAAGGAACTGGAAAAGTAAAGAAATAATAAAGAGAGAAAAAGAAAAGAAAAGGGGATAACTTAAAAAATGAAGGACAGCAAAATACAATAAACAAAGGAAGAATACAAAAAGGTGAATGAATGAAAGGAAAAAGAAAGAGAATAGGAAATGAAAGTACAGGGTTGGAGGTGAAAGAAAGAAAAAGAAAGAAAGAGTCATGTGAGCGCCAGAACTCCACCTCCGCCTCCTTACATGCAGCAGCATGATGGAGCAGACTGTCAGACTTTTTCCAGTGCCTGTGGACCCAGAATGCACAGCTGAGGGCAAACCAGAGGGAGACTGAGCGGCTGGGGGTGTGGCTGGGTCAGCTCCTAGACCAGGTCAGGGCATGGTTCCCCGCCTCCGAAGGAAAATGAGCACCGGCCACCAAGAAGCGAGGCCATGCCAGAGGCTGACGTGGTGGCCTCCAACATCATGCCCATGCTCGTGCTCAAGGCTGATGGGGCGGTTCCCTGTACCTTGCTCATGTTGGAGGTAAATCTCTGAAGCCATGCCCATAACGAAGCTCAACGTGATGGACCTCAGCACCCTGCCTGGGTCAGAGCCACTAGGGGCACCTTCTCTATAAACAGTCGAGCAGACAATCTGACCCTCCCAAACCCTGAATGCTAGCGGGGATGTTGTCACCTGCCCACACCAACCCCATGGGTGGTGCACTGACCAGCAGTCTGGGACCCCCTCGGTGCCTGTCAGCGCCAGGACTGGCATGCTTAAGTGCTGGACATTACTTCCAGGCATTATTTCCAGACAACGACTCCCACAATGCAACAAGCACAGTGTCAGGTGTACGGTTGTCACGGACTTCGGATCACGGACTTCGGATCAGCACCTGAGTTGTGTTGAAGTCTAAAGAGCAGGGCATTTAAGTTCTGTCCTGGGTTTGCTTCTTTATCTTGCATCTGTCTAACACATGCATGTCTAAACTATGTTATGTTCATGTTTTGCCTCATGCTTGAAAGGAAAATGAAAACAGCAGGGGGAAGGAAGGAAATGGAAACAAAATATGGAAATATGGAAAAGAAAGGAAAGCAGAGAAAGGAAAGGGATGGAGTGGTTAGGAAAGAAAGAAAGAAAGAAAGAACCTCACTGTATAGAGGCAGAGAGAGAGAGCCAGGTGAGAGACAGACAGGTACAGTGTGATATTTCACTGAAGATGGAGTGTTCAGATGGCAGCCAGTGGTTGGATTTGACCTTTTAAAAGATGGAGGAGGCGACGCATCTACTTCCTCCATCACATTACTTACCAACCTGGTGCACTAATGTCCTGTCTCTCAGTGTGTGTGTGTGTGTGTGTGTGTGTGTGTGTGTCCATATATTGTCCCCATAATGATAAGATTATATCAAATTTGACCTTCTGGTACATCTGGTTGATAATTTTGATGAGGATGAAAAATCTATGCAAACAACAAGTACTAATGATGACTAAATAATAATTCAGTGTTTGTGAAGATGGGACACGCCCTCAACATCCGACATGCCACATTATGTAACGATGCGGAGTGGCTTGGGTTGATGTCATGGCGATAGACCACCCATTCTTGGCTGCAGATGTGACACTTTGCCAGAATAAAAGCACATTTGCCATTCTGAGATGCTTCCGAGGTGAAAACGTGCAAAACTGGTATTTTGTTGGAAAAGTGGAAAATGTGTGTAACTGAGAGACAACGCACATCTATTTTTACTGTGTTTTCTCTTAAACGGACTGAAACTGTGATGGTAAAATAAATTCACATGAACTCGAGGACTTCAGGAATCAGCTTCTCACCTTACAGGGTTTAAGAGGAACTCTGGTCCCTGTAAGTGCAACAGCACCTGGAAAAGTGTGTGAGTGTGAAAACTGCAGCTGGCTGCTTATCTAGCAAACACTGTGGATCCAAAAATGATGTACGAACAAGAAGTTCATCCTGGGCTGGAGAAATGTGTGTGTGCGTGTGTGTGTGTGACTGTCAGTAATTATTTGGTGAAGTACAAATGCTGACCCTTTGGCTAACATGTTGACTGCAGGTGAAACATTAGAACACACGCACACACACACACACACACACACACACACACACACAGAGCAGGCAGGGGTCAGACACAAGGGTCAAACTAAACACAGTGCAGGCATCATGTCCATGTCATGTCAGAATAGAACACACACACACACACACACACTTCCCGTGTTTTCTGACCAATAGTTTGATATACAATCATCTGAGGCTAACACACTTCTGTATTTCATATCATTCAATCATTTTTCCTTTTGTTTTTTATACAGATTTCTACAGGAAGTGCTCAGGTCGCTAAGCGTTGTTAGCAGATGCTAGTGCTAGCATACCAGTTAGCATATCGAATAGCTAAAATAATGTTTCAACTACAAATCGGTCATATTCAGGGTTTTTTTTTTTTGTTTCGAGGTGTAATTATGATAAAAACTGAATCAAATCTGGCATCTTTCTGTGTTTATGCGCAGCTAGCTAACCAATGGCAACGATGCACGACAGATGATAGTCTACTATGAAAAAATGTAAAAGGTTGTGAGGTTGTTCAGTGTGACTACATGTCCCAGTTTGTTGATAGAATCTCCATGAGACAGGTTAGTTCCCGATCTCACGTACGGTATAGCAGCTACAAACAGTCATTTTTCATTTTTCTCTTTGGTGGAATTTAAAGAGGGATTAATTCATTTCAAAACCTTCGCATTACCAGTTTTGCATTACCAAAAAACCCCCGAAAAGGTTGTAAACATCTCCGTCCTGAAGATGTGGGAAAACATAAACCTCTGACACGGAGTGAATAATAAACATTGCCTCACAGGAAACTTCACCTTATCAACAGTTTTTTAAATCCATATAAGTGGAGCATCCTCGAGCCGCGTCCCTGCGGATGAACCGTTACCATAGAAACAGCAACGTATTCGAACATAGTACGATAGTACGAGTATTGTTAAGACGCCGATATATGAAATGAATCCACATATTTTGACCAATCAGATTGAAGAATTAAACTGCGCAGCGGGATAAAGATTATTCAGCGTCTAACCAACATATCGCCATGGCAACGATTACATGACGGGACTGCATGCTGATGTCTGCTGTAATGTGTTTTATAATTCAGAAAATACAGCAATAACACAGCCTGAAACCCACTCACTGCTGTACAACTCGACACACACATGTAAAGTCCTCCACACACACACACACACTCGGGTTCTGACATCAAATGCTTCTAAAATAACCACCCACGTCCCATCGGTGTGAAAAAAGAAGTGTTTATTCCGTAAATTTATCAGTATAGCACATGAACAGAGCGTGGTGGGAAAAAAACAACAAAAAATATATAATAAAACATTTGGCACAGAACCTTTAGAGCAGAACGAATGTGCCCTCCTCCACACACACACACACACACACACACACAAATGACACATGTCACATGTTTATAATAACAAATTTGCTTCCTAACGGTCGATCTAGCAGAGTTGAAACTCTGACAAATAGAACAGAAGCGTGTTTAATATTTCAGCAGAACTTCGGGAAAGCAGACGCAGCAGATGGCGTCATGTTTAATTGAGCGGATGATCGGGAATATCTGAGGGGCTCGTTTTGTTTTCTTTTAGCTTGCACTTTCCCTTAAGAAATGATTAAGAAACCCATTCAAATTTGTCATTTTGATTGAACGGGTAAGAAATAAAACGCTCCGTGTCATGCTGCTACAGGAAATGAATCCACAACCACACTGCTGCTCTGAAGCTGATTATTTTCCTACAACAGCACGTCTCAGAGTGTTTTATTCTTCCTGCGCCGTCAACGCAAACAATGTATTAAAGAACGAAATGTGATACTTTTTACAAACTCCTGTTCTCAGTTACGTCATCGCAGCTACAAACAGACGTTCCCTCACCAGCGTCGCTGCATTCTCTTCCCTGAGCTTACTGAGAAACTGCAATTAAATAAAATAACGTCACCATTCCAATGATTTATTTCATCCATTTATGCAGGGCGTCTGCCGTGCCGTTACCATGGAAACGATAACGTACTAGAATAAGCGCATTTGTATAAACCTGTGATTTGCAGCTGCGCTACAATGCAGAAAACGAATCAACACTTTCTGGCCAATCAGGATTCAGAATTTAAAGAATGACGTGAAGACAAGTTGCTTCGCTGATGTTCCACGACAATTGAAACGTTAATATCAAAAGAGAAACAGCACGTCGATTTTTAATCACTAATATATTGTAATCGTTAGCAGATTGTTGCGGGATAAGAGGAACGAAACACCGCACGTTGGTTACATTTAATTAATAACAATATCAAGCTTGCATGAAAAGAAAAAAAATCATACAAATTTGGAAATTGTTTTCGTTTTGCTGCATCTCTTTCGGCTTGATTGCGCTGCACACGTAGTAACTTACAGAGTAATCTCTGCGTCCGTGCACGAAATTTCATTTTCAGTGCTCAATGAAAATGAAATCACAGAATTTATGTCACGTGTTACGATATTCTGAAATAAAATGTATCGCAATAGATTGTGCTTTGATACATAAAGCGAGTTATGAAGGAGCAACGAGAAAGGATGAAGGTCGAGAGCAGGAATATCGAAGGAGGGTCAGATGAAACAGATGAAGAAAGGAACATTTTTTTCTCTCTCACTCATCTTCAGTGACGACGGCGAGATGGAGAGAAAAAGACAGAAAGAAAGAAAATAAAGACATCAGACCTCCTCCTCTCCTTGCCGCAGGTTGCCGATGGTGAGGTCATCGCCCCCTGCAGCACTGTATGACATGCAATACATAAACACACACAAATCACACACACTCGACTCATACAGCACACGCAGATACTTGTACATCCCACACACTCGTTCACCCACACACACCTTTATTTAGAGAGCTGTATGATTAATCCAATTACGCACCCGTGCAAAGAATTGCGCACACACACGCAAACACACACTGAGGGAGAGAAGACAAGATTAGAAGTGACAACACATCTGAGTGTCCTTTGACTGCCAACTTTTCCATCTCTCTCTCTCACATCTTCAAACGTTTTAAACAATGTTCATCACTGACTTTAAGAAGATTAGTCTTTAAACATTTGAAACATAAAAAATGAATGCGCTAATGAACGATCTCAGTCAACACTCTCTCATTGCATCTCATTTCATAAATGAGGCTAACGGGCATTAAGAACTTTCTAATTATTTCCTTTTTTTTTTTTAATTAATCATTTAGTTTCATCTATGATTTGTGTAACAGGTTTGTGGCCTCTTCAGTCATTAAAAAGAAAAAAAAAAGCCGAAAAAAGAGAGAAAGTACAAGAGAAATATATCCTTACATGTCTTTTTCTCTTGACCTTCAGCAAAGTTGGACGATGCAACTTCCTGTTGAACATGTGACTTTGTGACTTCTGGAATGTTCCAAATATTTCATAGGGGTGCATGTGTTGAGGTCAAGCTGAACAAATGATCATAAATAAAGTGACGTATTTTAATGGTCCCAGTACGGAAGTGTTTCGTAGATTATGTTCATGTTTTAAGTGAAACATAGTGAACACAGGTTGTTCTAAAGGAAACTTCATCCGTGTTTGAAATGTCTTTTAATATTTTCATTTACTTACACGTCTGAAACCTCTCACGTTTGATTAACGTAAGGTATTTTCTGATTTCTTGACAGCATGCTGCATTCACACATGGCCATCTCTCCATCGTGCTTAGGAATGCAGCGTTAGCGCAATGTATGCTAAGTGTTTATTGTGTTACATTAACCAAACGAAATCTTTTCCTAGGAATCTACTAACACATCTGAGGTAAATGTAGACGTTCTGGATTGTTCTGTATCGATTCCACCTTCATTCTGCCTTTCCATTGTCTGGATTTTATACGTGCTAGCTAGCAAAATGGTTTTAGCTAGTCAATCAGAACTCGGAGGCAGCGTTTCACTGTTGCCTAGCGACAGCATTCTCACAACAGTAACCACCTGAATGCAGAACGAAACACGAGTTCGGCAAGTATTCCTACGTCGGATGTTTGCAAATGTATAATCTTGTCTGTATTTTTCGAAAATCACATCTATTATTATTAGTTTTTAAAGTTCAGTATCGAACCAGTCGTACACACTGTGTGTGGTGTGTTTGAGCAGCGCTCTGGTGTGTTCTCCACCTTTCGTGCCGGTGATAATCACACTCGTGTCCGAGAGCGAGGTGGTCTCCATCCTCTTCCTAGTGAGTTGATGAACAAATTGAGAAAATAAATGCAAAAACAGATATTTATATAATTTCCTAATTATGTTTTGATCACCTGTGCAGTGTTTTCCATGCTCATGTGATTTTTTTTTTTTTTGATTTCTACACACACACACACACACACACTTGGTAGGATATAGATATGTTTACATTTTTCTATTGGTAAGTTTCTGACCAAGAGTATATTTTAGGAGTACATGTTCAGACAATGTTTTTCTTGCATTTGGGCTCCTTTAGGTGTAATTATGCGCAGCGTGAAACCAGACCGATTAGCAAATGAACCAAAAGTATCAATTTCACTCTGATTCAGACTCAACAAATGGACTAATAGGTGTGAAAACACTTTAAGATTCAGGTCTCATCTCCTGGATTCATATAAAGACTTCTCCTGTGTAAAGGACCCATTGATTAGCTTTGATCTCACGCCATTTCCTGAAAAAGCCAATGAAGACTGAAAAATAGTAAGAAGTGAGGTTTCGCTCTGAGGAGCATTTAAGACTCGGAGAGTATCCAAGCTTGTCTGGTTTGAAATAATATCAGCTTAAATATGGTCTCAGTTTGTGTGTGTGTGTGTGTGTGATGCTGTGTTTCTCTCCAGAGACTGGAACACAACACCGGCTGAGAAATAAAAAAAAAAAAAAGACAAGAGATGAATATGAAAAATGATGAGGTCTCAGCCAGCACGAGTAAATCATCGGCGGAAAACGAGGAGCTCAGGAATCGCCGTTGGAGGAAAAGTTTAGCATAAAATCGATCATTCCAGTTAAACTTAATTCCATATTGACGAATCTTTACTGCAACTTCACGCTTGGCCTTCTTAACGTTCGCCGCATTGGTGTGCGCGCAGATAATAGCGGGTGAATTTGCCGTTTGTCTGTGCCGTAACTGGGTCATAATGCAGATCCTGCTCGATTAATCGTCCTTGCTCCATAAGCGTCTGAGAGGCCAGACTGGGTCCTTCTACAGCGGAGTTCAATAAAAGCCGGATGAAACATTGGCTGTGTAGCTCAAAGGAGAACTCTTAAAGTGTTTAATAATATTTAACGATATTAAATACTCATTTCGGCGCAGTAACTAAACTGCATGACTCTCCGTTAATAGATTCTGATGTTAATACTCATAGAAAGATTAGCAGACATGATTCGCAACTAATACTGTTTTTGTACTCAATGCCAATGCCCCTGTGCTCCATGTCAATGTTAATGCTGGAGTGGGAGTACTGGAGTGTCCTGCACAGAGCCCTGACCTCAACACCACTGAACATTTTTGGGATGAACTGGAGATCACACCTCCTCACCCAGCATCTATGGAAACCCTAAAAGGTCAAAGATTTACAGATTTTATTCAGCCAGTTTTCTCATGATCTCTGATAACGAATTATTTGTATCATTATTATGGCATAACGAAACATCGACTTCCCGTGATAATGACAAAATTTTCTCAAGATAACGAAACTCGGTTTTCCAGAAAGCATTACCCTTTCGCTGTCATTCTGCGCAGCAATGTCAGAGCAGGAACATATTGATCAGCATGTCATATCTGCGTTCAGTCGAGGCCTGATGCAGGCTGAAACAGCTTGTCGTCACAGACAAAGTTCATATTAGTGTACATCATTTAAAAAGCTTTACTGAGGGTGCAATCAAAGTGAGCCTGATTCTGTCGTGAACTACATCCCTGACCAGGGTGTTGCCATGGATACCGGATAATGACAGAGAGATGCAGATCAGCAGGATTATGGGTAAACTTTGCCCAAATTATGCCCACAAATAATGGGCGTTGGGGGGGGAGGGCGAAGATTAGGGGGCACATACTTTTGGCCATGTGGTGAATTTCAAACAGGAAGAAAGTTTGAAAATTTGTTTCAGGCATTTGACCTTGCTGTGACCTTGTTTGGATCAATTCCAAAAGCTAATCAGTTCCTCTGCTGGTTACAATCTTAATTCCATTTAAATCCTACAGACGTTAAACCAGTCCTTCTTGAGATATCATGAGAATCTCAGGACAACCTGGTGGCAGAGACATAAAAAAACATAACAACGTGTATTACGACCTAATTTGTCACGATATGGAAGTTACATCATCTCATCCCCCAGCCTGAAATCAGACCTGATCCACTTTCATGTCTGATACATATCCGATGTGGCCACGTGACATGAGTGAAAACGCTCAGCTTGGAATCCATGTTGCTTTTTTCCCCGCAAAGTGTTTATGCATTTTACGCTCACCGTCCTCCAGCATGGGCAATGTGGCAAGACGACCAGGAAGTACAGCGACAGTGGTGACTTTATTCAGAGGTAGGATATGGAAATTGGTGATTTAGTCGATATTTGGGGGATCGATTCCAGCGAAAGTAAAAAGCGCCTACTGCAAATGAGTAATGTTTGGAAAGAATTGCCCAAGAAATCAATGTGTGTACGCGGGTCATTTTAGGAAACGGGTGCGTTCACGTTAAAGACAAATATTTCAGGGTCAGTTGTGGTTACAAATGTGAACCGTCATGACAGAGCTGATCTGTGCACGGAATGGGAACGGTAATGGAAACGCAGCCTCAGAATACAGAGTTTGTGAACTTCCTCTGACTCTTTGGCCGCAGTGTTCAGACCTCGATGATCGGTCATGTGGACAAAAACAAGACATCTCATGTCCTTCTACGCTCCCGACAGCGTTCTGTTTCAGCGGAGATGGAGCAGATAAGCGTCCGATTCTGAGCCGTGACTCAAATCCACATGACCGCGGGCTGTCTGAGAGAGGAGACGGATATTCACAGTGACATTCCAGCACACAGTCTCCGGACACAAGCGGGGCTTCGGGGGGACGAGCATGATTCATAACTCATGTGCGTGTACAGTGTAGGGGAGTTCAGCCTTAGCACTGAAAAATAAAGTCGTGAGAATGTGTAACATGTTGCCCATTAAAGTTCGGGCTGACTTTCAAATAAAAATCTATTAATTATCCATTGATAATGGAGGATGCTTGGACACAGAGGAGCGTCATCACATCACCTTTACTGATCGTCGCATCATCATGTCACTCTTACTTGTCATCACATCATGCTTCCCCTTCATTGGTATCACGCGCCCTCTCCTGGTCATGTCACACTTCCTCATCACGTCACACTTCCTTGTCATTATGTCATGCTTACTCATCATCACATCACATTTCCTCATCATGCTATGCTTCCTCATCACGTCACGCTTCTTTGCCTTCATGTCACTCCTCCTTGTCATTGTGTCACTTGGTTTTGTTTGTTTCTCTAAGGAGAACCCTTAAATAAATGGTCTGTGTAGAACCCTATAACAGAGGGATTCCATATCAGTGGTTTTCCACGTAGGAAGCAAAGACCCCTTAATAAACACTAAGAAATCTTTCACCCAGCACTAAAGAAGGGTCCTTTTGGTTTGTTGCTCTTTGGAGGAACCCTTTATCCCCCCCAAGAGTTCCTGTTGGTCGAATAAGAACCTTATCGCTAAGGATTATACTTAAGAAAAAAAAGGTTGTACTGTTAGAAGAAGAATCCCTATAGCAATCCAAAGAAACCTTGAGGAACCTTTTTTTTCTAAGATTAGATCAATCTTTTTTTTTTTTTTTTACTTTTTTTACACTTTTTTTTGCCACGTCCCTTTGAGGAAACCCTTAAAAACGTTCTATGAAGAACTGTACAACAGACTATTCCCCTGCAGAACATCGAAGAACGCTTGACAAACCCTCTGTTGTTGTAAGAGTGTACACACACACACTGTAGAAACAGGATAAATAATATCTCTTTTACTGGGAAACATTCTCTTTTGTTCTTTTTTTTCTGTTTCTGCTCGTGATGGAGAATTAATGAAGCTAATAGAGCAGAGATGCAATAAAATGCCTCAAATTTATTTGAGTTTCTTTACAGATCTCTGTGCGTGCATGAATGAGGCTCGAAGAACCGAGGACGAGGAGAACGTGAGTGAACTCAGGTGTGTGTGTGTGTGTGTGTGTGTGTGTGCGTGTGTGCATGTGTGTGTTTGGAAAAATCAGTGTTTGACAAGTCGCCTTGGGCACGTGTACAGATCGGCATGATGACGCAAAGAGCTGCGGTGAACAGTTGATCTCATTGTCTGTCATTAACACTCAGCAAACACACACACACACACACATACACACACACACATTTCCCCATGTGTGTACCTCCAGTCCACACCCTCTGGCCACACACAGCTTCCTAACACACAATACTTAATAAATCGGCTGTGTGGATTTATTAGCACACACACACACACACACACACACACACACACACACACACACACACACACACTTGCTTAATGTTCAATTTCAAATCTGTCAAACACACTCTAACTCTGTGGTTAGACACACAGCCGCCGCCGTCAGCGTGGACATTAAAAAGGAAAATAAATGAAATAAGCGATTGTGATAATATTGGAGATAAATGATAAATTATACAGTTTGGTGCCAAATAAATAAATAAATACAAGTGTGATGAAATTAGCTTTGAGTTGAAGCCTCATTGGCATGCTGGATACGAGCCTTGGCAAAGTTTAGAGAGTGTTCATGGAAAAAAAAACTATTTCAGCCACTAACTGGGAAAAGAAAAAAAGGAAGACAAAAGTGTTGCTCTGAATTCCGCAATAATGCAGCCATTTATTTTTAATTACGATAGCGGGATTAATATCCTAATCCGTGACATAATCCATGAATTTACACAACCATACACATTTACTGGTCATTTGTAGGACCCCTGTTATGTAAAAATTTCAGAAAATGGCTGTTTTTGTTTTTTAGATCTGTTTTTGTTTTCAGCGGGGTTGCCAGGTTTCAGCTAAATTTCCTGCTCAAAATCACAAAATCCACACAAGAGACTTTTTAATAAAAAAAAAAAAAAAACAAAAATCAAAAGCAAACATTTGGGCATCGAAAAAGGGAGACATTTTCTTCTTTTTTTGTTCTCAGCCTTGGCCTGGGAATCAGTCGCATTTCCAATGTACATTGGCCATCATCCAATCCGCAATCCTCCTTTTCCTCTCCCAGACTGTGCCGTATCTCTTACCATAGAAATGTTTCTCGGAATCTTAGACGCACTGCCTGCTTGCACGCTTTCCCTCTGCTTGGTGTTTATTACATTTAATTCTGATTTGCTATGAAACAGGATTTTATTGTCGTAACGTGTTTTTAATCGAACCCGATTTGGTTCGAAAAGTTAAAAACGCAACCCCGTAATTAAAGTTCTGTAATGATTCTCCACCCTCTGTGCACAGGGCAGCATGATTCCTGCCCTAATGAAACTCTGTTAGCGCTTGCTGCAGTTCCCATTTTTCACCACTAGGTGCAATAATAACTCTGCGGAGCTCCATGGGGCAGTGAACATGCTGCGTCACGATTACACAACATCTAGAAAAACATGCGACTTTTCTGCAAGGGTCCTGTATTAGCTTTATTGGTTGAACTTTAAGGAATGGGTCCTTGCATTTTTGCATCTATTTGTTTATCGTAATGGAGATGTAACTGGACAAGGCCAGTCTGGATCAATCTAATGAGGCTGTAAGATAAATAATCAGCTTACAGTAACTTCCCTGCTCCACACGAAGGAATTTTTTTACAGAATATCCAGACTGTTCGTTAGAGAAATGCCATGAATGAAGAAGTCTGCAGCGGCCGTGTTACATGAACACAAAAGGAGGAGGAGTGTGTGTAGTGTGCACTGGGAAGAACAACACATTCGGCAGCGCAAACCCTGCAGCCGAAGTGATTTCCTCCGAGACTTACCCACTCGGCTGCTTTCACACTCCGTACACTCTCATCGATTCGTTTACAAGCTAGCAAAGTGAAGTAACCACCTTCCGTCAGCCGTGGAGTGCAGATGGAGGAGCCGGACTAATCAAGCGCAATTTGAGTGCAGCAAAAGTATCAAAAGTCGTTGTTTTGAAATTTGATTTGATCTCCTGTTTACATTTTTTTGCTGCGTTGAATAAAATCTAAACAAGTTCAAAGTTTTTTCCCCCACGTTACCCATAATGCCAGTGGACTACGTGCTGAGGGCGGTCACAGGGACACTTTTTTCACCTCAGCTTGATCTCTATCTAAAGTGAGTGATGCTTTAATCATTCATTCTCTCCAGCGCTCTCCCCTCACTCTGCTCAAAACAGATCATCTTCCAAAGCTTCAATGAGCATGCTGATACACCATCCATCATCATCTCGTACGCCGCTAACTTAGCATCGTATAGCCGCATAGCATTCTGGGACTTTTGAGTCCAGCGTTTGAACCGACGTCTCTGCGAATTCTACTCTAGAGTTCTCATTAATATGACATGGCTAGAAAATGTGAATATATGTGAAGACTCTGACGTTATCGAGCACAAGGATGACAATAACACCAACACTGAAACAGTGAGCACTAAACTAAAACCTGCTGGGATACACCGCAGTTTCCGTGGACACCCAATGCAGTTTCAGGCTGCGTTCACGCTGCCATGCTGAAGTGACTCAAATCTGATTTTTGCCTTAATGGGACACAGGGCTGATCTTTTCAGTGCACGTCTGAGTCCCTTTCATATGTGGTCCTAAATCTGATACGTATCGGATTCGTGGTCATGTGACCTGAATGAGACGCTCAGATGGGAGTTCATATGGCTTTTTGCCTGTACGCATGCGTTGTTCTGTCCATTTATGCTCCCTATCGAGATCTGCTACTTAGCGGTTGTGTGCTAGGTTTAAGGTTAAGATCTTAGGGTTAACTTCAAGCTTTAAGTCTAAAATCCAGTTTATTCCCTGCTAGATGCGTTCACATTACAGTTGTCCAATCAAGCTGAGCAAAAATGTGAAATTAAACAATGAGGCTTGTAATGTGAACGTAGCCATAGTAACAGGAAAACGTGCAGGTTGGTCCGTTACAAGGTACTAGTAGAAAGTCTCCAAAAATCCGCATGAAAACTGATTGCCACCCCACTGGAATCTTTGGCTCTATCCTGGCCACCCCCTTCTAAAAGTTCTGGCCCTGCCCCTGGCTGAAAATCACTAAAGGATTTAAAACACTTATTTAGTCAAAATGTTCATCAGAGATGCTTCTTCACCTAAAGCCCAGCCCAGGTGCTTAATCCTGACATCACGCTTCCACCATTCATTAATCTTCAGCCAAAGCTCAAACGACTGAGAACAACGAGCCCTCAGAGAAACTGCTGGAACGACACTTTTCTCTCTTCCCCCACTTTCATCCCTGAAAGTGAGAGCTGCCCTAGATTTCCCCGTCACCTCCTGAGGACGACTCAGGGCCAATCAGAGGACAGGAAGGAGGACACATCACTGCACGGCCAGGAGTCTTGTTCAAAATGTCACCCTGCTCTCTATTCCCTATGTTTAAGAACAAAAAGTAGCACACTAATGTAGGGTCTGTTCATCACTGTTACATAGACAACATCAGAGACGTCTCAGTTCAGTGTGGACGTGTCCCAAATCACACCATCATCATTACTATACAGGCAACAAAATCTCCATCCAGTCAATGTCATGATTCCACTATGGGTGTGCCCCAATCCATGCCCGGTCCACTATATAGATAACTAATACATCACCTTTCAACCTCTCATTGTTAGTCCAAAATCAGTGACCTGAATTACATTCTATTCACTACATAAGCAATATAACTAACTTTGCAGTCTGCGGAAATGTCCCAAATGACCCTAGCATTCATCCACTGTGGACAAGTCCTAAATCAAAGCATGATCAGTCAACTCTGGATGTGTCCCAGATCACATAGTATTCACTGAGTAGGCAACCTTACCAACATTGAATCCAACATTCTACCATCTCTATGGATGTGTCCCAAATCGCACCATCACCAGCATCCATACACCGTGGACAAATCCCAAATCACATCAACATCAGTCTGCTGTGGAAGTGTCCCAAATCACATCAACATTAGTCCCCTGAGGACATGTCCCAAATCTCACCAACATCACACCACTGCAGATGTGTGCTAACCACAACTCTCACAGTCCCACCATCATCAATCCACTGTGGCTGTGTCCCAAATCACATCATATTCACTATGTAGGCAACATAATCACCAAATTATCAGTCCTTCGCGGCTGGGCCCAAGTCAACACCTTATTTACTACGTAGGTCACATAAAGGCCATCACAGTCCAGCATCTGACCTTCATTCCAATGCGGATATGTCCCAAACCACATTCTGTTCACTATCTAGGCTGCATGAACGGCATCACTCGTGCTTCATCATTACCTTACTCATTATATAAGGTACACCACAGAGCATTATGGGTGTTACAGGAGGCACCATTTGGTACCCATATATACTTACATATGCAGTGCATTATGAGATTGTAGTCATATTACAAGATGCCTCCTAAAATAGAGCACTAGATAGTGATCGGGATGATTTGGAACACACCCTGTAGGGAATAATCATCTGCAATACTGCAGAAACTGGTGGGTTTAAAATGGACGGTCAGCTCCTCCCTTCCTCACACTCTCCAGCTTCTTCTTGACATGCAGAAAAACACACTCAGGCACGCAGACTGAAGCAGAAACAGTTTACACTTGCACCCACTCACACACACACACACACACACACACACACACACACACACGCACACACACTTTCTCTCTTTCTCTGTTTGACAGGTAAATGCGGCAAAGACAAAAAAAGAAAAAAAAAACCCCTCACATTCTGAAATACTTCACATATGGACACCCACAATCCAGGATTCAAACACACACACAGACACACACACCATAACACTGCTGAATTCTGGATTCTGATTGGTCAGAAGGTGTTGATTAATTTTCCATAACAGCAGCTCTGACAATAGTGCAGCTGCACATCACAGCTGTAATACGCTCATACGCTCCTCTAATACGTTATTGTTTCTATAGTAACAGCTCATTCACAGAGACTTGTACAGCAGATGCTTTGATATGGTGAAGTTTTGTGGAAGGAGATGTTTATTTTTAACATGTACGGAAGGAGTTTCCGGTTTCGGCGCTTTGTGACAGTCAGAGTTAAGCAACTTGAACAACATCAAGCTTACTGAAAATCTAATTTGATAATAAATATAGAAGACAAATTCTTTAGGACCTTCAGTATCACAGGGCTCTATAGCACACACACACACACACACACACACAAGGATGGAGCTTAGCTGGACTCGCGGCAGCAGCACTGTATTCTGTGCAGCTTTTTGCATAAACCCTCATCAGCCTCAGGCAGGCTGGGTCTCTGCTTACTGAAGAAGGAGCTGAAATGTGTGTGTGCGTGTGTGTGTGTGTGTGTGTGTTTATAGGAGAGCTGAGGACCGCTGGCGCTGTGTGGTGTGTTTTCCTCTCTGTGACTCAGACACTGCAGTGCTACGAGAGAGAGACGGAGACAGCTAACATGAAGGCATTACAAAGCTTCATAAAGAATGATTTGTACACACACACACACCCACACCCACACACACAAAGTCTCTACCTCTGATGTGTACCAATATAGATTTTCCACAATTTAACAAAATTAATACTACACACTGACAGTCAATAGCACTCAAGGATACACAGGCCACACCTCCTTCAGTAAGACTGACAAGTTCAGAAGCCACACCTCCTTAGCTTGGACTCACACACAAAGAGGCCACACCTCCTTCACTAGGACACACACTGAGGCCACACCTCCTTCATTAGGACACACACTGAGGCCACACCTCCTTCATTAGGACACACATTGAAGCCACACCTCCTTCATTAGAACACACACTGAGGACACACCTCTTTCACTAGGACACACATTGACACCACACCTCCTTCATTAGCACACACAAAGAGGCCACACTTCCTTCTTTAGAACACACACTGAGGCCACACCTCCTTCTTTAGAACACACACTGAGGCCACACCTCCTTCTTTAGAA
>JAQMYM010000008.1:983853-1000685 GCA_030014255.1 Parauchenoglanis ngamensis | reverse complement strand
CATTAGCACACACACAGAGGCCACACCTCCTTCTTTAGAACACACACTGAGGCCACACCTCCTTCTTTAGGACACACACTGAGGCCACACCTCCTTCTTTAGAACACACACTGAGGCCACACCTCCTTCCTTAGAACACACACTCAGGCCACACCTCCTTCTTTAGAACACACACTCAGGCCACACCTCCTTCTTTAGAACACACACTCAGGCCACACCTCCTTCAATGGCATTAACAGATATACAGGCCACGCCTCCTTCAATATAACACACACAGAGGCCACACCTGCTTCAATAGCATTGGTTGCTACAGAGGCCACACCTCCTTCACTGAAATATACAGATGGTGAGCTTTCTTCAGTAGCTCATACAGTACCACACCACCTTTATTACAACAAGCATGCCCAAAGGCCACGCCTCCTTCACTGGGATACAAAGGCCATGCATTGAGAGAGAGAGAGAGAGAGAGAGAGAGAGAGAGAGAGAGAGAGAGATAACGCAAACATGATTTCTCGTATGATTACTATTACATATAATTGCTATAACTAATAATATGGAAAGTTGAAAAAAAAGAAAAAAAAGCATTGTGCACGTGCTATTGAATTTTACTGACAAACTGTAACACACTGCTCTGAACTGGATCATAAATATTTCAATGTAGACCGCTGCAGCAGGACAACTCTTTACATAATCACACACGTAAATCACATTGCACGAGTAGCACATGTGGCCAGTGCAGAAATAATCCTCCATCACACCAGTGCATATGGCAGATCAGCGCTGTGTTAGTTATGGCTATGTGAGATTCATGAATGTCAATGAACAGGCGTGTGTCATGCATAAAAAAACTGTGTGTGTGTGTGTGTGTGTGTGTGTGTGTGTGTGTGCGTGTTTGTTACACCTTCGAGATACGTTTTCTGTCCTCACATTTGCATCAGAGACCTGAACACTGCGCTGGTGACCGTCGCAGCGGCAACAGTTGCCAGGGAAACCTCGCCGTGGGAACGAGTGGAGATGCCAGGGCCAGAGCAAGGGGGTGTGTGTGTGTGTGTGTGTGTACATGTATGCGTGTTTATGTCTGTGTATGTGTGTGTGTGTGTTTCAGGTTGAAGGAACTTCAGATACACCAGCAAATGGACCAGCAAAGATGGCACAACAGCTTTGATGCGGTTCAGCTCAATTATATCTAAGGCGCGTTGCCATGGCAACGGGATGCTGATACGGTGCAGTGGCGCTTCTCAGCACCGCTAATAGGTGTCATTCTGGGAACAGGACTCTTTCTGTCCTCTCGTCTTTCTATCCCTCTGTCTGCAGAAGAACGGTGCCACCATCTTGTCCCTCTGAGCAGCAGAACACACAATACACATCAAGCCCAAAACAAACAAACAAACAAATAAATAATCATAACAACAATAATAATAAATGAATAAAATGAAACACCACCAGGTTTCATTATGTTTCCCATGTTTTGTGTGCCATATTTCTTTTTAATTCCGCTAAACAGAATATTTCTCAGAATAACGAGTTTGCTAATCATAATAACAATAACAATATTACAATTAAGATAACACTTGATCTTTAAAAAAAAAAGAAAAAAGAAAAAAATGAAACTAGATAAAAACAAATAATGAAAGACACTTATTATCATAATAGGTCTGTTTTCTTTTAAAAGAGCTCTATATTTCTATATTTTCTCAGATATTTGTCCTTGTTCCATATTTAAAAAAAAATCTTTCCAGACTCAATTTCAATCTCTTACCTTTTCTTCTGTAAGAGTCATTAGGCGTTAAAAGTCTTTGTCCAAGAACGTGTCCGAGTCTGTGTCCGTGTCCGAGGTTATAATCCACTGTTTTCGCACTGTTAACGTTAAAGTTAACGTTAACGCTAATGCCAGAGCCTGGCTTTCTGTTCAGTCACACAAGGGGAAAAATATATTCAGGCTCCTGGTTGAGGTTGTAGAAAACAGAGTTGAAAAGAGGCCTCAGTCAGAGGGCCTCCGTGGTTTTTTTTCTGTTTTGATGTTTTAATGTTTGCTGAAGTCAGTGTCGTTTTTTGTTTTTTTTTGTCTTTATTCCGCTGGGAATAAAATTTAATCCGCTGTGGTGACAATCACGTCTAGCACAATGAAATACAAACATCACCTCTGGATACAAAAGGAACTGAAATTAAAATAAAGAATTAAAAAAAGCTGACATATAGGCATTTTTTATAATTATAATTATAATAATACGTGTAATAGCCATAAAATTGTATTCATGTCTTTAATATAGAGGGACAAATCATCATAAAATTGAACATTTCCCTCTTTCGCTCTCTATCTCTCTCTGTGTATAGCAGCATTTAGATAAAAATTCACATTTTGCTTTTAGTTACGTTACCTATTATTGTGTTATCGTTGTGGTTAGCATAGTTTGTTGGTGTTGGTGATTTTATTTCCCCCCCCCTCAAGCCATACAATTCAATTTAATTCAACATCATAACGCTAAATGTTCATACTGCAACAGGAATCTGGGATAAATTTCACTGTAAGGATGAACAAAACATGACACGTCACCAATAACCCTGTTAGTAAAATGCAACAAGAAAAGGGAAAAGGGGTTTCAAGGACTAAAAATGAGTCAAAACAGAAACTCCAGGATCTCCAGAAAAATCCTGACGTTTGGCCATTTGGCCATTTGTGAGCACACTAAAGGTCGGCAAAGTGCAGCCGCTTAATCCTTCCAAAGACGTGGCTTTCGGTCAGAAAAAAAAAATTAAAGATTCCTCATAATTTATTTCTCTGAATGAAAATATATTTATATATCGTGTAGTTTCACAGTTTCATTTTTTTTGTTTTCAGATTTTTAGATAATTGTCTTTTGCCCTTTAGGTTCCTTCAAAAAAAAAAGAAAAGAAAAAGAAACAAAAGAATGCTCTCTCTTTCTCTTCCTTCCACCTTGAAGTGTTTAAAGGACAGAGAAAGTGAGAATATGGCGGAGTCCATCAGAACAAAACACAAGCCCTCGACACAGTGCTGGTCTGTCTAATCCATCGACCCTGAATGCTACTGCAAACCTCTATATCTAACGAAATTATAATCATGACCTATTGTTGTCTTTTCTTGGCACTCCTACACTGACGATATAATACTTTCAGCTGCTTGCATGGTATATACATATTTAGAACACATCTGTATGTTCAATATACATATATAAAAATTTTGCTCTCGGATTTATGAACGCCTCATTTACTGCATACTGTGTGTGGAGTTATTTTCTTACAGCATCTTAGCTGTAACGATGCACGCTGACATATCTAACATATTGTTCTTAAACTTTTCAGTGAGATAGCATCTGTGGATCTGCCTTATAATGCCGATGCACAAAGATTTAGCTTTGGCATGTATCTCTGCAAGTTTGGCACATAATTTCATAACATATTGAACACCGTGTGAGAGCATTTGCTCTGCTGATGGTATCGTTTTGACATTGATTGGAGTGAGTGTTGGTTCGGTACGTGTTAATCTAAATGCTGCGGCATCTGTCTTTCTTTCTTTTCCTTCCTCCCTCTCTCTGTACCTCTGTACTTTTTCTCGTGTAGGTAATATGTCATACAATGCTGGGTCTACCTCGCTCGTTACTCCTGAGAACAACAAACCCACGGGGGCTGAACAGCCAGTACACTTCATCTGTTTCTGTCTCCCTCTTGCCATCTTTCTATTTTTCCTTCCCTTGTTTTATCTCTCTATTCCCTTTCTCTCACACTCTCTCTCACTCTCTCTTTCTCAGATCTGTGTCTCTTGAACATTCTCCTTGGAGCCACTCTTAAAGAGTAAAGGCTCAATTTGAGGGTTCTGCCCTTTACCCATTAGGCCTTTAAGTGATCCATGGATGCCGAGGGTAGGCAGGGGCATTGAGGATGGAATGGAGCTCACCGAGACAGGCACCTGGGAACAGGAGATCGGTGTGGGTTGGCCCTGGGAACAAGGGTTGTTGTTGTTGTTGAGGCCAATGCCAGAGCTACCAGAGAGCCCCAAACTCATCAGGTTGTTATTGAAGTGGTGTGGCTTGTAGTAGTGGTTAAGATGGTCCGTCCGAGCCAGGTTGGGTAGGTTGACAATCTCCGGGTGATGCAACCTCAGGCTCTGGCTTCCTCCACTGGCACCAGCCTGGGGCATAGTGGAACCACCAGAGATCCCGCTTCCACGGACGCTGGCGCTGGCGCCAGGGCCGATCTCGTCCTCTACATTGATAATCTCGATAGCTCTCGCTGGACCATGGTGCTTGTGCAACTGGTGCTGCTTCCTCAGTTTGTAGAAGACCACCAGCATGACAGCTGCCATGAAGGTAATAGCCACAAAGCAGCCAATGATGATCTTGGTAGTCTTCATTACATCATCCAGCCCGCTGGGGTAGTTCGGCTCAGAGACTGTGACAGTAAACGTGGGTTTGGTTGCTCGGGGAGAAGACGAGGATCCAAAAACTGATAGAGAGGAAGCTGTTGTCGGAATGGCATCATGCCAGAGATGTCCAGAAGGTGTAGGACCAGGGATGTGGATAATAGTCTCATTGATCGAACGTAGGGCTGAGTCCTCTTCTCCTGTGGATTCTACAGTTTCAACAGTGACAGTAGTAAAGTAGGTGTAATTGACACTGGTGTCTGCTGCGGTGACATTCAAGACGGCAGTTGCTGTGGTGTTGCCAGCTGAGTTGGTCACCATGCAGGTGTATTGACCGGTGTCACGCAAGGTGACATTTGTGAAATTCAGAGTTCCATCATGGAGCACAGAGATTCGGACGCGATATGATCCATGGGTCATCAGAGTTCCATTGGGTGTAATCCAGTTTACAGATGTCATGGAGGTTCCAGTACGGCACTTGAGTTCAGCAGCCATGCCTTCAGTCACATTGAGGTCAGTGGGTGGCTCGACGATAACAGGGGCGTAGCATGTGAAGTGGCTTTGGTCCAGCTCTCCAATGTATTTGCCCTTCAGGTATGGTGGTGCATGGCATCGGGCACAGCAAGTTGTGTTACTTGGGACAGTTTCTTTCAGCCACCAGCTAAGCCATAGCACATCACAATTACACACCCAGGGGTTGTGGTTGAGGTGCACTCTCTCGAGCTTCTGCAATGGGGTGAAGAGATCATGGGGCAGCGAGTGCAGGGAATTGTGGGATAGATTCAACTCTTCCAGACTCTTGAGGTCATCGAAGGCATTGCGTTCAATGACAGACATCTGGGAGTGCATAAGCCACAGTTTGCGCAAAGACTCCAGGCCTTGGAATGATCCAGGTCTTATGATTTCCAACCTGTTTCCAGAGAGCTCCAGCTCCTCCAGTCGGATCAAAGGTGTCAGGTTGGGGATGTCCTTCAGACCACACATGCCCAGGTTCAGGTAGCGCAGATTGACAAGGCCAACAAAGGCAGCGTCTGAAATGTAGTCCAGCTTTTTGAGCTCACCCAAATCGAGGCGGCGAAGGGAGGGCACGCGGTGGAAGGCATAGCCTGGCAACGTCTCGATGGGGTTGTTTCGAAGCCAGAGCTCCCGAAGCTTGCTGAGATACTCAAACGCTTGTGATGGCACCAGCGTGAGACGGTTGTCAAACAGTTCCAATGTGTTGAGGTTGGGGAGGCCATTGAATGCGCCAACTTCAATCTGACGAATCTGGTTCTTGGAAAGCTGGAGGATCTCCAAATGTCGCAAGTGCTTGAAGGTATCTGATCTTATCACCTGGGTGAGAGAAGTTCACATTAAGTCCTTTGCTTTCATGGACTGGACAGTGTGAGCAGTATTTATTCTGTGATGTGACTCCTACATCATAAATGACATCATTATATAAACTGTCAGAAGTTTAATATTACCATTAGAGGAATGCAAGTTAAAAATCAGCCTCATTATTGAAGTTATGTCTGTGCCTGATTTGCATGTCCACTTCTCATAAAATATTTAGACAAGCAGTGCACTCGATACAAACATAAAGTACATTCCATAAATTAGTGTTGAGCAGAGAACCAAAAAAACCTGGAGTTTCAAACCTCAATTTGTTTGTTCTATATTTGCAGCGTACCATGTTTTAAAAGGCAAGTGCTCATAAAACATTTCTAAGTTACCGCAGCCATGAATTAGCTCATCTATTTGACAGTACTACCTGGTAAAAAGCTCACAGCACCTTGCAGCAGGCTGCTGGTGGCACGTGTAAAATAAATTTATCATGGATGGAGACATATCTTTACTAAACCACCAGGCAGAACCAAGGCATATCTTGTTAGATGTGGCTGAAATCCCTCTCGACACGTGATGAAGGACGACTGCACCGTTTCAAGCACCGTTGCAATTTCACACATTCGGGACTCAGGGAGAACTGGCACATTAGCGGCAGCCTAAGCTACTTCCCTTTGGAAGAGAGCAAAAAGGCTCCTCCTGGCTCATCGCCATCACCCTCTCTATATGAAGAACAAGAAGGGAGGGGAGCAAAAGTGAGACTGTGAAACCCTTTGGGCTGGGGGGTGTTCAAGACAACTGAGAAAACCTGTCAAATCTTTAATCTCTGGGTAACACAGCGACGAGAGGAAAAGAAGCCAAAAGAGAAAATATCTAGGATGCCTTCAGGTGCTGAAACATTTTTAGATTTTTAATCATTTCAAGTGGGGCTCTGGGATACAACAAATCAAATTTTTTATGCTAACAGGTAGGCATGATGAATGGTGTTATTATTATTATTATTATTATTATTACTGCTACTATTATTATTATATATTTCAATAGCGTGAATGTTTTTATTACCCCTTGCAAACCACGAGGGATTACCTCTCTAAATTGTCCAAGTGTTTAAGCACAGAATCTCGGACCCTGTTGTTCAAATTGGGTCGCTTTGCAACACCTGATTCAGCATTGAAACTCAAACTGCTTTGGGGGGGTAGAGGACGGTAATTATTTTTATTTGCTTTCTGTCTCAGCAGTCAAGTGAAAGATGCTTACACGGCCTTCTTCTCGCAGTTTAAGCAACGCTCGGGTTACCAGCTCTTGGTGCTGCAGTAATTACAACTGTGAAACCGTTGACAGACAAGCGGCAAACACACAATCGAGTGAACAAACAATGCAGCTCTGTAAGTAAGTGATCAGATCAATATTTATCAACACAATATTTACCAGTATTGAGTTCTCCTGTAAGTTGAGGTATCGTGTATTGTTGGATATATTTTCCGGAACCTCGTCCAGGTTTCGTCTCGTACAGATCACTCGGCTCGCTTGATTGGAGCAGCTGCAAGGTGTCGGGCAGGTCGACGTGGCTCCTGCGATGTCTTGGCCCAGGAGGAGGAGCCAAAACAGCAGCTGGGCCAATAGGAAAAAGAAGGGGGCAGGGTTAGGAAGGCCGGTCACCGTGGTGATCCGCATGGCATCTGGGTCATGACCTTCCTGTATTCCAAGTGTAAAGTGTGTGTAATTAAACTTATTCCAGAAGGTAAATGTCCGTTTTGGGATTCCACCACCAAGTGTCGATTTCAGATTAGTTAAACATTGTTTTTCTTTCTTTTTGTTCTCCTCAGGTGATTTAATTTCTCTACTGTCTCCTGTTTGTCCTTTCTTTGTATGTTACTTCACACACAGGTGACTCATGTACACATATTGTATCTCCTTAGTCTTCACAGGTCCTCCATGGATTCCATAAGCCTCTCCGAGTGGAATGACTGTAAAAAAAGGGGAAAAATGAGACATCATGACTTTGAGAGAAGGTCAAAACACAGCGATAAATCCTGTTTTAAATGCTCTCCTAATTACTATGAAGTGTGCAAAGTGTATTAAGAATAATTACACAGCAACCATGCATGAACCTCCAGAGCAATAAAAAAACACTCTCTTTGTTGAGGTACTGCAGTCTCTCTTTTTTTAAAAGCAATCCCCGGAGAAAATATGCCTCAGGAAGGATCGTTTTATACTCCATTATGATTTTCCACACCCTTATTATCTTTACGAGTGGCCTATAAAATAAAATAAAAAAATGCTTTTCAGTCACAGGTCTTTACAGGTAAATTAAATTCTTTGCTAGTTCAATACACAAGTGTCAGAATTGTATTTCTAATCCTTGTCAATTAAGTAAAGAATAACGCACAACAACAAAGCTGTGTTGATAGAGGAAAATAATAGGAAATTAACTCTTTTCCTATAATAACATGTACCAAAGTGTTTTATTTGACGTATACCCTAACAACTTGCCTACGATTTGTATGTTTTGCTTATTACTTCATCCATCATACTTTTCAACCATTTACAGGTATATTTAATGTTGTAGAACGTCCATAGTTCCTGTTCTCCATTACATTATAGAAGCTGTAAATAGTCAGTTCCTCACCTTTGTTCCCTTTTATAAAATTAAAAGACAAAAAATTGCAGCTTGTCATGCTGCAAAGAACCACAAAGAGGCGTAAACTCCTCTGTCCTGAAGATGTCATAAAAATTAAAGTTACCGCTTAACCTTTGACTGTTACAAATTACTGACACTGGAGACTCCTTTTATACAGGTGAAATACAGAATACAGATACAGAAATACAGATATTCTTACAGAAAACGTCACCATATCAACAAAAATTCCAACTGCGAATGAGTTGTTAGTGTAGAAATGCTTTGAATTATTGCTGGAACTATTGTCAGAGCTGCTGTTATGGAAAATTAATCAACACCTCCTGACCAATCGGATTTAAGAATTCAACAGTGCTTTGATATAATTCTATATATGCTGCTTATCCCAATGCTAATGGCATGCTGAGGGTATGAGACGGCACAGCCTATTTCCTCTGATTGATGGCTCGTTCAGTGCCGACCCCCAAGCTGAAGAGAAGCGACCCCCACTGCTGGCTTATTTTGACCTCGGTGACCTTATTTAAGAGCATCTGGTGAAACACAGGCTGTTATTAATGGCGACGGTCCACATAATGGACATGGCACGCAAACCCATTTGACACGGGGAGGCGTCAGAGCCTGGCGGGAAAATGAGGGATAGGTTGCGAGGGATTACGAAACTGATAGATTACTGCACAGCTGCAGGGAGAGGAAGAAATGATCAACGTTAATGGATGAGTGCTGAAAAAGAGAGAGGACAGAAGGTGAAAGAGAGACAGTACAGGATGAGCACGAGATCGAGAAAAGAAGCAGGGAAAAAAGACATATGGAAAGTGAAAGGACATGAGAGATAGAAGGAGAGACAGAGGCATTAATATTAATAATCTCTCCCAGTGAAAGAGAGGAGAAGTGCTCGAGAGAAGGAGATGAATATGAAACACCGAGATGGAGGGAGGGCAAGCACAACACGGAGGCACATATAAAGCAGAGGGAGAGAGGGAGAGAGGGGACGATGCGGAAGAAAGACAATACAGGGGGATGAATATAAATCAGGTAAAGATGGACAGAAAGGAGGAGAGGAGAAGAGGAGAATGAAAGCTGCATTAGAGACCAATAACCCTGGTTAGATTGACCAATAATGCGCACATGGTGTGTAATGGCTTTACAACTACACACACACACACACACACACACACACACACACGCAATCCAGTCTGCAGACTCTGCATGCCACTGTGTGTTAGCCCAGATTTGCAATTCTGCTGTATCCCAATAGATTCCCGAACCCCACATGGCAGCCTGTCTGGCTCGGTTTTGCGAAAAAAAAGGGGCAGATAATCGCCATAAAACCGTTTATTAAAACATCATGCTCTGAATTAGCGCCACCTTCATTTTATTTACCCGCGCCATGTCATCTTCACGCATGACTGACACGAGACACAATTAGCTGTGAGTGTGAAGCGCCACGTTAAGTGACTGTGATGGGGGATGACATCTGCTGCCGTTGTCACTGAGTCAGACGAATCAGAATCAGAATCAGAATCAAACTTGGAATAAAAAAATCTGAATCAGATGCAGGCCTCCGCTACGTTCAAACACGGCGGCCACGTGTTACTGTGAAATTTGGAACTTCAATAGAAACGCATCAGTTGCTCAAATTCATGTCTAGTTAGCATGCTTACAAAGATTAAAGGAGACATTTGTTATTTAGACACAACAAGCGCCCCCTCCCTTACAAAAGACCACCACTCTGCTGAAACGATGCATGCCTGTAGTAAAAAGAGTGGCGTGGCGTCATATCATGCTACAGCACCCCCTGCTGTTTATGTTAAATTTGCGGCAGCCATCTTGCATATAAGTATTATACGGGTTTAATAGTGTTCACGGGTGACACTAATTAGAGTCTGTGAGCTCATGTATGTGGAAGGAGGTAGATAGCACTTTCCTCCGAGTGTGTTACGCAGCATGAGCAACAGATCGAAAAGATCTGGTAGTCTGCTTCACATGTCTGAGGAAGCACGTGTTAGCCTTGATGCCTGATTAGTAGCTGTGGTAGAGGCGAGATGGCTGGTGGGTGGGACTTGGGCCAAATGAACAAATTAGAGAGAATAAAAAAAATTAAGTGTTCAGGGTAGGGCCATTACCATATATGGTATCAGGGCATCTCTGGTTGCATATATTATAAATGGGAGTGGCTACAAATTTAACAAGTGTATCCACTCTTCATGTCCTTCACCCCATCTTAGTGTCCCTACCTTCATCCAATCCCTAACCTCCTTCCATCCTGCTCTTGTTCGCTTCCTCTCTCTCTCTCTCTCTCTGTTGGTGTGTATTCCTCAGGGTCCGGTTAGTGTGTAAATACTGCACTGCCCTCTGCGTTTGATGAAAGATTAACCTGCTGCTCTGACACACATTAACCCTTTAGCCTGGGCTCTGCACCAGCATCCTAACATGTCTCTCTCTCTTTTTCTCTGCTCTATCCATCCCTTGCCCCTCCCTCTCTCTCCTCCTCTCCTCTCTGTCAATTCAGACCTTAGCAAAGAGAGTTACCATGGTTACCTTTTCACCAAACTCTCCCTTTCTCTCTCACTCCAGCTGTATCCATCCCATTCCGCCATCCCCCTCTCCTTCCTCCATCTTCCTCTCATTAGCACGCACAAACACACACACACAGACACAGACACACACACACACGCGTATCTGCATTTAAGACGTCTCACAAAGTAGGCTGCGTGATGCGTCATGACCACAAGGGCTGCATAAGTGCTTGACACACAAACACACACCCACACACACTATTCATGTACGAATCTTGCACGTTTCATTGAACGGTCTGAGAGAATGTTTGTTTCCTGACATACGATGCAAGCATGGCTACTAAAAGCCCTTTAAACCTCAAACGTGCATGCTCTGGGGCATCATCACGTGAACAAAAAGTACAACGACGTAAAGACACGCAGACAGCCACAGACGAAAAGGGCCTTACTATTTTTGCTTCATCTCTGCGTTCAGCCTCTGCTTATGCCACTCAACAAGAAATCTTTAAACTAAAGTGCCCCACAGGCACAGAAAGAAGAATGCTTAATCAGCAAAAGGAATGAAAACAGATCTTCTGAAGCAGAACTACTTCAGCGCAGATCTGTCATGAATATACTGATTGTCTTCTGGGCTCTCTGTCACTTACGGATGCTCCGGCTCCACATCTAATGTATATTTTACTGAAATTGTAAAAGCAACTATAACATTTAATTCTAGAATTTATTTCTGACTGCTGTTTAGACTTATAGCAGTGTGTATTTTTATTTATGAGATGATACCGTGTACCGTATATACCGTGTATCATCTCATCACTGAGAAAATCAGGTGTGACTTAACAACGACTTAACATGGCAAAGTTTGGAGATGAAGAAGCCACGCCTCCTTCAATAGTACAGGTATAGAGGCCACGCCTCTTTCAACAGACAGACACAGCGGCCACGCCTCTTTCAGAAGGACAGGTGTAGAGGTCACAATACCACTATTAAAAGCCATTATATATTATATATATAATATATATATATATATATATAACAATTATTTAGAGCAAATAAATTAAAACCACTATGAAAATATCTTTAAAAACGATTTTTATAACATTAAAACCACTACATTAAAAGGTAGAGTAATTATTAACATTTAAACCAATATATATATATATATATAGAATTTATAACATTCATATTAAAAATATAAAAAAATGAGCTTGATTTAAGTTAAAAACAAACAGACCTGTAAAAGAATATTAGTGAACACTTTTGAGCGCGCAAGTTTAATTAAGACACGACGACCCTGAAATGGCGCCTAAACAAACGAAAGTTCTGTTTAATAGTTTAACAGTGAGGAAATCAGAGGATCAGACAGAACAAACACTCTGGCACAAACAGATAGAAAAACACTTTCTGTGATTCGGTTCATAAATCTAACAGCGTTTGGTTTCCAAAAATACCTGAGCAATATGATTTTACACTCAGAGAGATATCTCATTTCAGCAAATCCCACTTGCACAATGCTTCTTTTCACTGCGCAGAGCATGATGGAGCTCAGATATGACAGCGCAAGTATTACACATGGATCTTTTTATTACATATCGTCACTCTGAATGCCATTTAAATCCTACATATTGTCCCTTTAAACTGTACTGTGATGTGATTTTTAAAGACGTTTAATGCAGAAATCTGAGTAAATGTTTGGCGAGAACATTCAAGGGTTGCAGTGTGTACGCTGCTGGGAAAAAAGAAATGAAAATCAATTTTTACAGGTTTATTTATTAATTACCCCCAAGTCACCCCTGTTTGGAGAGAGTACACTGTGAGCAGGAGACTGATAGGATCTGAAGCGTTGAACGCTGTTATGATATAGGGTATTAAAATTGTGGGTAGAGGTAGAGGTAGGGATAGGGGTGAGGTAATTAAAGTTAGGAGCAGATTGTAAAGGTAGGTTAGTTTTAGCGTAGGGTTTAGAGTTAGCAGCTATGTGTAGGGTGGTTAAGGTTAGGGGTAGGCTGTGGGGGCTAGGGGTAGGGTTTAGGATATTATGGTAAGGTGTAGGACAACTTTAGCAGGTTAAAGTTGGGGTAGTATGTAGGGATTTGGGGTTATGTGTTTACAGGAAGGATTTATGGGTAGATTATGGTTTGGGGTAGGATGAAGTGGTTAGAGATTATGTGTAGGGTTGTTAAGATTAGGGGTTATGTGTAGTGTAGTAAGTTTACAGATAGGGTGTTAGGTTAAGGGTAGGTTAAGGCTGGCATGGGGTGTAGGGGCTAACCTTACCGCTGACCCGAATGTAGGGTATTAAGGTTATGGGTAGGGAATAAGGGTAGTTTAAGATTTGAGGCTGGGTGTAGGGGCTAGGTGTAAAGTGTAGGGTTAAGGTTAAAGGTAGGGTGTAACGGGGCAGGTGTACAAATTAGGTATTATGTGTAGGGTTGTTAAGGTTGGGGGTAGCATGTGGGGGTAAAGGGTTGTGTAGGGTGACTAAGGTTAGGGTTAGTGTGTAGGGGTTAAGGGTAGAGCGTAGGGAATTAGGGGTAGGGTATAGGGTAGGTTAAGGTTAGGGTTCAGGGTTTAAGAGCTATGTGTGGTGTGGTTATCATTAGGAGTATGGTGTAAGGGTGGGTTAAGGTTAGGAGTAGGGTTTTAGGGGTAGGTTAAGGTTTGGGGAAGGGTATAAGGTTTAGGGGTTAAAGGGTAATTAAGGTCGGGAGTAGGGTGTAGGAGTTAGGGGTTATACATAGAGTGATTACAGTTAGTGGTAGAGTGTAGGGTTACGTGTAGTGTATAAAGATTGGGGTAGGTTAAGGTGAGGAGTCAGGGTGCATGGTTTAAAAGTTATGTATAGGGCATTCAGGGTGGGATATGTTTACAGTGTTAAGGTTATGGGTAGTATGTAGGGCCTAGAGGTTATGAGTAGGGTATTAAGGTTAGGGGTAGGGGACAAGGGTTATATGTAGGGTAATAATGGTAGGGGTAATGGTGCACAGTGTTAGGGTGTAGGTGTGTAGCTATGTGTATGGTTATTAAGGTTAGTGGTAGTATGTAGGGGGTAGGGAGTAGGGATTTACATGATCATGAGCTGCAGTAAATCAGTGATGAACAGCATGATATGCAGCAGTGTTCACTCTGGAGCGGAATATCTTTTTGAAGCATGCACTAAATGTAGCATTTACATTCATAAATTATGAATCAGCATTCGTGATTATCATAAATCTTAATCATAATCTGGCATCTGCTTTCTTAATAAATGAACGTTTCATTGTGTTCGAGTTGCACTGCTCTATATTCCCCTACATTATCCCTCTTCTGTGAGAGCAGATATAAAATATTCACAGTAAAAATGCATAAAAGACCAAGTAGAGCTTGTGAATGCCTGAATTATTTTCAGACTAGAAAGAATTTAAATAAGTGCAAGAACCACAGAAAAACAATAATACTGCGTAAAATAATAAATCTAATATGCGTCTACTGTATTGCCAGAATTTTGCCGAACAAATAGTCCTAATTGTAATTATCACATTAATCACTTCGAAATTTGGTTACATTGAACAAAATGGCTTCCACGCTCATTATTCAGCAGCTTATAGAATAGCACTTGATCCAGCACATGCTAGTTCCATTCTTTGAATACTCAGTGGAAAAGTGAACAGGTTTATACACCACGGTTTTGCTGTAGTGTTTAAACCGGTCCCTCATTACTCCACTCTGCAAAGCGTCTAGATTTGATATCCTTAATTAGCTTGGAAAAGCCTAACAAGATCCTCTTATATCAACTCCTTATATTGTCTAGCATGGTGTTCCTGCACCTTAGGAGAAATTGCCAAACCTTAAGTGTGCATCAGTGCCATGCAGAAACCTCGCAGGCATTTAAAACAGCCGAAGCCGAGCCAGGAGCAACGGACTCGCAGACTCGTCGAGCTGAGGCTTTTACAGCGGTGAATGAGGGCATTGTGCGACGTCATGACACTCAGCCATTTAATTAACGCAGAGAGACGCACAGTGCGCCGAAACACTGCCTCTTTCTTCAGCAGCCTTTTTGTGCTGCAAGAAACAGGAAGTCGCTTTTCTTTGGTGAGGGGGCTGAGCGGTGGAGCAGGCCGCACTGCTGAGAAAATAACAGATCGGTGTAATCAGCCTGGATTCTTGGTATGTCTTAATGTTGGTCATTAGCATGAAAATGAAAAATAAATAATATTTTGTATTGTAGCACATCAGCTGATGGAAAGAAATAAAATTCATGGGCTAGGAATGTACATTTCTCCTTCAGACGCCATATAGCACTCATAGGATATAAATCATTTATAAATGATAAGCCACACCTCCTTCACTGTGACTGACAATCAGAGAGACAAAACCTACTTCTCTTGGACTCAAGAACAGAGGCCAAACCTACTTCCACTCCGCTCAAGGAGTAATGCAGGACAAATTAGACGCAGACATCACTTTTGAATGAGAATCGACGTGCATTCACTCACAAACATGTACACATTGCACTATGAAGTACGACTAATAGCACACTAATGTAACAGCATTGTGTTGCGCATAGGATTTCTGATTTATGAGTGGACTCGAGCCCCCGAGTTCAAACGTCCTGTGCCAGGTTTCAGGCGCTATGTCGGCACAGGTAAATCAATGCAACAGTCAATACTTAACCTACGGCTACACCAGTTAACACACACACACACGCACACACACACACACACACACTCACACACACACAGACACGTGAATAAGAGGCATAGTATCTCCCTACATCTTAATGCATCAATGCCTTTCATGTTTTAATAACTTCCTTTGAAGGACTTTCATTAAAAGTAGAAATTAATTTAGAAATAATTAATACTTTTAAACAATTGCTGATTATATTAATAAATAACAATAATATAATATGTCTGTCCTTGCAAAAAGATGCAAGAAGTGCTTGAACGACAGTGAAGGGGGTGTGGTCTCTGTGCTTGATTCTTAAAGGGGGTGTGGTCTCTGTGCTTGATTCTTAAAGTGGGTGTGGTCTCTGTGCTTGATTCTTAAAGGGGGTGTGGTCTCTGTGCTTGATTCTTAAAGGGGGTGTGGTCTCTGTGCTTGATTCTTAAAATGGGTGTGGTCTCTGTGCTTGATTCTTAAAGGGGGTGTGGTCTCTGTGCTTGAGTCATATAAGAGGTGTGGACTCTGTGCTTGAGTCATATAAGAGGTGTGGACTCTGTGCTTGGTTTTTAGGAGTCCAATGGAAGGAGGTCTGGTCTCTGTGTCTGTCAGTCACAATGAAGGAGGCATGGCCTCTGTGTCTGTCAGTTACAGTGAAGGAGGCGTGGCCTCTGTGGCTGTCAGTTACACTGAAGGAGGCGTGGCCTCTGCGTCTGTCAGTTACAGTGAAGAAAGTGTGGCCTCTGTGTCTGTCAGTCACAGTGAAGGAGGCGTGGCCTCTGTGTCTGTCAGTTACAGTGAAGAAAGTGTGGCCTCTGTGTCTGTCAGTCACAGTGAAGGAGGCATGGCCTCTGTGTCTGTCAGTTACAGTGAAGGAGGCGTGGCCTCTGTGTCTGTCAGTTACAGTGAAGGAGGCGTGGCCTCTGTGTCTGTCAGTCACAGTGAAGGAGGCGTGGCCTCTGTGTCTGTCAATCACAATGAAGGAGGCGTGGCCTCTGTGTCTGTCAGTCACAGTGAAGGAGGTATGGCCTCTGTGTCTGTCAGTCACAGTGAAGGAGGCGTGGCCTCTGTGTCTGTCAATCACGATGGAGGCGTGGCCTCTGTGTCTGTCAGTCACAGTGAAAGAAGTGTGGTGTTCCACTCCATTACACTAACACTTTATTAAAACTGGCTGCACAACAATATCATAATGACTGACATGCGCACACACACACACACACACACACACACACACACACACACACACACACACACACACACACACACACAGCATTTACAGAGCAGGTACAGAACATTAAGTTCCCATCTCTCAGAGCAATGTGAAGTCAGTCTGTGGGTG
>JAQMYM010000008.1:960239-974723 GCA_030014255.1 Parauchenoglanis ngamensis | reverse complement strand
GGAGAGGGAGTGAGAGAGAGGAAGAGAGAGGGAGAGACAGAGGGAGAGAGAGAGAGAGGGAGACGGAGAGGGGGGGAGAGACAGAGAGAGAGAGAGAGTAACAAACGAGTGGGTGAGTGAATAAAAGTGTTCACATGACAGCACTCAGTAAATTCACTCTAATCTTAGATTTATTACGCTAATAAGGCCGACGTCACTACACTCCTCTCTCTCTCCTCCCCCTACCCCCCGCCCCCCCCCTGACGCAATCCTGAGCAGTCATGTGACCTGAACGTTAGTGACACCGGCCCATCAGACATCATTATCATCTGACCACACCTCTTTATAATGTATTCATTTTTGACTCCGCCCCTTTCTTTAACAGTTGTGCCAATCTGCTCCAAAAACACAACTCTGCATTTCTTCTTATTTATTTTGCGCCAGTGCCATGATGCCAAAAATAACAGCCACGTGTTAAAAGAAAAAAAAACCTTATTTCTAATTGTAGCCTTCCATCTGGTCTGCGCTCGTTTAGACTCTCTCTCTGACCCGAATTAAACTCTGTGAAGCTAAACGCAGACGCCGGCGACGTGTCCACATCTCACACACACTCGGGAGGACGCCGGAGCCCTCGCTGCTCTCGTTACTGAACCAGGATCGAAATAAATCTGACCGCCGCTTTAACCCGAGTCCGAGCTTCTTCACACATGATTGAACTCCGCCGCCGCTCCGTTCACACACGAGCTCAGTGCAGAGTTCATTACACATAAAACTGTACTAATATGTGTGTGTGTGTGTGTGTGTGTGTGTGTGTGTGTGTTTGTCTACAGCAGATTTCACATCTTCTATAACTTAAATAAACCCTACCACCTCAAACCACCCTGAATTTTATTTATTACCCCTGATGCCATTCGTTCAGAATGAAATCATAATTGTAGGCAGGAATTCATTCAGTATAAAGAATTACAAAACAACTGTAAAACCAATACAATGATGTCATCATGAACCATTTCCTCTTTCCTGAAGTTGCGTAAATGTAAAGGTTTTCACGGCCAAACTTTGAACAGATAATTCCTACCAGATTTACACACATTCCAGATGCGCTCATTTTCTGTATACCTGTATAAGTGTGCATATATTCATGGAATAGTTGCATTTAGCCACGCCCACAAAGCTCTATAAATGCTCACAGAGAGCTGAAAACATCAGCACGGTGACCAAACAGTGAACAGTGACTAAAGTGTCCAGTAATGCAGCTCAGCCACTGCAGCGCATCAGCTACCACACACACACACACACACACTAACCGTTACTTACGCGCTAACTGAACAGCTAGCCTTCTTGGACTAATACAGAAGTGACTGAGTGTGTAACTGACACAAATGCATGATGTAAACTCAACAGCGGAATCTGTACCCGTTATAAAATGACAGGAACTCATCGATGATTATGCAATTCGTTCACGTGACGAGGTTCACGTTAGTGAGTCGCCTTATAGGAGCGAAACGTAGGATACATACATAACTGGAGTTTTCAGCAGCATATTTCTCGCGTAAATGCTGCAGTAATCAAGTGATGAATTTATTTGTTAGTATCCGGTAGTATCCCTTATTTCTTTTCTTCTCTCAAACGAGTGACGAAACAGAAGGAAATGAGCTCATCAATGTGCTGAATATGATAATTAGGTGGATCCTGATTGGCTGATGGAGATGGAAACCCAGCCATATGATCACATGATGCTACGATGCAAACAGTTAACATAGCGTTAATAATGTGTGTGTGTGTTTGAGAGGAAGAGCGAGCGTTATTGAGATGCATTGGTGTGTGTGTGTGTGTGTGTGTGTGTGTGTGTGTGTGTGTGTAGTCCAGGAAGCTCCTTTCTCAACACAGTTTTACTTCAATGATTCATTTGTTAAATGAATTACACCCTCCCTGTGTGCCGTGTGTGTGTGTGTGTGTGTGTGTGAAGCCTAATGTCCTCCCATTAGAGCTGTCCTTATGTCGATTTTGCTCCAAACCCCTGAGTCTGCTACTGAGGACTGTTTTGCAGCTCGTGCTTATTATTCCTGTTTGAAGAATGCACTTCTGCATGATGAAGAAAAACAGACCCTGATGGTGTTTTACTTTGATTATAGTAACAACATCAGCGCACATTTGGTTCTGTCACAACTAGTCGTAAATTACACCTATGTCAAATGTTACACTCCGGTGGCGTCTTTTTTCGCTGATATCTTCAGGACGCGGCGTGGCGAGGCTTACTGACCAGCGAGATAATATTAACTTTGTCATATTGTTCTGTTTGTAATGTAATGAGATTTTATCACGCATAAGAGCGATAAATATGGCTTTCTGTTCGCTTGATGCGCAAACTATAACGTTATTGCATAAGAATTTTTATTATTTTAAATGTATTTTTAATACATTTATTTTAGTTTATAAAATAATTTTTCTTTTCTTCCATTTTTTTTTTACATTTTAACATTTGTTTGCGATATATATATATATATATATATATATATATATATATATATCTGAATCTTTTCCACTGTGAACGTCCGTAATAGCGTTTATTATGGCAAATCCTTTCTGAGATATTATGAAATCTTCTTTTATTAATAGAAATTTTATAATCCGTTTATTTTTTTAACTAAACTAAAAAAATGGATTGATTTGACATTAAAATTTTCTACATAATGTACAAAATTGTACGAATCAATCAATCAGTCAATCAAATCATGGTCTCGATCAATCTCCGAGACACACGGGACCCTGTCCACACCTGTGCTTACAATACAGTAATCACTCCTTTTTCTTTCTGAAATCATTCTAAATAAATTATTGACAGACCAGTCCGTCTCCCGAGTCACGACTGGTCATCGGCGTCTAATTAAGATCCAGCTCAAGTTGTTTTTGCTAAGCTGCGAGTCAAATTCTTGCCACTCGCACTGCTATAAATTAATTTGTTTTTTGCAATTCTGCACTGAAAGCGAAAATGAATTCGTCTCAGATTGCAGATTTGCGTTCAGCGTTCTGAACGAAAACTGCCAATTTATTATTACAATTTAAAGGTGCATGTTTAGCCGTAAAACAGAAGCTTTACAGATAAAACGTTGGACTGAGACGGACGTCTTGTTTAAGAACGTTTCTCAAGCCGTTCCGCTAACACACTCACATTCTCCCTGTTTGCTGCTTTGTTCAGTATTTGCCCTCGCTGCTCTCTTCCCTTTCAGTCTAGCTAATAATAGCGTGTTTGGCCCTTCTGTTTCATGTGTGTGTGAGTGTGCGCTCTGCAGTTCTGCCCTAAGTGAGCAGCGTAGTTGGAGCAGAAACTCACATCATCGGAAGCAAAACAACAGATAGATCCTTTCTAACAGCGGATATGAATGAGATTTATTTATATTGTTAGTATTATTAATATTTATTTGCTGTAGAATCCAAGGGGTGTCTCTTGTATCTAATATAGACGGTAAAGTTGTGCTACTGCTCCAAGAAGATCTCACATCATCATCATCATCATCATCATCATGTGTTTTTTTCCAGCTTCTAAACCCTGTGTTGTGGAATCCGCCGCATGCTTACTAGAGCGATTAACGCACTTAACCATGAGACTCTGTACAAACCTGATCCCATCACCTCTTTACTCACACACCACTGACTCCGACACCACACAAACCCCCCACGGGACACGCTAACTGGGAAAACCCTCTCCTCTCGTGCCAATTACACCAATCCTGCCTGGATTATGCCATCCTTTTTAATATCACTAACCACGGCCGTCTTTTACTGACAATTATTCAATAATTAAAGGGCTGACAGTGTTCATTTATTCCCAGAGAGCTCTGGCTTGGACCGAGCTGCTCAATCAGAGCAGTCAGCCCTAATTAAGCAGGGGGCCGAGTCAGAGCCGAGTGTCAGCAGGAACCGAGGGGTTAGTGTGAGTACGTTCCACACGCTCGGATCAGGACGCGACCCACGACCCTCGCCGGGCTCCTAATGAACACTGCACAGCCACGGGTCTTAAAGGTGCAGTCGTGGTCTCTAATCCGATTCACGTTTTGTGAAATTCAGCAAATAAGTCCCGAGGCTCCGCTAGCCGTCCGTTCCGTGTTCTGTGCGCTGAAAAAAAAAAAATCTGGTGTTCGTACACAGCCCCGGCTCTGTACACGAGGGAACGCAGAAAGTGGCTCGGAACGCAACTCTATTCCAGCCAATCAGCAACAGGGGGCGTATTACAGCCAATCACAGGACAGGAGGAGGGGGAGATGGAGGTTTCGTTGTTAGTGCCGTTGCCTTGGCAATTAATTCGCCCATTAATTTGGGGGGCGGAGCTTCTGAAGGAGCGCTGAAGGGAGGTGTGTATTTAATTGGCTGTTGATTTTAAATATCAACATATCATCGATCTTTCTCCAGAATTGATGATCCTCCCTTTAATATCGAGATTAGACCACACCTGTTCAGCCCCATCCTGGCCGACAAATTTCCAGTGACGGGTTTGAATATGAACGTCAGGAACGACGAACGGGAACTGTAGTGTGACAGAACTGAAGAACAGCGATGGACACAACACCCTGATGAAAACACCCTGCATTTTATAATTTCCCACCTAGTGTGACAACTCCTATGACGTCTTCCTTGACGTTCCTTCCGTAGCAGTTTCTTGACCCTCCTCGTTGACGACACGCAAGGACGCGAGTGATGGTTGGTCGGGGTGGAATTTGCAGTGTTGCCAGGCTCCTGACCGAGAACCGATGGCATTATGGTTGTCTAATCTGACCCGGAGGCCGTCGTCGCCATGGTGACGTCGCCATGGTGACACGTCTCAGCTGTGGTGATTTGGTGGACGTTATCGCTACACTGACACTCTGAGAGAATCACGGTGTGAAGTTAATTCCTCTCCCAATAACGGCTTCAGTTCCTCTTTAGAGCGTCATTAAATTTTAAGGTCAGTCTGAGTGAAGTTTCAGAAAATAAAAAAAAAATGTGTTTAACAATCTGTTCCAGCAGACGTTGCTCTTAAATGTTGCTGTTGTTACCGAGAAACCGCAAAGAAGCGTAAACTCCTCCTGAAGCTGTTACAAAGAGCTGACACTGGAGACTCCTTCCATAAATGTTAACTAATCCATCCATTAATATGAAGTGTCTGATGTACAAGTCCCTGTGAATGAGCTGTTGCTATAGAAATCATCATGTATCCGAGCGAGAGCGTTAATTATAATCAAAGCAGTGATGTGCAGCAGCGCTACTATCAGAGCTGCTGTTATAGAGAATTAATCAACACCTCCTGACCAATCAGAGCGCAGCATTCAACATCGCTGCGAGTGCATAACTGAGGAAATATTACAACTATAAAAACTATCTACAAATATTACAAGGATAAAAAGCGGAACATTAAAACAGGAGAACTCCCTGTCGCTATAATGACGTTTCCTAAATGAGTGAAAGAGCTGCACGTGACATTTACGCCACGTGAATTGCTCACGTTGTAATGAAGCGCTACAGATGTGTCGCTTTTCATATTTGCTTCAAATTGCATGTTAAAAAAGGAGCGGTGATGAACTTATTTAATATTTATAACTCGGTTGTTATAAAGCGAAAAAAGGATAAACAACTTGTGTGTAAAACGTTAATCATATTTTGTAAATAATTTAATAGATGGTGAACAGAAAGTGATTCGTGCTGTACTTTTGCTTCTTTTAAATTATTCCTTCTTTATGTCATCGTTCACAAATTAACATTAGGTCAGATTCTAAACAAGGTGTGTCAGATATCGATCTGGGGATACGTATCGTATCGTATCGCTGAGCTTTACATGCCTAGAATCTTTAATCTGATTAAATTAGTTGATGAAAATCCCACATCCTCATCATCATCTCTACTTCCTTCAGTGGAACACACAGATTTCCACCCAAAAGCCGGTACGAGCGAACATGTTGTGTTACCACCTGTATTTTTTTCTTAAAATCCTTTCTTAAAAGGTTTTTTTTTTTAAAGCTTTAAGTTTTAAGCAGGCAGTGAGGCGACGCAGCAAAGCATCTGGAATCCGTTCATTTTCCAACAAGTCGCAATTTACAGTGACAGACGGCAAATGTTGCATTTAATACAGACGCGTGTTCACAATTATATTTATTTATTTACATTCCACTAAATGTAACCAACCGCACACTTCGAAGTGGAAATCCTCTCGCTTTGTTCAGCAGCGCTGCTATTTCTCACACAAGATGGATTAGCGGTCCGTGCTAGGTTTAATCACAGAATAATTTTCGTTGTATGACGTGTTTTTTATTGTTTTTTTTGAAGTCATTTACCACCATATCTGAGATAAATCTTTATCATCCTGACAGGTTTGTCTCAGTTCTGTTTTTAGAGTTCTCCAGTTAAGCTAAATGCTAGCAAACTTCAGCTATTTGCTAGAAAAGTAAAAGAAGTGGGCGTGGCCTGGTGATGCGATACATTCTCATTATGCAAATGAGAACCCAGCGGCAGATTCTGTTTCCGCACGTTACGTTTTTATTCAGCGGTTCTTGCAAATGGCTGAGAAACGTACTGATCTACCACTTCGTTTATTGTAGGTTCACAAAGAAACATTTGACGATCCGATCAGTACAAATACGGCCATATTAGCATCAATAAACCTTCTACGGTTTAACAGCAACGACAAATCACGTCCACTGAGAATTAGATTCGATCCCAGCATCTTAACACACCGGGAGAACCAGGGACACTGTATTTTCCACTTTAAAACACACTTAGGACGCATGTCTGAAGGCGTGAAATGAAAGAAAGAAAGAAGGTCACTAGCACTAGCTAGACTGATGTAACCATAGCAACGCTGACTAGCAATCAGCGTGCAGCGATCGGAGTGACCTGAGGCGAAAAATAAAAGTGTGAGTGCAGAGTTAATGCTCGTCATACATCCCTGAATAGCTGACAGGCTGCGTTCCAAATCATCAGCCGCCGCCTCGCTAAACGTCCCGAGGGTAATCCAGGAGGAAAGTGAAGAAAAGTGGCAAAGTGCCCTTTTACTTTTATGCTCCGAAGAGCATAAAACTCACGACCCCTCAGTGTTCGGCGGCTGCTGGCTGTAGAGCCATAAAATCCCCTTTTCTCTGTCTTTTTAAAAATAAATAAAAATTATTGAATAATAAAACTAAGGAAACGGCATTCTTTCAATAATTAGTATAATATGCCCTATTTTTTAAGTATTAGTAAGAGCAGTATTTCACCTAATGACTATCATTTTATTTATTTATTTATTTTTAAAATGACATTTATGTTTGTATTTAAAGGCAACTTTAAAGTGCTCCATGGAAATTCTACACGCGATAAAAGTAAACGCACAAACGCTGTATGTAAGTAGTCAGGAAAACAACAACAACAAAAAAACCCAGAAGTAACACGCCGTTTCATGCTTTTATTATGAATTTAACAGTTAAAAAGAATACTGAGAAACTCAGGTGAACGTATGCAGGTGCGTAACGAAATTAGATACAGAAAGCTGAATAAATAATAAATGCATAACTCACAAAAACCAGAGGGAAAATCTTTATTTTTCCTTTTCCTTTTTTTCTGCACTTCCCACTAAAAGGCTGTTATTTGTTTAGTTTTATTGCATTTTTAAAGATATTCTTCATTAATTGCTAATATTTCTATTTATTTATCAGCCGGTATTCTGTACTGCAATGACTCTTTTACTCGTTTACGCTGCGTATAAATGGACGCTTATGCAATTTTAATTGTATTATTGTTGCTATTATTTATTACTTTATTTATTTTAATTTGTTTCATTTCTTGGATCTGACTTGACTGTAATTTTATTCATGACTACAAAGCACATTTTTATACACCAGCCTGAGCCTCAGCCAAAGAAGTGTGCAGTTTCACAGACTAAACTGTAAGATTTATTGTGAGTGGAGAAGCCGAGTGGTGTGTATTAACACCGGAGACGCTTCCTGATGGTGTAATGGCGTCCTGGACGCAGCCCCAGTCTATAGATTTACTCATCCGACAGACGCTTTTATCCAAAACGATTTACAAGTGAAGCAGAATCCCGTCCAAGCGCCGAGGTCTTCTCAATGCAGAGATAAAACCAAAGAAGCAAACTTCACACACTGAACATGTTTCAGCTCCACTAGGTTTAAAATAAATGTCACCAAATTATTCCTTTAACCCGTGAGACACCACTTCCTGGTCACTACATGCTGTAAAGGTCGACATTTAGCATCAAACAAGAGAACATATTCTATATATACAGTACTGTGCAAAAGTATTTGGCCCCCCCTCATTTCTTCATATTTTGCTTCCAAAGAGCCAGACGTTCCTGTATATTTTAATGTAGTCTTGATGAGCAGTTCTCCAGCACTTCCTGCATACCTCGATAGATAGAACCATGATGGAACCCTATCAGTCATGGACCGGCCTTCCCAAAGCCCGGATCTCATCTTTACTGATCTCAACATAACAGAGAACGGAACAAAAGGCAGCGACGTCCGGAGAAGAGCTTTGGAACGTCCTTCAAGAAGCCTGGAGAACTATTCCTGAAGACTGCTTATAGAAATGACAAGAAAGCTCGCGTAAGAGAGTTCAGGCTGTGTTGGAGAATAACGTCGATCATACCAAATCCTGAAAGCTCATTAGAATGATACAAACGCTCTGTGTGTTATATTCTGTATTTACATGTGTGTTTGCATAAATCACTGTAACTACTGTCCCATTTTCCTAGAAATGGGGCATGAGGGGGAGTCAATACTTTTGCACAGTACTGGATGTATATTATAATATGTATATATTTCCCCTACGGAGACCCTGAGAGGATATGGTGTAAATCATTTTTTGATAATGATAATTATCTCTCACTTACTGTCACTTACTGTCTCCTGCACAGAAACTCTCGTCTCTTTGAGTTTTCCTTTTACAATTTCTTTTACAAATATTTACAAATTTTATTTTTTTTATTTTATTTTATTTTCCTCAACAATTATTTCTGGAAAGAATTTTCACGGCTTTTAATTCCTTTTTCTAGTTAATCATTTTTGAATGTACCGTTGTGTAAAAACCACAGTATCGACAAGTGGAGGATCAGTCAGAACGTAAAAATGAACAAACAAAGAAATAAATAAATAAATACTACTTCGAAAAGGAGAAGATGATGAAAATGCACAGTATGGTGCAAATTTGCAAATAAAAAGAAAACAATCACCCAAACATTGAAAGCAATAACTATGTTGTATTAATCATAGCCTAATCCTCTTTCTTTTGCGCATCAATAAGAGGTAACCGTATGGACATTAACAACAGAAAGAAACAAACATCATGTTAGTCATTACGCAAATCCATTTCTGTCCCATGATTCCTCGGGGTCATGAAGCTAACGGCTAAAACACTCCTGGACAGATTCCTGGACACACGCGTGAAGAACTGAAGAATCCATAATTATAAAGTCTAATAACGCTTTTGTGTCCACGTCAACAATATCATACGCATCAAATATCGTGACATATCGTAGAACTGGTTATCAGCCCAAGTAGGTTGGATTCTCTTGTTCATTCGTGTCAGGTTCTGTCCTGCGGGAGACGAGTGAAGGTCGAAGACGTCCTGCTGGATTTCTGTCCAAATGTCAAACTCTGATACAGGAGTCAGCGTGCGCCGAGAAGCGATTGTATAAACAATATATCGCTTTACACCGCGGCGCTGCTGAGTTCTGGATTCTGATTGGTCAGAAGATGCTGATTAATTCTCTGTAACAGCAGCTCTGACAGTAGCGCAGCTGCACATCACAGGCTAAATCACAGCAAAGCCTTCTGCTTCATCAATGTACATCCGACACACCTCCTGAAACGACTTGCCTTTTACGAAGAAAGGGGCGGGGCCAGAGAGGGTTCTGTTCTAGCTGGGGGCGGAGTTTATTTCTGAGCTGGAAAAATGTAAAAAGTGAAGAAGTGAAGAAGCGCGCAATGAATCACCGCATACCAATATTACAAATGACAGCTTTGGGATCTTTGGAAATAGTTTGATAAATTACATACTGCACCTTTAATATGGAATAAAAAGAGTAAAGCAAATCAGGACCGAATCCTTTTGAATGTTTAATATGTACGTAAACGTAGAAGAGAGCAATATAGCAAGAATACTGTATATCCTATAACGACATGTTAAGACTTTTCAGTGGTATGTGATCTTTATCAGAGTTATAGGTGCTAACAAACTAAGAGGAAAACTGCTTGAAAAAAAGCAGATAAATGTCTATAAAAATAAACTGCGTCATCTGATGAATCCACATGAGGAAATATTCCGGGAACATCATGTTCAGAGTCTAGATTTCTCATGAAAATAAAAAGGAAAACACCTTTTTTATTCATTCATTTCTAAGGAAGTAAATGGGAAAACATTTTTCCTTTTTTTTTTTTTTGGAATTTCAAAACACACACAGACCGAACAAATGATGTGCAGATTATTTTTTATAGATATCGAATAAATGTGTTGAGATTTGAAATAATAAGAACTGTTTGTTTTGCAGGAATACCAAAAAAAACCCACCAAAATTTCAAATTTTCAAAAAAATGTCAATATGGATTGAACAGATGGCACAAGGATTAAAAAATTCATTACTTAAAGATGAAAAGGAGAAACAATAAATAAACAAACAAATTGAATAAACAATTATATTAGCAGATAAATAATCATGGATGCAAAAATAATATTTTATCTTGTAAATCTTAAAGTCAAATCAGCAGCTTTCATTTAAAGTTACTAATATTTCGAATTACGTTAGAATACGATATCACGCTACTTCAGAAAAGCGCGTCTTGATGAAATTGATCAGAATACCGATATTATATTGTTGTAACACCTCGCTTTACTCATATGTGCTTTTTGGAACTACAATCTCACACAGATAAAACTCTCCATGGAAACTGCAATGAGTGTGAATTCTGAAGCAGCCAGAAAAGTGAACAACAGCGTAGTGAGCTCAGAGCACTGCACACTAAACCTGAAGCCTCCCCACACACACACACACACACACACACACACATACACACACATACACACACATACACACACACACACACGTGTATCAGGTATCAGGCAGTGTGAAGTAAGAAGAAATTCCTCATTTATTTAAGAAATTTAGGAAAGCGTGGATTTGGCGTACGCCTGCGTTCTCCAGGCCGCGGTGCCGGAAGCGAAGCGTGGATTTCGGCTCCCTCGGGGACTCAGGAGGCGAGCTGAGCCTCGTGCCAATCTCCCAGAACGTTACCCACGATGTCATCAGCCGCAGCTCGGCTCAATTCCATGCACCGAGCCTCCCAGAGTCTGTAATCTCTGTCCAGCGTTCCGAGCGGAGCGACACGCTGCCGATTTCACGTCACTCACTCACAGCAGAGATGACAACGAGCAGCGGTGTGTGTGTGTGTGTGTGTGTGTGTGTGTGTGTGTGGAGTCAGGGCCAGGTGTGCAAGACATTTGAACCTTTTCTCACATATGCATGTGTGCACACGTGTGTGTGTGTGTGTGTGTGTGTGTGTGCATGAGATCATCATACTAATTGTCGATGAGTAAACAAGCCAGATTTATAATTAAACATCTCTCCAGTCTGATTAGTTCATTAATTAAACCTCCACCTTTGATTTATTTCTCTAAAAATGACGGCGTGTCAGGAGCAGTGCTTAAATGACTTGCTTTTAGCGACACAGCTATCAGTGCTACGTTTTCATTTGAATTGCTTTATGATGTTTTTGTGAACATGTACATGATGAGAGCCTTTTTCTAAACAGACAAACATTGTTTATTATTGTAATGAATGCATTTATTTTGAAACTATTCGTTTATTATATCATTTCAGTGTTACCTCGGTGTGGTCTCGTGACGACGCTTTGCAGAAAAATGACATGTTCATGAATCAATAAACATCTAAAGTTCAAAATTGTTATTGTTATTGTTAAATTGTTCAAAATAAAATTGTGATCCACTTTATGATTTTAGCGTCAGAGAAACTTTAATAGTTTAATAGTTTAATGGTTTATGGTTACCTATAACATTATATGAAATATTAAAATACAAAATATGATGGTAAAGATGAATAGACTTGAAATATTTCTCTACAAACAAAGAAATAAATAAATACATACACTATTATTATTGAGCTCATTTTTATTTGTTTGTTCCAAATAAATTTACTACAGGGACAAGTATGAAGTTTATTTACTGTTATTTAAATTTTTGATAATTTTTGATTTTTATATTTAATTTATTATGATTATTATGATTATGATTATTATTATTATTATTATTATTATTATTATTGCAGGGGTCCGGAACAAATGAACGATAATGGTGTATAAAATATTAAAATGTAAATAAAAGTAAAACTAAATATATATTTCTCTATAACATGTTTTCAGATTAAAGAAACAAATAAAAAAATGTATATTATTGATCTCACTTTATTTATTTATTTGTTTATTCCAGAAATATGCCACAGAGACGTTACTTGGTGTTTATTTATTTAAATTTTTAATTTCGTTCTTTATATTCTGATTTTGATTCTAGGTTTTTCTTTTTTTTAATCATTTGAATCATTAAAATAACTGTTTTTTTTTACTGTTTTTTACTGAGAGCATTTTTTTTATCCATATAATAAAAGAAGTTACTGCCTAAAGTGGCATCATTTGGGACCCCCAACATGCATGCTAACTAGGTAGCTAGCTAGCTAATCAGTCAATCAAACAAACAAACAAACAAATATCAACCAGTCACTTGAGTGAAAAACTGATTGTATACAGCCAAATGTACAATATTATAATCTCAGTACATTTAAAATACAGAATATTGTCTTGACTGTGTTTATTTTGCTAATGCAGTATAGAATTAGCAGAGAAATGCTAAATGCTGTGATGCTAAGAATCCAGCTAATTTCACACTAAACTATTAAACTCCCAGGACACACACACTCTCTCTAATCCCTACAAGCCAGTGATGAACACGTGTGTGTGTGTGTGTGTGTGTGTGTATGTATGTGTTTGCTGGAGTTTACCGATTCTCCTTCACCCTGATTTCCGCCCACTTACACGGCCATTTTCATCCGTCACTTTCCGGCGTCGCCCCTTTAATCATGATCTGCTTATTTACAGCTCATTTAGGAGAAAATGGAGGAAAACACCGCACTAGGTGTGGAGTTGGTTGCGATCTTGGTGTCATTGCTTATGCAGACGGTCGTAGGCGGCCGGAGGGGACAGACGGCGAGGAGCAGACAAATAGAGAGCGATGAGGTCATTAACAGAATTATTCATAAATCTCGCTAGCGCCTTCACCTCCGACTGAGCAGCAGATAAAAACCGACGGCCAGTGAATGCAGCATTTTAAAACTGTTCGTTAACATTAGCGTGGATTTATAAATGCAGCCATCAGCCATCGAGATTATCAGCGTCTGTCTTATCAGCCGTTTAAAGTCTCTTTGAAGCAGCGAGGCCTCCACGACACTTGCTAATCGCCGCAACACCAGCAGAAGGAAATGTAGTGTTTACCAACAATGCTGTCTTTTTTCCCTGAGCATCTCCACAAACCGGTTGTATTTTAAATGAATTTGTTAGTGTCACTTTCCATGACTTCGGTTGCCAAGGGAACTCGTCCTCGAAGGAGGCAGAACCCGACAGCTCGATCGACACTTTGTGCAAGCGCTTGCCTTCCCTTTCTCTGTGCTCTCAACCTAATTACAGGCACAGGACACGCTAACCCAATAAACACCAACACCAGCTCCAACATGGCCTGAGAGTGAAGGACCTGTGTGGGATTGTTAGGAACATTCTCGCACTTTTGTTTTTGGATATTTGCTTCGTTGATCCTTTTTTCCAGACCTTTCTATACAAAGTGAGAGCCTTAAAATGATGGATTGCATTGGAAAATGTTGTTGCTAGGTTCTCAGGGGGTGTTTCATGGAGACTGTTGGAGAGTTCTGGTGCTCAACAGAGCATGCTGGGTTCTTTTTTGTTTTTTAAAGCAAAACCTGTTGGTGGTTGATGAACCATGATGGAGAATTTTAGTATTTATGGAATGTCTTGGTGAGTTTGGGAGTTTGATGGAGCGTGTTAGTTTTGGTGTGAAAACTGTGGAGCATGTTGATACATTTTGGTGTTTGCTAAAGCATGATGGTGTTTGATGGTGCATGTTGGTTTTGTAAAAGCTAAGAACCTGTTGGTGTTTGGTAGATCGAGTTGGTGAATTTTAGTGTTTGAAGAAATGAAAATAATGCTGATTGTTAGTGTTTGGTGTAAAAGTGAGAAAAGACTAGTGTTTTATTAATTACTCTGCACAACAATTGTTTTGAAAAGTCTTGCTTCCTGCAAAGTTGTTGCTGATTGTGACAGGTACCTACTGAGTTGAACAAATATAGTTTTGGTTTTACTGCATCACGTAGGAACGCTGAGAAATAGACATTTATATGTTTACTGACAATAACGTATTTAGTCACGTTTATGTTTGGCATAAGCTATTAAATTCAACAGAATTAAA
>JAQMYM010000008.1:936032-949445 GCA_030014255.1 Parauchenoglanis ngamensis | reverse complement strand
GGCCCACTGCTTTTTTCTTTATATATGCTCCCTCTGGGTAATATTATTCGTAAACATGGTATTAGCTTTCACTGCTATGCTGATGACACACAACTCTATGTTTCAGCAAAGCCAGATGAGAGACACAAGCTTAATAAAATTGGGGTTTTGGTATAGCGTTTAGTTTGGAGAGGAGTTCTCCATACTCACACTGATGTGGGGTTCTCCATAGAAACACTGCGGAGTGGGGTTCTCCTTAGAAACACTGCGAGGTGGGGTACTCCATAGAAACACTGCAAGGTGGGGTTCTCCATAGAAACACTGCGAGGTGGGGTTCTCCATAGAAACACTGCGAGGTGGGGTTCTCCATAGAAACACTGCGGAGTGGGGTTCTCCATAGAAACACTGTGGAATAGGGTTCTCTGTAGAATCTTTAAGGGTTCTTCCAGGGAGTTAGTGGATTTTAATTGCATATTTTAACTGCAAATTAATGTGTGTTGAAATGTAAAATACACTGTGGATTGGGGTTCTCCATAGAAACACTGCGGAGTGGGGTTCTCCTTAGAAACACTGCGGAGTGGGGTTCTCCATAGAAACACCGCAGAGTGGGGTTCTCCATAGAAACACTGTAGAGTGGGGTTCTCCATAGAAACACTGTGAAGTGGGGTTCTCCATAGAAACACTGTGGAGTGGGGTTCTCCATAGAATCACTGTGGAATAGGGTTGTCCATAGAAACACTGTGGAGTAGGGTTCTCTGTAGAGTCTTTAAGGGTTCCTCCAGGGAGATAGTGGATTTTAACTGCATATTTTAATTGCAAATTAATGTGTATTGAAATGAAAAATACAAATGACTAAACAAACAAACAAATAAATAAATTAATTAATCCTATTTTCCTTAATTAGAAATCATGTGTAATTTAATTTCCTGCTCCCTATCTAGCTGCCCTACGTAGTGTGCCAAACCTTATAGAGGCTTAATGTATAAGTATCTTACATAAATAAAGTGTGAAGAAAAAGCACTAAGACTGGATGTAGTGCCCCATATGCTAAAGACGAAGCCATTTGGGATTTAGCCTGTGTGTGTGTGTGTGTGTGTGTGTGTGTGTGTGTTTGTAGTCTGTATGCTCTCTCTGGTATGGCTGTGTGTTACCTTGGCAACACTGAAGCTCAGAGACCGCTGGTCCCACCTATCCCCCCCCTCACACACACACACACACACACCTATATCCTGATTTAAAAGGTGTAGATAGATCGTATCATGCTTAATATCGGGGGCCATAACAAATGTTGCTGGGGTAAACAAGGTGTATGTTTGTTTGTGTGTGTGGGTGTGTGGGTGTGTGGATTGGGGGGGTGGGGGTGGGGGGGGTAAATGCAACGATAATGCAGACTGTGTGTGTGTGAGAAAGATCTATGAGTGTGACTGATTCCCTAGAGTCTGAATATAGCACGTTATCAGTTCAGCACTAATCACCCCTCTGATAATCCCTCATATCTGAGCTATGGATCGTTCCTTTTCATTCCTCTACACTACCCATAATGCACTGCACTCCACTGACACTACTAATCTGATTTCCTATCTAGTCTAAAGGCACCACGTAGGCTTATGTATAGTGTATGCAAAATAGAGTGCAAAATAATGGCTGCACCCTTTCCTAGTGCCCTGCGTGTGTGTTCAGAGTGGAGTTCAGCGTGCAGTGCAGCCGTAAATGCAGGGGGGCGCGTTTACTTTACAGAAGAGCACATCAAATGAACAAAAACTCTGAACAGTGAAATGTGAGGCTGTGCTGGATCAAGTGCTATTCTATACTCTGCTGATGCAGAAACATATTAGCGAAGTACTAGACTCCTATTAGATTTATTGCAGCGCTCATCATCTCATTTATACCGTATATCATCGTGTTGGTCTTTCATTTTTCATTTTTAAAATGTTTCTTGCTTTTATGTCTTATGTTACACAAAATTCCCTGTATTTATTTCTTTTATCATCCCTGATTTTCTTATTTAGTTATTATTGATACGCTTCTTAATCCCTATATAAGTGCACTACCAAAAGGATGATGTGATACCTTCAATAGTGTACTTAGCGCACTAAACGCTTCTTAAATCAAATTAAAAAAAAGTGCACTACACGCAGAGTATGCGTTAACTGATTTGACATTATATAGTGTTGCACTCTACCTAGTGCAATTCCACAAGCCGTGTCTTATTGCATATACTCCACATAGTAATCACAACCTATAGCGCACTTCTTCTAGTGGAATTAATGCTCGTATAAATTTTTAGGACACTGCACATTCTTCAACTGAGTGCTTTGCAGTTTTCTTGCGGATGACAGAGAGCACGTCTTCTGCGTTCCTGTTTGACCGACGCGTCCTCGGGTTGGCAGGGAGGACGTGTGCGCGTGTAGGGAGGGGTTTAAAATCAGTATGCTCCTGAAGCACCTCCATGCGCTCCTCTTCATCTATCTACAATAGAGCCCTCACTGCACTGACGACACATCTAGAACATTAGCTCTGTCTCTCCTTGTCCCCTCCATCCCTCCGACCCCTCCACCACCTCCCAGTGCTAACGGAGGCCGCCGTATTGTGGGATTCTATAGCGGTGGATGTTTGCCCCCTTCTCACTGCTTGCCTCCTTCCTCTCCCTCCCTCCCTCCACTGCTCACTCACTTGCTCTCCATTAAATTTCCAGTCACACAACAGTGCAGTGGATATTCCTCCCTCCTTCCCTTTCTCTCTTTCTCTCTCTCTCACACACACACCACACATCCTTCTTTCTTTCTCCTCTGTACAACCACCTCTCGAACCTCCTATGCTGAAATCATTCCGGACCTCTCCGTCTCCGCCTCTATCCTCAGCTAATCATTTCTTTTCCCAGGTTTTGTTTTAAACTGAACCCTACAGCCTCCCTGCACACTTCCGGGGTCGGAGTCGGTGTTCCGCAGTGTGCGTGTCTGTACGCTGGCCGCGTGCCGTGTTTGAACCCCTCCTCGTCCCTTGTGAGAGTGTGCGAGCGAGTGTGTGTCCAGCAGAGGAAATGTGAATGACAGCGTGGACACTGCAGGCCATTAAACGGGCTGAGACGCAGGCGTTTGTGTTTGCGTCTGTTAAAAGGTCCACGCTAATCACCAGAAGGTTGTAAGTTGACCTCAGGGAGCCACTGATGGGTCTCCGAGCATTCCAGACCCTCCGTTCACACTAGCAAATGTCAAAGAGCCAGCGTTCATTTTCCATGTATAGATGCTTTCAGAACAAACAGTTCTAGGGACTCGTTGAGAGGAACTGCCCACTGGAGCTCCTCTGAGAACTGCACACCTTCAAGGCCTTTTTGTTCCGTTTGCATTCACGCCGCCAGTAGGATCGCTGAAGTGACGTAAGCCGGCTGACGGTTGCTATAGCGACGACGCTAGTTGTTTGTTTGTTTTCATACCAATGTACTTGTGTTGATGTGAAAACAGTAAATTAGAAACATTAGCATTTAAACTCGTTCACTTTTGTGTCTCGTGTTTCAGTCGTATGTCTCTATAGAAATGGATCGTTCCATTTTTGAAGTTTCCATTTGGAAGTGTTACGTGCTGACCGTAAATTCTGTATTTTACATTATTAAGAATGAATTCATGGTGGAAAATAGTTGGTGATTGCTTATAATATGCTTGACTAACATGTTAGTGTGGATCATTATTTTATGACGGTTATCATTACACGATAGCTAAAAAAACACGGATGAGCATAAAGGCAAGAACAATTAGTTTATTAAGATTTTGATATCTCGCTTGGACATGTTGTATTTGCCCAATCACTGTACACTTACGTCACTCAAAGACCCTATTGTGCTGGGAGTGTACCCACCCTGAAGGAGGTGGTAAAAAAGTTCCTCAAGACAGCATTCCGATGAACTATGATCGCCCTCAGTTCCTGCAGTGCGAACACGTGAAAACGGGGTACTTCCTCCAATAGTTCTAAGGACTATGAAAAGTTCCTCCAGTCCAAAAGCACCTAATGTGTACCACTTCAACATCGAATCAATAATTAACCTGAGATTTACTCAATTCCATGCAAATTAGGCATGACTCTGAAAAATGACAAATCCAAACGACTGGCTTGATGATGATTCCTTGGACCAATCCTAAGGCATGTGCGGTTCAACATTTCTTCAGTTCACACTTCACTTACAACTTTAGTTCCTACCTACAGTTAGTTCTTCTGGAAATGGACACATAACAGTGGTTTCATCTTGTCATATACGACCTGTCATTAAATGCGTGCAGGGACATTAGGAAGAAAAATAAAGCTTGGAAGGACATGGAGATCATTGGTGCCTCTGGTAAGTGTACATAGCTAGTGTTAGCTTGTTATGCTAATCTAATCTGAGAATGAACCTAGTACAAAGCCGAGCAAATAACACGCAAGTCAAAGAACTGATGGTCACACTATTTAATTGGTGTTTAAATAATTAAGTTTAGAAACCATATATAGCTACAGCAGTGTCTCAGAAAAAAGCTGACTAGGCCACGCCCACCAGCCACAAAGAGAGACAAGCTAGACATCGGCTAAATCGAACATTACCTAGATATCCATCTATTCTGATTAAAATTTCATGAGCATAATTATGGTTATTTCAGTGGAATTCGCCGCAATCAATGGTTTCATGCTGCATAAATTTGGGAGCAAGAATTTTAATCAGTTTTCCAATTTGACGCGTCTTTCCATCTTAACCCGCCGTTACTGTTTTTGGCTGAGTTTTAATTCGGTTGCGTAAAGAGATTTATAGCCGTGGCCTGACGCTCTTAATGAAACTTAGACGGAAATGCGATCTGATTTAGCAAGCTTGGTCATGTTTGCAGAGAATGGAGAATGCATGCAACGCTACAGTTAGTGGATTCTTATAACTCGCATGTGAAGTGTCTCTCCATGACACACTATAGATAGCGTTCATACACGGCAGCCAGGTGGCGTCATGGCGCGATTCCCGGCTTGACCTCTGAGGCTTCGCCCACGTGGCACAAAAAATCTTTTGTACACTTTTCAGGCCATTCTTCAGGATCTTAAAAGCTGCATTCTGATTGGCTCTCTGCATTTCCCTGTACACACACGTCCATGCGAAAGCAGGAAAGCAAAACACAGAGACTGTTAGGAGCAAGCAAAAGTTCACAGAATCCCATCTGTAAGAGGTTACCATTCATTCATCTTCATTAAGTGCTTCATCCTTGCCACGGTGATGGTGGATCCGGAGTCTATCTCGTGTACACACTCCGGATGCGATGCCAGTCCATCCCAGAGTATCACACCCTCATTCACACTCACCTGGAGGTAATGTAGAGGCACCAGTCCACGGCATGTTTTCAGGAAGAAACCAGAGAACCTTTCAGGAGGAAACCAGCTTCCTATTAGGTCAGTGTTTTAGGGTTAAAAACGGGAGAAAACATGAACGTCTACAGGGTGCACATACTTTTGAGCAGTAGCAGGATAGTGTTTATCAAGGAAATAAGCATGTGTATGAATAAAGTTGTGTGTCCTTCAGGACGATGTGTGTGCTCGGTCACGGCTGACGGTTTAACCGCATCAGTCGCCGTCCTGTTGCTGGATTCTTTTCCGCGCAGAGGCTCTAACGACTCGGCTCGCACCGAGAGCTTTTCTGCTGCATTAACTCCGCTTCATGATGTGGAGAGTTAAACACATTTAAATGCGCCCGGGTTTCAGGTTGTTTCGTACACACGTCCTCTTTAAAACGACAGCCATATTGGTGCTTGGGTGTTACATTAGCGCTAATTAAAGCTAAATAATGGGAGAGAACTTGATTGTGCACTCTTCTAAAAGATGTCAAGAATGAAGGCGATGCCACGGCATGCGTAAGACGCTCCTCCCATAAAACCACATGGGTGAAGGGGAGAAAGATTCACTGCTCTTACGGTTCTTATTTACATTTCAGCCTTTTGTAAAAGAATAAAATCCAACTGTTCCGCATCGTAGCCTTGTTTCACTGCTGTTTGGTTGCTTTAAAGACGAGATTGGCGCTGTAGTGGGTGTGACACCATTAGTATAACATTAGAACGATTTTTTTTATATTCTTTGAACACGCCTCCCAAGCCACGCCTCCGGACTCTACCGTGGCTTCACTTAGGTGTTAGCATTTCAGCCTGACCTGCCCAAGTTTTTTTGCCCATGAGACCATTTATCTGATATATGATTTGCAAGAAGTGCCAATTATCTTAATGACCTTTTGAGCTAACCGTAAGCTAGCTAGCATCATTGGCTGCATGGGATTTAGCTAGCATTAGGTACTGTACATTTTTATGCAAATGACTAAATGATTAAAAAAAAAAAAAAAAGTACTTGATTTGTTGTGCTAAACCGCTGTTCTGCATAGAACGTCGCTAATTCTGTGTCTGGATTCATCCCTTTCACCAGTAAGGTTCCTCTACCTTGGAAAAATGCTAGCAGTGTTGCGATGTGTCTTTTTTTTTTCCCACTCACAGTAAAACTACCTGTCTGTGTCGGGAGGGTGCGGGATGCCACCATGTTTTACTTTTTCAAACAGATCAATAAGGGGGCGGAGCAAACAGGCATTCTGGGGCGTGTCTGTAGTAAGACTGACAAGAGGCCAACGTGAACACAGTAATGCATTCCAGCCTGGAAAATTCCGTGTTGATGGCATTTCTTAAACAACCGTTATTTTGAAAAATACCTTCGTTTCTGATTATTCATTCTAAGAAATAAAAAAATAAACTATTGTACCTTGAAATGTATCTATTTCTGGAAAGCAGTTACACATCACTGATATTCTTATATGAAATAAAACCTCATTGTTGCTCATGGTAAAGCGTTACAGTTGCAGTGCTGCAGCGGTGCTGGCGATGTGAGCGAAGCTGAATCCAGCGTCCTCTCTCTCTCTCTCTCTCTCTCTCTAATGGAGGCTTATGGATGTTTCGGAGGTTGAAGTGCTGCAGCGTCTCACACGTCTGCATTTCCGGGGTTCTGTAAAGATGTTATAAAACAAGCTTTCCTTGGCACAATGTGCTTCTTTCTCCCTCAAGGGCGCCAGAAGGAGTTTTGGCCCGTCTCACTCTGGACAATTTTCATTCCTTGGAGATCCGTGGAATTGCCCTTGATCCCCATCCATCCCTCTCATTCCCAGTGCCAGTGAAGAAGGCGTGTCCTCTGTCCTTGGCAGATCAATCATTAAAAAGTCTCATAAACTGATGCATCACCTCCCTCTCTTTTATTATTCAGGTTGAAGCAACAGGAACGAGCCTTTCTTTGTTTGGGTTCATTCTGATCTTAATCGCCTTCTGTAAAATTCGTCACTGCTTAGTTTTGAAATTGACATGTATTTTTAAAATAAAACAAAACACACCCACATATACATATTTACAGAAAATAAAGCAGTTTTGGTTTGCAACCTTTTGACATTTGATCCCACAGAGTCATGACATTCGAATCCTAAAACCGCAAACCACTGGAGCACATCTGGAGCAGGGTTTAAGTAGGCTGATTTGCGAGGCGCTTTTCACCTTTCAGGGAGGCAGAGGTTCAGCCAGTGAGTTCAATCGCTAGAAAGCATCACGCATGTACCTCCCTGTGGTCTGAAGTTAACGCCATCGTGATTGTTAGCTGGAGAGATTTTGGCTGATGAACCGTTTTAATCGGTCTGCTCAGTGGTGGTGCATTTGCCACTGCAAGAGGGTGCCAATACATTGTGCAGATCAAAAGCGGAGCTAGTAGGGGCAGTTAAGAAATGGCCAGTAAATGTAGCTACATATAGACATACCAAAGTTTCACAAACTGAATAACTGACCACAATTCTTGATTCCTGGTCCGGCATCAATTCTGGCCTCAAGGAATTTATTTATTTATTTATTTATATATTTAATGGAGATCCATCATCAAACCAGGTAGAAAAAATTTTTCTTTCTTTTTTTTTTTTTTTTTTTTACAGATTTTCATTTTATTTTGCCTCTCTGGTCTGATTAACCAGATGATTCGACAGACACACGTGTGTTTGCTCTTCCTGTGCTGAATTTTAAGATTAAGATTTTAAGAAGTGGTATTATGAAGCATCACTTTGAAACAAACCACACCAACTTCAAATTTTATTTATGGCCTAAATTATCCTCATGGTTAAGCATTAGAAGGTAAACGTCGCTTATCTGGACCTACACAAGCTAAGAATTTTATTTAACTGGACCTACGACACACTTTACATGAATACCTGTGCTTCCTTCTTTAATCTCGTAATTCTTCTGGATTAACCGGAGGTCAGAATCTTCCTTCTGTTTCCATGCCGGTTCCATCTGGAGAAACCCACCAGGTTGTAAAAGCCCTTACGTGACCTTTGACCCAGCTCATCGTGACCCCGAACGTCCGCTCTTTGGAAGCGGTTGCGTTTTGCACTTGGCAGCATTATTACACCCAAATGAACATCTCTGCTGTCAGCACACACGCTCTCACGTTACAGCAAACCTGACGAAATACTACACCAGTCACGCTGCACTCCGACCTGCACGTGAGGCGTCCATGCGGAAAACTCCAGGAACCGAAACCTGTCGTCACCAAACGTGAATATTTGCTTGTTCGTGTTGTGGAAGACGTTCTGTGATGTCGAGGAGGCGAATGAGCTCATTTTTTATAACCTAAGAAATTAATTCTCAACCGTAATCGTGATATTTCTTTTCTTCTTCATCGGCTCAGGCGAAGGTCCTCACACGACCAGGTGATCACATGAGAAGAATTTTCACAGAACGCATTGCCTGTGGCGGCACGTTTAGACTTCCATTTCAAACCTCAGCTTTTTTTTTGACATGTTAAGATCAATAATGCACTTTTTTTTCCATCTTGTGAATATTTCATGTCTTTGCCTTCTGAAATAAATAAAAAAAACAACAAGACAAGAACCCAGTCACTGTAACTCTCTCTTTACTGGTACAAACATACGCAGTAGTAATAATTCATTTATCTTAATCCTGTGTAGCCACGCCCACTTCTGTTTAAGTGGCCAGGTAAATAGGAACAAAATTGATTTTTAAAAAAAAAAAAAAAAACATACTTCCTTTTATTTTTTTTCACCTTTTCTTGCTTCTTGATCTTTGCTTTTTCTTATGTTTTTCTCCACCTTCAGTGTAGAAGGTCCAAGGAGGAAGTACAGATGTGTGATTTATTGAATTGGCGTGGCTAAAGGGTCAGGGGTCACTCTGTATTTTACTTGCCAAAAGTCTCATGAGGAATGGTCAAGGTAAAGGTGTTTTTTTTTTCCCCCACTGAATTATTTGTACTTGAATTTGCACCATCTATGTCTATATTTAAGTGATTAGCATTTTGTTCGGTGGATTTTAAATTTTGTGTAAATTACCATCAGATAAAGAGGAATAAATGACCTCGGAACAGCAACAGAAACGTTAAATTAGTTTTAATTATCTGTCCGCTTAGCAAAAGTTCCTGCAATTGCAGCAAAACAATCATAAAAAAGATAAACGCCTCGCGTTATTGTTGATTAAAGTGCATGCTAATAGATCTGCCATTAAGTTGATCATTGTTCATATTTGTCCTCACCTTTCATGTCAGCGTCTGACGTTAATGTAGTAATTAGAGTGTGAATAAGCTGCAGGGTGATGTGCGTTTCACTACATTCATCACCAGCAAGTCGGCTCCTGCGCTTTTCTTTCCTCTGCAGCGCGTGAAGACAAATCACGCATCAGCGCTGAGACAAATGACAGCGGGCACTGTCAAATAACAACAAAACACAAAACCAAAACAATATTAGAACACATCATCAGTGGAGGCAGCTGAAGGACGCAGGACATGACAGAGGGAAGGAGAAAAGGGGGAAGAGAAAGAGAAAGAAAGAGCCGGCTTTCACTGGGATACTGACGTGACCCGGATGGCCGCGAGAGCGATGAGCAGCCGTACCCGCGAAAACAGAAGATCCTCTATCTCAGAGTGCGAGTGTGTGTGTGTGTGTGTGTGTGAGAGAGAGAGAGAGAGCGAGAGAGAGAGAGAGAGAGCGCGCGAGAGAGAGAGAGAGAGAGAAGGGGGGGATGGAGACAGAGTTCAGAATCCGATCCCAGTGTCAGCGTTTCTTAGCAACAGTCTCTGTTTCCTGGGTGATGGGGACCAACATCACTTCCTGTCTGTGTGAGAGAATGTGACTGCACACTGAGTTGTCTGGGTGAAAAAACGACCATAATATACACTCAAGTGGCCAAACACTTGATTACTTAATGATTTATTAATGTATTTAAACTAAACTAAACACAACACACACACACAAAGACACACACACACACACACAAACATCACTAAATCAGAAGATCTGACATGGCAAGTTTCACTACATCACATACACATCCAGTGTTAATGTCATCAACAAAATGCTTTTAGATATTTTTTTTTTAAAGGAGGACACATTTTTATCAACATTAATAGTTACATTTAGTGAAAAACACTAAATATTCCAAACAGTCGTTCACTCTCCAGCATCACTTCTCTAAAAAGACGATAAAACGCAGCTTGTCCTGGTCATGAGACCAAGCGATGGCTTTACTGAGCAAAGTTGCATGGTATGAATTTGTGCCTGCTTCATGAAACGGTCGGCCTAAGTGCTGCTTCCCATACACGAGAAAACTATGAAAAGACTTTGAAAAGACTTCTAAATCACAATGCGTCATTCGTCATGGAGTTAAATCAAACTTACAAGAAACAACTTTTCAAGCCATTATTCATAATTTTGCAAAGTCTGGGATCTCTTAGGGTCACTGATGGCATGAACCAAGACTAAGCATGGATGCCTTTATCGGAACAGCAAGATAATAAAAAGATGATCAAGATAAGAGCGTTCCAGCAAAACTCCAGCAAAACTCTCATGGTTTTATTCAGATGTTGGAAATTTCTCTGCGAGAGTGATATCGCTTAAACACTCATTTGGTGAAAAAACAGAATAATTTACCCAAAACACACACTAATTTATGCAACTAGTAACAGCAAAGTGTTCAGCAGGAGATTGAGATTCCAGGAAAATAATGGAGAGAGAGAGAGAGGGAGCGAGAGCGAGAAAGAGAGAGAGCGAGAGAGAAAGAGAGCAAGAGAGAGAGGGAGAGAGGGGGAGAGAGGAGAGAGAGGGGGAGAGGGAGCAAGAGGGAGAAAGAGAGAGAGCGAGAGTGGGAGAGGGAGAAAGAGAGAGAGAGGGAGAGAGAGGGGGAGAGAGACAGAGAGGGGGAGAGAGACAGAGAGGGGGAGAGAGACAGAGAGAGGGGGGATGGTGAGGGAATGACTGTATATTGCAGCTATAACGTAAGTGAGAACAGGAACTAACTCATCATTACTTCTACTCAACTTTAAACTGTTAAAATGTGTGATGTGTTTCATTAATAAACAGTGTAAATGTTGATAAATCACTGTGCCATAAATGTAATAACACACTGCAAACTTTTCCGTTATACACAAATAAAGCACTTCAGGGGTAATTGTAACTGCCCTGCCACGCCGTGCTGCACCAACCCCTCCCACCCCACCCGACTCCGCCCCACCCGACTCCACCCCACCCGACTCCACCCCTGGGCGCGGATCATTAGCATGTAACAGCACAGTCTAGAGTGTGTTATTCCTTACATGAACACTGTATAACAAAATCTTCATTCTGGTCACACTGTGTGTGTGCGTGTGTGTGTGTGTGCGTGTGTGTGTGTGTGCTTGTGTGTGTGTGTGTGTGCGTGTGTCTGTGTGTGCGTGTGTGTGTGTGTGTGTGTGTGTGTGTGTGTGTAGGGATTACTTGTCCCAGGCGTCTGGGTTATACAGTGTGCAGTTCCGCTTGTTGGAGATTAAACTGGGAGTTTGTGATAGTAAGGGAGTTTTGAGTAACAGATACAGCTGCAGAGAGTTGTTCACACACACCGAACAGGAACTGCTGCACAACTCAGAGAGAGAACCCACACTGCTTGGACTGCTGCAGGTACACAACTACACACAATTATACACAGCTACACACAAGTTTACGCATGTACAACACTATACCAAACTGCACACAATTATACACAACTACACACAACTATACACACTTGTACAGCACTACATTTCCATTTACGGCATTTGGCAGATGCCCTTATCCAGCGTGACTTGTGCTAAGAATACTACTACACCAAACTGCACACAATTATACACAACTATATCCACCAACAAGTGAGAACCCATACTGCTGGGTCTGGAACAGGTACACAACTACACACTGAAATATATGACTTTGCCAAACAATTCCAGACAATAACATGTGTATGAGTGTTATAAAGAGTTGTGTAATGATGCGGAGTGATGTGCGATGACGTACGGACATGTCTGTTGTGTAGAGCTGGCTGGAGAGAACGCCGGGTCTGGAAGACGACAGGTTTAACTTTTGGGGGAAACTCAGAGCCAACGTTTTTGAAGGTCTCAGAAGACATAATGAGAAAGTTGAGGTGTGTCCTGGAGCTCTTATGATGACATGTTTATTTTTTAATAAATAGTGGCAAGAACAACACTTACTATTATTAATATTGTGTGAGTTGAAGAAGGCGGAGTCAGGGTTGAGGGCAGAGTTGAAGGCGGGGCTTATGGAGGACGTGACGAAGCAGAGCGAGATGTTTACCAGTTTGTTTGATGAGGAGAAACACAATCAGTTGCTGTGTAAAGGTAGAGAGAAATCTGTGCATTACAATTGTTATTGATTCATCACAGTTCACTGCACAGCATGCTGTGTGTGTGTGTGTGTGTATGTATGTGTGTGTGTGCGTGTGTGTGCACATGTAGGTGACAGAAGGTTGTCCTATAAAGCCCTACAGGGAGCATTAATGATCTACTTCTACAGGTAACACACACGACGTGATCGATGTGTTCAGGAGGAAACTAGCTTGCTAACTTCGCACTGTTGTAGCATAGTTAGCTATGAGTCTTCCTAATTTGCTAATTAAATTAAGATGCTAATGTGTCATGTGAGCTCCAGCTCTGTGTTCTTGGAAATGAGCTTTAACTTTACACTTTGTTCCTTGACTTTAATGTCTGAATACAAAATAAATAAAATATAACCTTTGCTAATTGGTTCTGGTTTTGTTTTTCAGAGATGAACCTCAGTTCCAGGTTCCGTTCCAGCTTCTCACATTACTGATGGACCTCGACACTCTCATGGCCAAATGGAGATGTAAGTGGAGCTCACATTTTGCAATAAATTACTTACAGCTACAAGCACTAATATTATCCCCATATTATCCCACTCCTCACACTACCATCGCTCCTAACATTAACCTCAACTCTTATACTAACATGGGACTGGGGTTTGGGTAGTGTGGGGGTGTGGTTAGTGTGGGGGTGGGGCCAGTGTGAGGGTGTGGTTAGTGTGGGGTGTGTTTAGTGTGGGGGTGGGGCCAGTGTGAGGGTGTGGTTAGTGTGGGGGTGGGGTTAATGTGGGGGTGT
>JAQMYM010000008.1:887191-907203 GCA_030014255.1 Parauchenoglanis ngamensis | reverse complement strand
CTCTCTCTCTCTCGCTCTCTCTCTGTGTCTCTCTCTCTCCCTCTCTCCCTCTCTCTCTCCCTCTCTCTCTCTCTCTCTCGCTCTCTCTCTGTGTCTCTCTCTCTCCCTCTCTCTCTCCCTCTCTCTCTCTCTCTCTCTCTCTCTCTCCCTCTCTCTCTCTCCCTCTCTCTCTGTGTCTCTCTCTCTCCCTCTGTCTCTGTCTCTCCCTCTCTCTCTCTCTCTCTCTCACTCTTTCTCTCAGCTCACTGAACCGGAGTGCAGTGTCTTTCCGACTAAATGATTTTTTTTTTGCACTGGGAATGTTGCCATGGAGACTGTAGCAGGCCCAGCCCCTCATGTGTGTGTGTGTGTGTGTGCGTGTATGTCAGTGTGTGTGAGTGTGAGTGTGTGAGGTAGTGATAAGTGCCGTGTCATCACCTTGGTGCAGTGTGTGCTCTCACTGTGCCGTGAGGCTGCAGCTGCTCCACACACACACACACACACACACACACCTGCTTTCTTACTTCTCCTCCCTTTTCCTCATTATTCATCTTCTATTCTTCCTCCTCCTGTTCCTTCCTCTCCTCTCCTCTTCTTCCTCCCCGTCCTCTACCTTTCCTTCCTTCCCCTTCTGAAGCCACTCCTCTTCCTCCCTCCATCACACACTCCTCTTTCCGTCCTCTTTTACTCTACTTTTTCTCACAGACAAATCACATCTAATAAAGACGGAGAAACAGAGAATAAGAACCAATTGATTTATTGATTGTATGAACTCTGATTGGTCAGGACGTGTTGATTAATTCTCTATAACAGCTGTACTGCAGCTGCACATCACGGGTTTGTTCATAATTAATGCGCTCCTTCTCATAGGTTATCGTTTCCATAGTAACAGCTCGTTCACAGGCACAGTGGACGCACCATATTAACTGATTAAAAAAAAAACAATCATGATTATGATGACGTTTCCTTAAGGTGGTGTTTCTGAGTCGTGTATGAAGGAGTCTCCAGTGTCGGCGCTGTGTCACAGTCAGAGGGAAAGCGGGGACATCTTCGGGACAGAGGAGTTTACGCTTCATCGCAGTTTCTCAGTGACATGACAAGCTGCGTTTGAGTGTGACCTTTATCAAACAATGCCAAACTGTGTTCTATGCTATGTAGGGTGAAACAGCACCAGGTTATACCCTATGTAGGGCACAAAGAAAGTGTACAGCAAGCCATTTGGGACTCGATCTAATTTGAAGATGGTGGATTTTTATCTGGATCGGGGGGGTTTAAAAAAATGGAGCTGAATGCAAAATCAGTGTTCTTACTTGTAAAAAAGTGTAAAAGAGAAAGAAAGTTAAGCCAGAGACATTAATCTAAACGAGTTTGCCATCATTGTGTTTGACCAATCAGTGATCAGCACTGTTTTAGCTCCACCCACATGTCCATGTTTGGAGAACCGCAGTCAGTACCGCTACTTAGTCAGTAAAAGTACCCACTTAGTAATTCTTAGTAATTAAATCTATTTTTATTCACTTCCAGGGTTTGTGAATTTGTGGGGTTAAAGGTCACTGAAACAGGAAGTGCATTTTATTTTTTGATTGTTTCTGCATCCTTCCTCCTTTGGCTGTTTTTCTGGAAGGTGAATGGTTTTTTTTGTTTGTTTGTTTCTAATTCACTTTGGTCTAAAAGTGAGTAGCCTAAATATTCCAAGTGAAGACACACACACACACACACACACACACACACACACACACACACACACACACAGTTTTGTTTTGTACATGTCTTTTATTTTGACCATTCTCAAATCACCATCATCATCATCATCATCATCATTCACATCAACCTGTTAATTTTGTTTTTGCCCTGATAATGTTGCATTTTCTTAAAATTTCCTCTTTTTATCTAAACTCATAAAAAAGTAAAACATTTCTGAAAGGAAACAGACGGACAAACAGAAACAGCGACTGGAAAGAGAGATACAGTATACAAACCGTTACTCTGCAGGCCGATCGGGATCGACTTTAGTAGCGCTAAGTGCCGAGTTCATTGTCGGTTTCTTCTCTTGTTTATTTTTCTTTTTCATCGTCACTTATTTAATTTAAATTCATTAATTTATCATTGCATCGAGTTTGACATCATCCATGTTAATATAGGCATGCAAACATCACGGTTACCCCCCGAGGTCACCCAGAACTGCACTGACACCGAGAGGGACCAGACGAGACGGAGACGAGATGGGAACGGAGAGCGGGACAGAGAGGGAGGGAGGAGGGGTGAAGGTGAGCTCAGGAGGGAGGTGAGGTCAGAATGGAGAGAAGATTAATAACTCCCTCTATAGAGAGAGAGAGAGAGAGAGAGAGATACAATGAGAGAAAGAGATAGAGATATAATGACAGAGAGAAAAAAGAGACACAGACAGAAAGAGAGAAACAGAGGAAGATTGAACAAGAGAGAGAGAGAAAATACAAGAGAGAATAAGTGTAAGAGAGAAAGTGAGGAAATGAGAGAGATAGACTGATATATATACTGTGTATATATATGTATATATATATATATATATATATATATAATAAATAGAGAGAAAGAAAGAGACAGAGAGAAGAAGAAATATATAAAACAAGGTAGACAGACAGAGAGAAACAGAAAGATGGAATGAGAGACAGAGATTAGGCTGCGTTCGCATCACCACACTGAAGTGACTGAAATCTGATTTTTTTGCCTCAATGTGACAGATCTGATCTTCTCAAATCAGATTTGAGTCACTTTCATATGCAGTCCTAAATCCGATCAGTGGTCATGTGACCTGAATGAGACGCTCAGATGGAGTTCGTGTGGCTTTGTGCCTGTACGCATGTGCTGAGTGTGAGGTCATCAGCAGCACGCTGTTCTGGAGATTTGTGCTCCCTATCGAGATCTGCTACTTAGCGGTTTTGTGTTAGGTTTAAAGTTCGGATTTTAGAGTTAACTTTAAGCTTTAAGTCTTAGGGTTAAGTTTAGGGTTAGGTTAAGGGCTACAGCTAAGATAGAGTTTATTCTCCGCCATCAAGCTGCACAAATCGTCAGAACACCAGCAGGACAGCAAAACAACAGTGGAGGAGAGCTACAGCTGTTTGCCCTCCAGAGCAAAATGTCATGCATACATCAGCTACTAGTGCGACCATTACGTTAGTTTTAATACCATGAGTCGTGTCACAGATATGTTTTTGTTGTTGGTGACGCAGATGATTCGTGCAAAAACTATTAATGTGTGATGATTCAGAGGACAGATGCGTTCACATTACAGTCAGGTACAGATCACTGTAATTATGAATGTGAACCATCAGGACAGGCAAATCTGATCTGAACAGAAAATCAGAACTGAACAATGAGGCTTATAATGTGAACGCAGCCGAAATGTTGACTCCTGTTTATGTTTTCAGTTGGTAGATTGCATTAGCTACTTGTAATGTGAACGTAGCCTTAGAGACAGACAGATACATGTATTATGAAAGTGGAAAAAAGAGAGAGACAAAGTGAGAGAGAAACAGAAAGATGAAAGGAAATGAGATAGAACGAAAGAACTCGAGAGAGAATGAGAGTGATAGCATTAATGAAAGACATAAAATGAGACGGAAGAATGAGAGACAGAAAGAGAGAAATAAACAAACATGGAACAAGAGAGAAATAAATTAAATAAAAGAAAAGAGAGAGAGAGAGAGAATCCTGTACAAACACACCTTCGATGACATTCCTGTGCTGATGAAAGAGAAAAGGAACAAAGCAAGACAGAAAAAAGAGAAAAGAGAAACAGATAATAAAAATCAAATCCATATGGAAACAGATTGTGTAGATTTTTTTATTATTATTGTTATTATTATTAGATGCCCCATTATCCTGTATGCTGTTAGCTTGCTACCACACATGCTAGCAACAATCCCCAGCGTCCTCCGTCCTAACGACTCTCCTTTAAGGACCTCTAAAGTTTTAAGGATGATCAGAACTTGCTAGCATGAATTCCAATAAGATATTAATCCTGCATCTGGAACACAGCCAGAGAAAGAGATGGAGGGAGGAACAGAGAGAGGGAAAAAGAGAAAGAAAGCAGAGACAGAAACATGACAGAATGTCCTTCGCTCCAAAAGATCAATCTCATGTTGGGGTGTGTGTGTGTGTGTGTATGTATGCATCCAAGTCACTGGGCTCTTGGAAAAACAACAAGGGCTACTGTATGGTATTACACACACACACACACACACACACACACACACACACACACACACACACACACACACACACACACACTCTTTTCGGCCTTGACTTATATAAGGTGGGGAAACAAATTGAGCCCAGAGAGAAACAGATAAGGTTTTAACCCTCGTCCGTACTGATACAGCGGTCTAATGGTCGTGTTTTTTCCAACAAATTACACTTTTTGTGACAGTCCATGATTTTACGCTATAAGATGAATCATTTAACAATCAGCTAACAATAAACTTGGACAGGTTAGCAAGCCCAAACTCACAATCTATAAATCTTTGAATGCATTCAAATATGCCTACTTCTGTACTATATAGTATGCAAAATGCAGTACATCTAATCTGTAGGGTGTCCAATTACTCAGTAAGGAAGTAATAGTAATCGAGCAGTACCTGGATGATTTACTGCATCCGTGGTATGCAAACGTACCATATTACGCCACCCCATAAATCAGCTGGAGCCTATATAACTGAAGAAGAAGGAAAAATAGAAAGAAGTAGGGAGGCCGACGAGAAGCCAATTGTTGCAGCTCCTAGGTGTGTCTGTGGCGACAGTACAGTAGTACAGGCGAAGCATCAGGAACAGTTATACATTTCTACCATTGTAGACAAAAATTATTTTTTATTTTTGAGGCATATGTGGGTACAAGCCATCTGTGAACATCAGGGTCAAAGGGCAGGTAAGATGGCAGTGGAGTACGTCCAAGTTGTGTCTTACTACTCGCTCGCACACTCAAAGAACGTTAGCACAAACCGAGTATTCGAATGCAGCCTATGTGTGGACCTTAGTTTAGTAGCAGTAAGGTCCTACCCACATACCAATATTTATTACGATATTTACACTGATTTTTTTCAAAACAGTGTTTTGGGTTACTAGAAAGGAAGCTTTTTTGAAAAAAGCCCATACACATTCACTGTTTTCACACACACAGAGTATGAAAAAAGTATGTTTTTGAAAACGCTGATGTCACAGTGTGAACCTGCGCTTGACCGCTGCACATGCACTCCGGTTGCATAATCACTGACCAGGCGGCCAATTTGTGGCCTGTAATTGTAATTATTTTGCAGTTCAAATTTACTTTGTTTTATTTTTAAGAAGACATCACCTCCCCCTGCTTTAGTCTTCATTATGCAAGGTACTAATAAAGAGCCTGCACATGTTCTCTTGCCGAAACATTTTGACATATTATCGCCATCTACTGGGCTGTAATGCGTGCGCTAGATTTTCAGACAAGTTTTTAAAGAAAAACTATATTTTCAGGAATATCCTTATATGTTTATATAGAATTTATAGAGAAATATAGAGTCTATGTTTAGTTATGAATGCTAGGGTGCATTTCTAAAGCTTTATAAACTTCCATTATTCATTAGCAACATTAGCCTCGAGTGAAAAACTAAATACTGATTGCCTACATTTGAGACAAATGGACATTGATCAGGTTTGCTGCTTAACGTATCAACAATTGTCTTGGATTGGTGTGAGTGATGGTGTGCAACGATGTAGTAATATGATGAAGGATGAAGAAATGAAGAACGTCCCCATTGGTCTCTGTCTCGTGTTTGTAAGGAATAGAGCTGGACGATATGAAAAAAGCATATAAATGCAGTTAATGATTATGTAACGATAATTAGATTTTAGATAAAAAGATTTGCTTATTAACTCATGGGTGAGTTTATTTCTGTGATCAGTGGGAGACAAGATTTTTATTTAAGGAATATAAGCTATGATAAGCCCCACCTCCTACACCACACACACACATCCTGTTGGTCCACAGTGAAATTACATCCTGATTATATTTACAGGGAAAACATGAGAAATGATGATGCAGACCTGAGGACAAGAAACAAGAGAGAGAGAGAGAGAGTGAGAGAGAGAGAGAGAGAGAGAGAGAGAGAGGATGATAAAAATATGAAAAGAGAGAGTTGGAGAGGGAGGCAGATAGGAAAGGGATAGAAAAAAATAGAAAGAGAGAAAGTGGGAGAAGTAGAAAGAGAAGGAGAGAAAGATAATGAGACAGCAAGGTGGAGAGCAAGAGACAGAAAGAGCAGGAGTGAGAAATAGAGGGAGGGGAAGATGGACTGAAAGTGACAGAAAGTGAAAGGGAGAGATGGAGTAAAGGAGGAACAAAGGGGGTAGAAATAAGCAGAAAGGAAGACAAAAAGAAAGGAGAGAAAGGGGGCTAAAATGATAATGAAAGCAATAGAAATAGAGAGAGAGAGATGAGGCAAGGAAAGAGGGATTGAGGGTGATAGAGTGTAAAATAGGTAGGAGATGGAGTAAAGGACGAAGAAAGGGTAAGAGATAGAGAGAAAGAAAGAAGGGGTAGATACAAGGAGAGTGAGAGGAGAAAGGAGAAAGAAAAGAGTGGAATGAAAGAGGAAGGGAGGGATAAAATAATAGAGAGTGGGGAAGTGATAAAAGAAGAGAAGGAAGAGAGACAAAGAGATTAGAAGGAGAAAGAAAGAGAACAGAGCATGAAAAGATAGATAGATAGATAGATAGATAGATAGATAGATAGATAGAGAAATGGTCAATTCATTTCTAAGAACAGCAACAGAAAAGCTTTGTTTATTAATGATAGGATAAATTGTAGGATATAGCTAAGCCCCACCACCTCTCTGTTTTCATTGGTTGCTGCTCTTTGTTCTGATTGGCTGAAACCAAACTGTGGAAAATTGTTCTTTTTTTCATAAACGACATGTATAATAAAATTTACGAAATGATATCCGGGACAATTTGGTTTTATCGCCCAGCTCTACTTAAGTAAACATTGTTCACAAACAAAACACTCAGGCAAAAATAAAAATAATGATCATTTAAAAAAAAAAAAACATAACCGACATTTGTTTTCTTCCTCCTTCCTCATAGAGTAGCCGCCGGCTTCAGACACAGAGAGCACAAAGAAACCGATCCTCTAAGACACAGGACAGAAGACACATTTCGCTTTAACAAGAGCTGCTGTGGGAGGGGCTACTGCCAGTGGGCGGTGATACAGGTTTAGGACCGAGGATCTAGGAGTAGAGGATGAAAGGATTAGAGGATAGAGGTCAAGGCGCCAGAACATGTCATACACAGGAGCACGATGACGGACAGAACAGACGCACAGGCGACCACGCAAGCAAAAAACGAACTCCAAGAATAAAACACCCGAACAACGAACACGTACGTAAAAGGATCAGGGATGCGTGCGTCCCTCCAAGGAAATGCAGGCGTGTCAAAAATGAAGGAATGGTACAAAAATAAAACACTATGGCAGAATCCTTTTCTTCCAAAAAAGGGCGCTTGTCCAATCTAAAATGCACTCCGTCCCTGTACAGGGTCCTCTGTTTTATCGTTTAGATCATCAGTTTCGCTGCCCTTTTATGGGTTTTTTTTTCCTTCTCAAAGTTGCTGTCCCATCGTCGCTCCAAGCACTGTCCGTTCTACAAAAAGGTACATGGATTAACAAAACGGTTGGATGGAGGGCCAGATGGATAGAAAAATAAAAAGCTTGTTGTCATTCTTGGAGCATGAGAGGAGGACGCATTTGGAGGATGCGCAGCATGCTTTCAGCCGACGGGTCCGTCCTCATTTTCCGTCCTCCTGATGCGAGACAAAAGTAGTCCTCCTCTCGAGAGATTTTTTTTTCCGTCTCTGTGAAAACTGACTTTAGTGATTTACTACAGCCTTTTTTCCTAAACACACACACACACACACACACACACACACACACACACACACACACACACACACACACTCTAATGGTCCATAGTGAACTTACATTTACAACTTCTTTTAAAAACTCTATTTTTTCACTCAGGCTCAGTTTTAAATAACTAAATATACATATTTTGTAGATTTTCAGATCTTTCGATTTGGGAATGTGCATCGTGTGTTTTGTTCCCCTGAATAAACCAACATGTGTGTGATGTCACACCTGCTGTGCCACGCCTTCCACTGAGGTGTGTGTACCTGCTCGTGTGTGTGTGTGTGTGTGTGTGTGTGTGTGTGTGTGTGTGTGTGTGTGTATGGTTCTATAGACTACTCGGTGTGTGTATTATGTCAGGTTTGTAGCAGTGTCTGTTTTCCACTTCTTTCGTTTGATGGAGAGATTTATTCACAGATGAGAGGAAAAGATGAACGTCTGGAACAATGGCAATTCAGACCTGAGGAGAAAAAAAACAAGAGAAAGAGAAATGAAAGAGAAACAGTGATATAGAAAGAAAGGAATATAAATGAAGAGAGAGATGATAAAGAGAGAATGAAAAGAAAAGATAGAAATAAAAACGAAGAATGGGAGAAAGAAGGAGAGGATGATAAAAGGGATAGAATTAATAGCCGATAGAGAAGTAGTGAGAGGGAAGGGAGAATGAAAGAGAGAGAGAAAGATGGGAAAAAATGGGAAAGGGAAAGAGGTAAAAAAAAAATGAAAAAATGGGATAAAACCTGAGAAAACAAGAGATTGAGACCAAATGAGAAGGAAAGAGGGGAAGCAGAAAGGACAAAAAGAGAGATGGAAAAAGAGGTAAAGAATGAGAAAGAAATGGATAGAGATAGAGAAGGATGCAGAAAGGAGGTATAGAGAGATACAGAGTGAGAGAAAGACAAACATGATATAGAGATATAGATAGATGGACATAGAGGAGAAAAAAGTGAAGGAGGAAAAAAGGAGAGATGGAAAGAGAGAAAGAGAGAATGAGAGGGATTGATAGATCAATCATGAGTGAGGGGAGGATGGAAGAAGAGTGAATAAGGGAAAAAACAATGAGAGAAATGGATGGAGCAAAAAGGGGAGTGAAAGAGTGATACAGAAATAAGAAATGTTGTTTCTCACACACAGCTGTGGCATTAAATTGAAACTGAATTGAATTGAGTTGAGAGTGAAAGCAGGACAGAAGCGAGAGGACAAACTGGGTATAAAATCAGGACAGGACAGATGTACAAGTTCTCCCTCCCTTCAGCGCTCCAGAAACACAACAGAAAAGTGAAGAATTTTCTGGTGAGTCAAGGTGAGTGGATGTGTGCTCCTTAATTCAGGAGAACCTCAGATGAAGAACCTCGTACGCTAATGCCAAAGTTGTCCTCCATGTTCATGAGGTCATTGTATTTCTGCTAAAAAAACAATATCACCACCCTGCAGTCATCAGCATATTTCCTGAAGATAAGCCTCTTTCCATTGATCACATTTTGAGGAACTATAGAGTTTGAGGAACTACCCTGGAGTTGATCTAGGATTACTTCAGTTCTGGGTTTCCGCCATGAGTGTCTGATACAGAAGGCATGAGCCATGACATCATTTAAGTGAACAGTCAAAACTTCAATACCTTCAAGAGACAGATGAAACTTCCTTTTTTTTTTATCACATTTGAGTTGAAGGATCATCAACTAGAAAGAGACATAAGAAAAGCAGTCATATCTTGGATCTTCAAGGAGAGGTAAAGCTGCATGTTGGCACTGGATACTCAAATGACCAAGCCTGGGAGTTTAGTGTAAACAGGAGGACAAGCGTGGACCAAGAGCCAAACCTTGGGGAACTCCTGCAGTTAGATGAAAAACTTATCCTGTCTCTGGTTCATGCTACGATTGATCCTGTAGTTATTATAAAATGAATCAATTCTCAGAGCATGAAACTCAGCTTAAGGCAGGACAAGTTAGGTTTCACCACCTCCCTACAGGAGTTCCTGAAGATTTGGTTCTTGTTCTCATACTGTATTTACTAAGCGTCTGGGCTCAGTCCTTAGATCCAACTGCTTTTCTTATCATTGCTATGCTGATGACACACAACTTCAGTTTTACCTCAGGATATTTCCTCAAATCTGTAGTTCCTCAAAAAGTTCTTGATTGAAAGGCATTCATTTGTTCAAGGACTATCCTGAGGACTGCATGACAGCAACAAGTTTAGCATAAATAAAGTGTTGGCATCACTGCACTCTTTTTCCTGATTCCACTATGAAGCATGGGCTGATTCAGCTTCATCACCTCACTACTAGAGCTTCCCAAGGTTCAATTTTGTTCCACAGTTGATTTACTGGTTAAACCATCCCTGCTCCACTGATGACACACAACTTCAATTCTACATCAGGATTGTTCCTCAACTCTGTAGTTCCTCAAAAGGTTCATGATGGCAAGGTGTTGGTCTTTTCAGGGACCATCATGGCTACACTGACTTTACTTCTCTTTTCCTTCCTAACATATTTAACTGCCTTCTCGGATGAAGGTCCATCAAGCCCAACATGAACAAAATAAGCTTATATTTTTTCAATTGCAATTCAACAACTGTGAGATCCTGTATTTTTCTTTTTCACAGAATCAGAATAATATGATCCTTCATAACTATGCTTTTCATAATCCCTTCCAGTCCTCAAACAAACTCTAGTTATTTTCAGGGAGGCTTCTTACAACTCTACTTTCTGGCCTCACTTCATCTATCATATCTACTCTACAGACCATTCAGAATGCTCCTGCTAAGCTGGTTCATATCCTCCAACAGTTCTGGCATGTGACTCCCCAGATCAGGAACTCTGCTGGTTTCTTTCTGAGGTTCTTCAGAACCTCACACTCCCTCATTAACACAGGTCTTCAACATCTGGGTGCCTGGCATGTCCTTCTCTGAGAGTAGGATATGCTTGTAAAGCAAGAACCTGGCTTCTCCATGGTGGGACACTGCTGTGCTCAATGTTGCCCTGCATGTAAAAGGGTAGATCCCACGTTTTCCAAAATGTCACAAAAGAGGGTTTGTCATTTTGTAACGCTTGCTTTTGACCAATAAGCAGTGTTTAGGATGTCAATCTCTAAATGTTGAGGCTAAAAAGGTTCCTGGAACTATGCCACAGGAACTAAAATGTTGGATAGATGCGTTATGAGCCATGTTCTGTTATCAGAGTGTGTTTGTGCGTCTGTACCTACGTGTCTAGTCGGAGTGAGGACTGTCCACCACGATGTGTGGTTTTGGCGAGGCTGCAGTGTTCTTCGACACGTACGAGTTAATGGATTTTTCCTGGCCAATGAAAACACAATATTAGAAAAGAAGGCAACATGGAGATGGAGATTAGGAAAACAACAGCAGAAATGGAGAAAGCTCCAAATCAGAAAGGTGCTCAAATATAAGAAGTCATAATTATGCATGCACACAGAGGAAAAAAGGACAGATTATACCTCCATCAGCTGGTGCCAGTGCTCGATGGGTTTACGGGGGTTCGCCAACATGGCCGTCCAGTGCTCTCTGCCGGGGCCTTCAGCATCGCTGCCTACACGGCACATGCCAATCACCTCATTATGGCCAATACTGACGGAGACAGAGGAGCCAAAAAGACACAGAATGTATTAGGTAGACAGAGAATGGGGACAATGGTGGACAAAGGAACATCTCAATTACTAAATTACTCAAAGAAATATGAGGGGGAAAGACACAAGATAAGATGAGAGAATAGTATGGATGGGTATCGGTTGAATTTTATTGATTCCATTTCCGAATCTGCTTATTGATTACAGTTCTTATTGATTCCCTGTTTTGATTCCAAAGTGGTAAAAAAAAAAGGTCAACAAAAATATCTTTATTCTTTTAAGCATTAACTGAACGTTACTAAAGTAAATAGGAGTAGTAGGTTCATTTTTCACACTGTTGTGACATTAGCCATGCATGCTAGCTCTTATCTAAACAAATGGACACATTGTTGCGTTGATGCATGATGTAGTCATGTAGACAGGTCCCTGGCAGACAGCTACGTACGTCTTTGCAGATAAGTAGCTTTCAGTAATAAATCACATTATCACATTTAGGAGCCCAGAAACTTGAAATGAATTCTTTTCATGGTTACCTGGTACCTAGCATTTTGGATTTGGTTACAGTTTGGAACTGAGTTTCCTTTATCAGCCCTAGAGAAGAGGGCAAGCTAGAGAGGGGAAAGAAATATGGCCTTATGACTGAATGAGTACCGTGAAAACCCTTCACAGAGGACAGAGCGGACTAACAGAGTTGCTTAATTACAGAGAGAGATAGATCGCCATCGGCTAAATGATTTGTTTCAGCTCAATCTCACATTTCAGTCAGAGGACAAAACATCCCTCCTTCTAGACTCCATCATTCCACATGTCCTTTGTTTTATTTAAGATATCATGGATTGACATTTCTTTTCACGAGTGAAATGACATTTTATTGAAATTATTTTTGAAAGTGCAAATCGTATTGGAAAATTTGTATTGTTTAGATTTCGTCAAGCTTATTTTAGCTTTGGAAAAGATCTCATAGCTCAGATAAAAGCTCTGTGGAAGAGACAAAATGAGCTCCGGCCACTTTATTATTTTTAACTGTAATTTTGATCAATCATCCAGACCAACATTAAGGTCATTCAGCTTAAAAAAAAAAACCTTGTTATTAAACTGTCCATGTTACTGGACTTCTTTTCTTTTGTTTCTGTAAGAAAAAAGACTTTCACCTGTAAAAGTGTATATACTGCACCTTTACATTTAGTGTATGTAATTAGATTTCAAGGACAACTTGTACCTTATATAAGCTTTAAAAGAAACTACATTTACATTCTCAGGTGATATAGTCATACTAAAGGTACAAAAGATCCAAATGACAAACAATAGTACTGTTCAGCACCTTCTTTTTTCTGAAGAGTGTAGATAGAGAGTTTCGCTTCCCTTTTATAACTAGATTACTTGATTCTAAAAATAAGCATGCAGCGCATAACAGGATTCCATCGTTTTTCACTCATATGAGACAAAATGTGTGTTCCTAGTGACTGAAAACAGCAGGCATGATAATGAATACTGCTTAAAGAGCGCACTAACTGAGGTGTTAGTCATAAAGGGCCGTATTCAGGGTTAGGGGGAGGTAGTGAGGGGTTAATACTGAAATTGCACACATCTGTTTTCAGACCTCAGATATAATTTCACTCTTACACACTATTCAGAGAGTTGTGCATGTAAGGCGTAGTTTGCTGGAAACAGAGACATGTCTCCGTGATGCACGATTCTGACTTTGAATTTAAAGAGGCCAGCTCAACCTTCCCAGAAGCCTCTGCACCAAGTGGCGAGTCGCCATTTTTGATGCCATCAAAAATCCACTGTTATGTTTAAAAATCAACCTGCAAAAATCCTGCTTACTAGATTTGACACAAAATATTGATGATTTTTTTAACTTCTGCTAATGATGTGGTTCATTATACACTATACATTATACTGTTATACAGAAATAACCGACCCTAAAATACTATAATTGACCAATCAGAATGGAGTATTCAATAACGTTGTGTAATAAAGGTAAATAAGCTATAATCTTATCTCTCACTGAGGCTGATAATCTTCCACAGCTAGAGGAAATTTAGGAGTTTGCCTGCTGGTCCGATGTTGTTGTTCTTGAGTTGGTAGGATTGGAGAACCATAGGCAGTTCGTTTATGATAACGTCTCCCTTCTACATCTACTCTGATACTCCTCATAATCTCCTTCCCTGATAATGTCTTCTATTTTTATTAATGAAAGTTCTCCTGTAAAGGCTCGGCTAGACGAGCGTGCGTAATGAGAGCTAGCAGAGTAGCAGTCACATGCTTTCTAAACGCAGCGTTGTTGTTCAAAACGCATATGTAAACATAAACAATATCTTGGAATCTGGAAATGGTGAGCTGGCCCCTTTAAGCCTATTATTCTTGTGCGATATTGGCTTGAGTGAGAGACCCAGCGCCACCGTTTGACAGCTCGTTGTAACCACAATATTTCATGCTGAAATTTTTGTTTTGGACTGACTGTAAATACAAGGAGCTTAACTTGGGTAAATATTAGCATAACATTTGATCTTAATTAGCATACTCATTTCTAAAAGATGACAACAATTAACGCTGGTGCTAATTTACTACAATCCCAAATAATGCAGGCTAATGTGCATGTGCAAGAGGATAAAGTGCGCACGCAAACCGTGGGTGTATTGCGGGTGATTTACAAAGAATGGACTGCATGAACATGCAAAGTAGAGGAACAAAGCATGTATGTAAATGAGGGGTTTGTGTGCGCTGTTCGTTCTTCCGGTGAGTTGACCTCTAAGAGTCAAATCGAAGCAAAGCTTTGCCACACACATAATTTTACATCCAATATGATGCTAAGTAAATGCTGTGAGACACGCCCATTTGTACCAATTACAGACACGCCCATTTGTACCAATTACAGACACGGCCCTTTCTCAAAATAACCACCGCATGTCTCATACACATCCTTTTCGATTCGAGACAATTTTTTCCCGCTATCTGCTTCTTTTTTTATATAAATGAAGACCATTTTAAGCGGACCCTTCTGCGTTTCCAGACTCATCAGGTTTCATACGTCACAGCAATTACATCAAAAGCTCTGCAACAAACGTCCGATATGGCCGCAGGTCTTTATTCCAACCGAGCCGGAGCACCTGATACAACTCATCATCTGCTGAAGACCGAGACTGATGGATTGAAGGAGTGGAACCAGGTGTGTCTCCTGCGTGGTTTGAATGAAAACCTGCAGCCACACTGGACCTTTGCAGACAACAGCGCTGAGATAAGCGTCAGCTTTACACGGACCAACACATTCACGCTCCTGTCTTTTCCTTTATCTGAGCAGTGAAAGATGAACGCAGAAGCTGCAGCGTCTGAGTGTCCGAGCATCTGAATGTCTGAGGTCATTCCGTGAATTAAGATTAAAAGCCATTCATCAAAGAGATTTGTCGGATAACGAGGACATTGGGGACATGTGCTGGAACCCAAAGACGTCATCATGGAGAGATTTTGAGAACCGTGGCTCAATATCAGAGGAGGGAATCAGATTTCTGAAAGTGAAATTCATAAATTCACATTTACATGTAGTAATTTGGCAGCTACACTGATCTAAAGTGACAGCTGAACGATACGCAAATGAGACCAAGATCTTTCAGAATTTTGGGTTCACCTGAAACTTTTTATCCATTTTTAGTTCCGTTTGTCATGATGGAACATCCCGAAAACAAGTTAGTTTCAATTCTCATTTACATTATAGCAGCTATAAACTGCCGTTCCCTCATCTGTATCACTAGACAAAGTTTGTTATTGGAGCACGGAGTACACTGATTAGCTTAGCTAGCTGGCTAGTTGCACAACCTGTCAGGTGTCAATACATTAGCAAGAGAAATTTAACCTGTATGATTTGTGCTAATAAATACATGCTCTGAAACAGATCACAGGCATGTATTTACACATGCTAGCCATGATACACACACATGCACGCACACACACACCTACACACACACACACTCTGCAGTCCCTCTTGGCTTTGGGAAACACTGGCTGCGTTACGCTGTGTCACCCACAGACATTACGGCCATTAGTGTTAGCATAAGTTATGTTTATTCATGAGGAGTGTGGATTTATGCAAATCAGGGCAGACGTTCAGCAGGGTGAACGGGACACGCCGGAGCACAGGGTCACGTGTTCAACAGAGTGCTAACAAACACACCAACGCCAGAGGAATTCTGAATAGCCACCAGAAATCCAGCTGTCACAAACAGCAGCACTCAAACACTCAAAACACTACCACTTTTTATAAATGAACCAATTCCTTCAGTGTTCGTGCTATCAATTATTAACCACTAATTACTAATGTTTAATGCTAATGTCTGTCTAATCACCGTTATTAATAGCCAAGAAGTCATGACTATTTGTCACTAGTCTAATACACTTTCCCCTCAGGTTGCAGTTTTACTTAAGATTCAACTAAAGCTAATGCTAACATTTGTCACTGCCTGCATTATTCACAATTTAGTCAATGAGATTAATGTGTGTAGAATATGTAAAGGATGCTAAACCCATGCTGAAAATGACTCAGCTCTTATTGGGAACAGATCAAAGTGATCAGATACTAAACTCCGTGGCCTAAGCAGAAACTGACCAATCATAGCTTAGCGACTAATCAAAAACACCTCAGGCATGCCTTCAGGACATAACAGTAACGAAAACGCTTAATGGTGTACAAAGTCGACGTGCAATTCTCTCATGTTTGTGTACGATGTTCTCACAGCTGACATCGTGCAGTCGTTGAGTAGCAGAGAGTGTCGAGTTGTGTAGCAGCTACGCAAACATAACTAATAAATAGGCGGCCATGTTTCAATTAAGTAGCTTGTAGTTAATTTGAGAATCTCACATCAACTTTTCACATCGTTAACTATTTTCGTTAAAAATGTTTCCACATTAACTGATGCTGATTTGATCCCTTGGTCATCTAATAAACCACTTTATCACCAGGTTCTCATTTTTGACTGGAATCTTCCTTCAAGATAACATCGAGATGGAAATTCAACCAAACAAATAAAAATTTTGCAGGAAAAGTAAACAATGCGAAGCCCCGCCCCCACAAAGACGAGCCAGACTAATGGAAGTCGTACCAGTCATAGTCCATGACAGCGATGATGAGCGAGACGCTCTCGATGTTCTCGTTGGGGATGTCGAACACCAGAGCTTCGTTATAGGTGGGGTTCAGCGTGTTCTTCTTAATGGACGTCTTCCTCTTCTTCAATCTGCGTCCATCACACACCAGAGACGCCTTCACATACGGGTCTGAGAGAGAGAGAGAGACAGAGGCAGAGGATAAAATGGCAAGAATGAGAGATAGAAAAGAAAATGAAAGGTAATGGACAGATAAAGAGTGAGTGTGGGAGGGAGGAGGAGAACAGAATGGATTGACAAAGAACATGTTAATAAAGAGTGATAGTGTGGAATAATAATAGTAAGTGTGTTAATAAAGGTGCTTATTGCAGCTATAACAATGGTGGCGATGTTAGCATTAGCATGATCAGACTAGCCTAGATGGCAGGAACGTCATCTCTGTAAGAGACAGAGAGAGAGAGAGAGAGAGAGAGACAGAGAGAGAGAGAGACTGAGGGACAGAGAGAGCAAGAGAGAGAGAGTGAGAGAGAGACTGGGGGACTGAGAGAGCAAGAGAGAGAGAGTGAGAGAGAGACTGGGGGACTGAGAGAGAGAGTGAGAGAGAGAGAGAGAGAGAGAAACTCAGAGACAGACAGAGAGAGACTGAGAGACAGCGAGAGAGAGAGACTAACAGAGATAGAGAGAGACTGAGTGACAGAGAGAGAGAGAGAGTGAAAGAGACTCAGAGACAGAGACAGACAGAGAGAGAGTGAGACTGAGAGAGAGAGAGAGAGAGAGCGCGACACCGTAACACTGCTTAATTACATCCTCAGAGACAATCCATTATTTCATTAGTCTGAGTTCTTCTGTGATAATCAAATTAACCAACACTGATTGTGCCCGTCTCTGATCTCACACACACACACACATACACATAAAGGAATAAATACTAAAGTGTTGATAAATAAAACAAAGAACTTTTGAAATCTTCTAATCATGATTTTTTTTTAGTATTTTCAATTTTAGACGATTCTTTTTTTCACTATAATATTTTATGCTTTGTTCAGTACGCTGGGCCACACGAGACAAAATTGAAATGCATTGCAAGGTCACGGCACAGACCTACTTAGACAGCTAGCATTTTTGCTAATATATCGAAATAAATAAATTGGTAAGAGTCTGTCACTCTAAAGGGCCGTTATCAATGTGATAATGCTCTGCATATTTTCTGTGGCTAGCATCAACATGTTGTCCATTAGACCCAGCTTCTGACTAGGACTGACTGACAGACAGGGGTATGATCTTTAAAAAAAAACAAAAAGATATTTTGCCCAGATACCCAGATGGTACCTCATACACCAAAGGAATTAAAGTTGAACTTTTTACTTTTAAAATGCACTTTTTCTGTTGACCTTCAGCACTGCAAAGTGTGAAACGGATATAAGCGTTAATGGTGTATGACGGTGACACATCTCACTCTTAATGATGTCTGGGACAGTAATAAGGTTGTGAATTCATCTGTGCATGCATGCGTGTGTGTGTGTGTGTGTGTGTGTGTGTGTGTGTGTGCACCTGAGAAGCCGGTCAGGTCCATGGCTTTGAGATTGGTGGCCTTGATGATAGTGGCGGTTAGTCGGCCGGCTGTCGGCAAGTAACACAGTGAGAAGTTCAACTCCCCAAGGTCAGCTTTTTCCTGCACACACACACACACACACACACACACAAAAATGGATCAGTCCAAGACACAGTAATAGACAGTCTCTCTCTCTCTGTGCATGCTGGGTAGCGGGGTGTGTGAGAGTATGAGTGTGTTAGCACGTTTGTGGTGAATTTTTGCCATTTACTTCTCTCCCTTTTTCCCCTGTTTTCTTTTGTAATTTCACATGGTGAATATTTCTTTTCTTTGATAGACAGGTTTACGTTAGGGTAGTTTTAGGGTAGTAGTAGGGGATCAGCAAGGAAGGCGTCTCCTGTAGAGACGCCGTCCCTATCAATGCGTCATGGCTTCCAGTGTGTAACTGAACCGGGGGTCACAGTCGAAGATGTCCTTTTAGCCGTAGGCGAGAAAATAGGACATGAAAAAATCAGCTTCAAGAATGCACACGGCAGTTGTGTTTTTTTTTAAAGAAACAGACTTGGTGAACAAACTTGTCGAGAGCGGACTCGAAATCAAGGATGGCTGTGTTTGTGTGATGCTGCTCTACGTTCCATCAGTTAAAATTACTATTTCAAATGTTCCACCTTTCATTCCAGTTGAGGTTTTCAGAAGCAGAACTGTTACTATTCGGCAAAATACAAGTAAAACGCAACCTATTCACTTAGTGTGTAAAAACCTAGCACTAAAACATGTGACCTCCTTTAGGCACCAGGCCTACATGTTCCTAACTTTCGATGCAGACACCTGACATCGCCTTTCATGTTAAACATGAAAGAACAACGTTTATATTCAATGCAACCACCAGCAACTTGCGTTATTTTGAGTGTGGGGATGTAGGACACAAAAAGATTGCATGCCCACACATGCGTGGTGAACACAGAGCTTACTGGAAACCAGTCAGTGCAACAACAACGGTAAGAGCTGATTTACAGATTGGTCTTGATATCCCACAAACCCTAAAAAAAATATTACTGAATCAAGTGTGACAGGAACTGAGAGTGAATCGGAGTGTAACAATGCAGGAGACACACAAGAGGTAGATGAGAATAGCATGAGCACAGAACTTTCTCAAGCTGAATGCTCACAAAGTGCCGCAGATGATACCTACTCACTTCAAGAAATAAACAGGTTCTTGGATGATACTTTGAGGAAACAGGTAAATCAGATTTTTTTGCAGATGAGGAAAAATGTATGCAATCTGCAATAAAGCCGCAGAAAACTGTAGATCTTGCTGCACTAATCGAAACAAAAAGATATCGCCTTAAAAAGTTGGTAACATCTATTAGATGGACAGTAGAAGAGAGGCTTAAACAGAAGATAACTATGGATCCCATTGTGTCTTTCTCTCTTCATCTCTGTCATACTGTCCTTTTGCTTTCCTTTTTATACATCCTCATGACATCTTTAAGGGTTGGCTCTGTTAACATAAATGGTGGGAGGAAATTGAGGGGAAAGCAAACCATGGTATTAGTATCAGAAGTAGTCCAGTTAAAGAAGTTAAATTTTTCTGCAGGAAACACACACTGACAGTGAGGATGAAGTAGAATGGGGTCTGTGGTGGAAGGGACAGATTTTGTTTAGTCATGGGATGAATGTCAGTGCAGGATTGCTATCCTTTTCTCAGCTAATTTAACTGTGAATGTCCATCCATCCATCCATTATCTATGCCGCTTTATCCATCTGGGTCGCGGGGAAGCTGGAGTCAATCCCAGCATCTTCGGGCGAGAGGCAGGGTGCACCCTGGGCAGGTCGCCAGTCCAACACAGGGCCAACACAGACAAACAGCCACACACGCTCGCATTCACACCTATGG
>JAQMYM010000008.1:865053-879907 GCA_030014255.1 Parauchenoglanis ngamensis | reverse complement strand
ACCAATAAAAAAACTAACAGTTGCCATCACATAAGTATCCACCCACATTGTAAATAAAGCAATCCCTTTGAACATCTCAAAAAGCACCAGTTCAGTTAGAAAGTAATAAGGAAATTAGTTAGAGACGCAACTAAGAAGTAAAGCTACCACCAGCATGCTTCAGTGTGGGCATGGTGTACTCAGGGTGATGAGCCAAGTGTAGCGCTTTGTGCCAAGGCCAAAAGCTTCAATGTATTGTTTACCATGACTGCATGTTTATTGTGTCTCCAACATGCCGTTTTGGCAAGCTTGAGCAGGATTTCATATTTCATATGCATATATCAGTTTTGTGGAGGAAACCGGAGCACCCAGAGGAAACCCATGTAGACACGGTGAGAACATGCAAACTCCACACAGAAAGGCCCCAGCTGGCTGGTTCGAACCTTCTTGCTGTGAGGCAACAGTGCTAACTATCATCAGCACTATCATCATTATCATAATCATTATTATTATTATTATTATTATTATTATTGTTATTTAATTACATCATTATCATTGTTATTTACATTTCTATTAAATTATATTACCTGAAGCACCATAATTCATGCAGAAATGGTGAAATCATTCACTACAATGCTGCAAAGCATTTTGTGTGTGTGTGCGTGATAAAATTATTTAATAATAAGGGACACTAGAAGCTGGAACAGTGATCTATCAACTTTCATTTCTTTCAGGATGTTCTGTGACAATAAACAATGGCACTGTAGCCCAGAACGTCCTCTATTATGAGATAAACCAGGCAGACATTATGATCCCCCGCTTGCAAACGTGTCGTACGTTCAGCATCCGATTGTGGACGCACCCTGGCGATAAGCCGACCTTACTAGACGGACATGACATCATGACGTACGGAAGACGTTCGCGTCGTTTGACCTCATCCGTAGGAAGTGGAGCGTAGACAGTTCGGGCAACTCCGTAAGAAAAGAAAAAAAATAGAAAAAAACGAAGGAACGAAAACTCGTTGAATTTCTTCAGTTGAGTGTTTTTCCGAGCGACTTCACAAACTATCCCGAGCGGAGGAAATCCCCGGGCGAGGGGAACCAAAGTCTCCACGACTGGGTAATTTTAGGCTTGATTTTTTTTCGTTTGAAGCTTGTTTTTTTTGCTGTTAATTTCGGCCTCCTTCGCCTTCCGTGTGCCGGAAGTCCTGCGTAAAGCCTCGCTTTCGGCGTCGACGTTTTTTTTTTTCCTTCGCACTTGTTATTTTTTTCTCTCTCCAATCCTCGTGTGCTCTGTTTTTTTTTTTTTTTTTTTTTTTTTCAGTTTATTTTCACGGGCCCGACAGCGGGAGTGGGTGAATGTGGGTTAACGTTACACACCTCCCAGAAGATAATGTTACGGGCTGCTAATGAATTTGCATCAGTCACCGACGAGGCTGTTTTTAAATAAACATGATATCATTTTATTTTGTTCTGCACCGTTTTTTTTCCAAATAAACAAACAAAAAAACCCACTTCCTGGTTTGCATTAGTAATAAGCAGATGGTATGTTGTGTCTGGTTTTGAGGAGTATTTTATGCTGCGTTTCTCGGGAAGAAAAGAAACGAGCCCGCCAACTAAAGTGGCCTGCGTTAGAAACGGCACCGGATTTGCACAAAGACAATCAGAGAATCCGATATTATTTATTAACCGGGCTGAGAGGTGAAGCGCGAGCGCTAACCCTGTACCGCACACTGCTGCCTGCGACTGTTAGCCTGATGAGCCTTCATGTACCTCACTTAGCACTGCTCCTCTTCTACTAATATGATCTTGCATGTTTGTTTGTTTGTTTTTTATTGTAGTCCGGAATATTTCTTTTACTTCAGTTTCACTTCAAATAACATCTACACTTCTTTAGTTATCCACTAGCTTTTCCAGAAATAATACTTTAATAACCTTTTTATTATTATTACTTACTAAAAATGTGTCTGTCTGATGTTCCTGTATCAGTCATCGGTCACCTTCATTTTAGATAATTGTCTACTAAATTATAATCCCAAAATGAAGTGAACCCTGGCTGTTAGCACATTTAGCTCGATGTTGACTATTTGTATTGTACATTTATTCCCCCTGCTTTCAAATTAGGAATGATGGAGGATTCCCATTTTAACTCCTACTTCTGGTCTCCAGTGCAAGGACAGGTGAGAACGCACGCCCGTCCGCGCACGTTTCGTAAATCATGTGTCCGTGTCATTTTTGCTTTAATGCCTCGTGTGTATGTGTGTGTGTGTCAGATTGAGAATGCCGTGTTTCTAAACAAGGTGAAGGAGCAGCTAGGCCAACAGGACAAAAACCCCGCCTACCCGCATGGCTCCTCCCACTACCCCACCACAGCGGTGGTGGCAGTCGCCGGGGGCATGGCCATGGACGCAGCGGCGAGTGCGCGGGCGCTGAAGCAGGAACAGCATCCGCCCCATTCCTCACACAGCATCACGGTGGTGCCCGTACCGTCCACCGGAATCATGACAGCTGGTACAGTAGATCTGATTGTGCTTGTGAAAGTCCGCATCCACGAGGCTATGCGCTGATGACCCGAAATAGATACAGCACCATATTGTACAAGGATAATAGTGTCATGATGGTCACTTTTAACATAGTGACATACCCGCTTGCTTTTGCGCTTTAGCGGTTTGCTCACGTTTAACAAGAAATCCTACAGGCGCACGCCAGGCCGTTTCACAAAAGTGCCGCCAAGAGTGGTTTGGGTCAACAGTGGAGCACTTGCAAAAATTGAAAATTGTTCAGCTTTTCAAAAAAATGCGCTGGGAGACGTCAAGCACTTATTTTTTCTACCTAGCAAAAAAACATGTGGAGGAGAAGTCCTGGTGAAAAAACAACAACGACAACAAAAAACCCGATTCTCGTTAGTGAACCAGTATAAGTAGATTCACATCATGTTGAATATTTTCTTTCCAGAATTGCTTTGTAACTAAACTACCAAACGATCAGTACACTGATTTCTACGGCCGCGAAGCTACAGCGAAGGCAAACGGCATCTTCATCAGAATTAATACTGTAATAAATAATAATAATAATAAAAAATAAATATTATAATAATAATAATAAATCAAATCTAGCTAGCTAGCTATCATGGAAGTTAGCTGACACTACCTAGGACTGGTAAGAGCATAATTATGGTTATTTATGGTTACAGTGTGGTTTTTTTTGATACATAAGAACCAAAAATTGCTCCAGTCAGCACTTTGTCTGAGGGGGAAAAAACCCTTCTAATGTGAAAGCACTCTTGCAGTGGTTAAGTTGCTACAGAGCAAAAAACAAAACAAAAAAAAACCCAACGCCAAAACTTTGCAGTTTTAGTTCTGAGACCTTCCTTTTCCGCAACCGGCCCAAAAAGAACATGGTGGATTTCACAACTACGTGTAGTTCGTTGTCTAGTTTCCGGTTTGCTTGTTTGTGATTACGGCTGTGAAAGTAGCAGCATGAACACAGAGTTGACACCGTTTTTAGGACACATGTACTCTCTCATCAGGCTTTTTTTTTTTTCTCTTTTTTTTTTTTTCTTTTTGCAAAATAAGCCAAAACTACGACGACTTCCTCTTTCAGGACTGCGGCTATTGTCCTTTGTTTATTTGTTGTCTGTTCTACTGTCTGTAACTCCCACTAAAAATATTCTGAAACCCCAACAAAATCCTTTTGAATATACTGGTGTCCGCCTGCTGAAGAGTAGCACCGGCTTAAGTGGAAAGCAGTTATGTCAAAGAACATCCCATTTACAAGGCAGGTCGCTTAGTTGGGCTAGAAGTGTGCAATACAGTCCCCGTTATTCTCCTCACCAGCTAGGACATAACTCGTGCTCCAACTGAGGTCTTATAGCTAACGTTTTTGATTAACACTCATTATTACTGTTCCTAGACAAGCCATTTACATGATTATATTTAATAAGCTGCTGTGACCCAGCCTGACAGGAAGTTCTGATGCATGTTGACACTGCAGAGTTTATTCGTTTATGTCCGAGAAGCAGTTCAGCTGTAGCGCACTCGGACGCATGTTAGGCTAACGGCAACGGCAAGGAAAATATTTACAGGCAATCCCATTTTCCACAACCCTGCCTACGCCTTCTCTAGAAACTGCGGCGACTTTTAGAGGGAATGTGCACTGAAGCTCATTTCTGGGTAGGGGATCTGTAAACAGGTACTTAAAACGTTAAGGACATTAAAGTCATTGTTCTTTTTTTTTTTTCTTTTTTTTTAAAGGAGCAGAGAGAAACAGAAAAGCTTAGGCAGTTAAAGTGACGTGAACATTTTATAAGCACACGCCTGTTACCCTGAAAGCGGCACAGAATCCCTCATGACCGTAAGTCAGAAGTGACCGTGTGGCGTGTGACTCGCGGGACCTGTCGCTAGGGACGTGCAGTACAATAATGCAACCGGTGGCTCAGTGGGAATAAACAAGCTTCATGTATACACCTAAGCTGGAATAAAGGAAACAATGTGAACGTAATTGTACCCACCGATCCGATCGAACGAGGTGGGTAATGTTAATACCCCATTAAATATAAGAATAATAATTGTGTGTTTGAGTCACGATAAAACAGTCCACACTACACATTTTAATCTCATTAAAATAAAACAGAGGTTGGATTGACATCAAACTAACACGGAGGAGGACGCAGGATGCAGGCTGGTCTCGGTAAACTTCAGCGCATCCAGAAACTCAGCAAGGATGCAGAACTTGATCAGGAACGCTTTGCTAAAACCTTTTTTCACACGACACATCACATTAGACACACATTAAATGATCTGTAATAACGTCACATGTCTGTTTTACTGTGCTTTTTTTTTTTTTCAATAACCAGCTCAGGCGTCGGGCGAATATATAAAATGCTCGGCAACTTTTGCTAATTTTCTCTCTATCTGTACTTGGATAACGTTTGCTGACAGGGGAATGACGTGCAAGCGGTTAACAAAGCAAGCAGCGCGATTTAAAAAGCTGAATCTTGTAACTCTGCCACTAAACCTTACTCTATAGCGTGAGGATAATGTCGGATCTAATCCATTTATGTGCATATAAATAAAGACTGGTGATCAGGATCCTGCAAATGAAATAAACCGGTGACGTAAACACAGCCACTGTGTCTGTTCAGCTGTTTGTTTATTTTCTTACCGTCTCTCACTCTTTCCTTTACGTTTCTCACTTTGTTCAGCGGGCTTAGTCACTCTGGTGTCTCCGGTATCCTCCGCTCCGTCTCTTATCTCTGGGCATCCAACAACTACTATGATAACAGTACATCCAGGTAACACAGCGTCATCATCTCCTCAACAAATGCTAATCATCTGCAAGAGAAGGCGCATAAAGAATCCGCTGCAAACATATTCAGCTTTACAAACCGAATACCTTTCAATATTTCTCTCAGATAAGAAAGAGGACGGCATGTCCTGCTCCCCTGTCGTCATCCCGTTGCCATCGAAGCGAGGGAGGAAGAAGAAATCCACGCTCCCTTTGGTGGGCTCCCCGACAGGAAGTGACGCGCTGATGCTCGGTCACCTGGCCGGACAGGTACGTCTCTCTTTTTTTTTTTTTAAACGCAGGAGTTCAGACCTCTGCCGGTTCCGAATCAATTCTGGAAAAAGTAAGGAATGAAACATGACCGATTCTTATGTCTCCGAGTGTTTCATTCCTCTCACACGACAGCAATCTGCCAAATATTTTTATTTGCTAAAGAATGTCGTGTAAGTTTTATCCTTTTATAGTTATGTTGAACATTGCGGTAAGTCTTCAAAGCAATTAGTTCCTGTAGTTCCTCACTTTAGTTCTAGCATCATATCGGATTTCCGATGCCGTTGATGAGGCAGAAAAGCACAGCTGGTCACGGGACGTGGTGGCTCAGTGATGAAGGCTTCGGATGTGAGAACAAATCGCAGCCCGGCTAAACTGCAGCTCTTGGGCCTTTGAGCAGGACCTTTAACCTTCACCTGCTCATTTGTATGATGTACGTCACTTTGGATACAAGCATTTTCCAAATAAGCGAATGCAAATGCAGTGTTACGGAGACGTTAAAAGAAAAAAGCCTTAAACTCCGAGACGCCTTCCAAAACATTTCTTCAGAGAAAACATGACCATAACAATTGGATGTTTTTCTCTTTGTTAAACTGTTCATTCTGTTCCTCAGGAGACCGGCTCATGCGGCGTACAGTACAAGTGGCTGTGAGTTGTTACTATAGAAACTTTAACGTGATATAATTAAAAAGAGCATATTAATATAAACCTGTGATTTGGAGCTGCACTACGATCAGAGCGTTGCTGCGCCAGAAAATTAATGAACGCCTTCTGACCAATCGGATTCGAGCATTCATCACCACCGAGATACAGGAAACGAAGTGGCTATGAAACCCTTTATATTCTCATTGTAATTTTCTCCAATTTCATATTCGGAGGACTGAAACGGTTGTGCTCGGGAATGAAAATGTCATTCTGTGTAAATAATTCGGACAATGTCTCCTTAATTGCCTGCTGCTTGGCGCTTCCATTTCAGCGTAGGCAAAGTTTACACAGATGTTTTGAATAAATGTGTAGCGTAGGCTTGTACGTGACCTTTTCTTCTCTTTATTAAAGCCATTCAGATCAGTCTCTAGTGCCTACCATTATAGAGCAATGGTTTATGTATTATTATAAAAAAAAAAGATGTGCCCTGAATATTGTTTCAACCTTTTCTCATTACTGAGGCATTGCCTGGGCCTGTAATAAAGAAATATAACTTGAAGCAGCCATAAGAGATTTTACAACATTGCTTGTCTAATGTCTAACCTGCGTACAGTGCAGCATCAGTGAAATATCTAAGCATTTCTGCGCTCTCTCCAGGAGGACTTAAAATTGTGATGACTTGTTTGACCAAGCGTACCTTATGGTGTAGAGTAAATGTAATAAATGTTCTTACAGGGAAATTCCTTTTGAATTTTTCACATTTTCGGTGGAAGATACTCTTTGTCGTTTGAGGGGAAAATGATCCAATGAAGACATTTGCTCACAACACTTGTTTATTTTGTGTGTTACACACACTACTGGTAAATTGCACTGATTTTTAATCCGTACTGCTGATCAGGCTAAAATGCAGATGCGTTAGTGTAAATGACTGCCCTTCGGTACTCTTGCCCTTGTACGTCCTCCAGTTAGCAAAGATTTGTTGCACTATTTCAACAAACTAGTTTGTGACCGACCGGTATTCTTTATATTCAAGTATTCTTTAGAGAAGCTACAAGAAATCAGATTAGCTATTTAGAAATATAATTAAATAAATCAGGGTGGTGCGGTGGTTAGCACTGTCGCCTCACAGCAAGAAGGTCCTGGGTTCGATCCCCGGGTCACCCAGGGGGCCTTTCTGTGTGGAGTTTGCATGTTCTCCCCGTGCATGCGTGGGTTTCCTCCGGGTGCTCCGGTTTCCTCCCACAGTTCAAAGACATGCAGATTAGGTCAACTGGCTACTCTAAATTGCCCATAGGAGTGAATGCGAGCGTGTTTGTCTGTGTTGGCCCTGTGGTGGACTGGCGACCTGCCCAGGGTGTACCCCGCCTCTCGGATACCCAGTTGGATAAAGCACTATAGATAATGGATGGATAATAATAATAATAATGTGCTAGCTTTAAATTATATATCATTGTTTCTATGGTAACAGCTTGTTGCAGTTGATGTTCCACGTAAACAGATAATAAAATACGCTGATATGGTGAAGTTTTCTCCAGGGTTAGGAGAGGTTTCGGTAACATGTATAAGGAGTCTCCAGTGTCAGCACTTTGTCACAGTCAGAGGTAAAGCTGGAACATTTCCGACCTCTCCCGGACAGAAGAGTTTATGCTTTTTTTGTGGTCTCTCGGCAACAAGATGCATGAAATCAAAACGCATGTTGAAATTAAAACCGTTCCCTTTTTTTTTTGCTCTTTCTCTCCCTCCCCTCTCTCGACTTCTCCCAGCCTTTTTTTCCTCCCTCTGTAACTTCGGATGTAACGCAGCTTGGTGTTATTATGTGTTGACGGCGAGGGCCTGTTTAAAGTGTTCGGCCATATATAATTCATGGCCCTGCTTCTCTCTCATTTCTCAGACATCAGCACTTTCATGCACTCACTGAAGAGCTGCTGAAATAAAAGACTTGAGCAGGACTATAATTCAAATCCGCTCATACGTCTTCCTCTCCTACTTTTCTCTTAAAGTGAACTGTTTTAAATGGCCCCTGTGCTAAAACCTAGCCAACCCACGTAGCTCTAATAAATGTTATGTAAGAAATCAGGTATTTACATTACGGCTTGTTTGGACTCACAGAGTAAGGAGGTGAAATAATGGTGTTAAAAATAACCTGACCATGATAAAAATAGAGCTGTGAGCACAGGAGGGAAATCATCATTTCACAAAAGATGTGCTGGCAAACAGAACCGCATGTTTCACTAGGACTAGCGGGTGGAGTTAGCATCCCAAAGGTGAGACTTTCCTGTCGGAACTTCCCAGAGGGTTTTATTCCTCTCATATCACAGCCAACAATTACAATTTTTCAAATATTGAAGAATGACATGTCACTCATCCATTTCATCTATTTCTGGTTACATTTAATGTGTGTCACTTCAATGAAACGTCTCAGTTACGTTATAGTAGCTATAAACACTCATTCTCCCACTAGTCTTTCTTTTTTCTCTCTTTTGAAGAGACAAAACAAGGAAACAAATAAAGGAACAAACAAACAAATGCAGGTTGACTATGCAGAGAATTCAGTCTGAAATGCAGAGTCGCACTCGTGAAAAAGGCCTCAGTGACACGCAGAACACACTGAAAACCAAACCTCCATTGCTTTGCACATGTCACTTTTTCTCTCTAATGAACACTTATTTAAACAAGTAAGTGCCGTCTTGACATCAGATGTGAATGTAATTCGGTGCAATGCATTTCACTTTCACCAGAGTGTTGCAGTTGCATCTGTGTCACACTGACTCACTGTACGCTTAAAGGGAAGAAAGAGCTTGATTACAAAATAATTTTTCAAATTGTTCAGATTATTTCTGTCAGTCATGTTATAAACACGTCCCCTAATGATCCTTCAGTAGCAAAAAACACTTCAAATCTGGGAGCTGATTCTTCTAAGATGACGATGATGAAGCTGGACGCTGAAGACGCTCCAGAGCAGGTGATGACATCATCATTAATGTGAGAAACTGCTGAACTGCAGCAATTCATCTGTTATATATCTGCGATTAAAACTAAAGAATGGGAAATAATTATAAATCTGGAGTGTGTGTGTGTGTGTGTGTGTGTTTATTTTTAGCTGAGGAAGCGAGCAGATGGAGGGATCATGAGGTTTTTGGAAGGTGGAAGTGTGTGAGGTGATGTGAGCTCACTTGAAGGCGTAACGGAGCAGGAAGCTGATTTTTCCGCACGTGTCGCCCTGCTTGCCCTCGCCCGACTCGCCCTGCCGCGGCCGGTACAGCTCCGGCTTGATCTGCCCGATGCTGGTCACCTGCTCGCTCTTGTCCTCTCCATGGAAATCAGGACTGGAGAGTTGATGAGTCATGGGCTTGGGCCTGGAGAGAGAGAGAGAGAGAGAGAGAGAGGGAGAGAGAGAGAGAGATAATGAAATATAGACAGATGGATAAATGGGTAAACAGACAGATAGAGAGAAAAACTGACAGAGAAATCAGAGAGACAGACAGACAAAAACAAATATAGATAGATAGATAGATAGATAGATAGATAGATTGATAGATAGATAGATAGATAGATAGATGAGTAATTGGATTGATATACAGACAGATAAACTGACAGACAGACACAGAAACAGACAGAGACAAAGAGAGAGACAGAGGAACAAACATTCAGACAGAGAGACAGACAGGTGACAGACAGAGAGACAGACAGGTGACAGACAGAGATACAGACAGGTGACAGGGCACTGACCTGGGTGTGACCTGCTGCGATTGGGCATTGGTCAGGTCTTTAGCAGCAGGTCCTCCTTCAGGTGGTGGCAGTTCAGGAGACGTCTGGCTCAGTTTAATGTTCACTGAAAGAAAAAAAAAGCCTTCACGTCACCCTGCACTTAAACACGGCCGTGTGTTCGATAACAAACTCCCGCTTCCTCATTTCCTGTAAGCTCTGAGCTGTGATACGGTGGAGATACTCTGAAGTTCACAGCAGTTTTATGGCTCCTGCTCTTCACTAGAGTTTGTCGATATGAAAGTGGAGTTAGCTGTTTTTTTCTCAAAAGCAAATCTTGATTATCGAGACTCTCAGAGCTCACGCCTCTGCATGAGGATTTCTGAAACAGGAGAATAATTGATTTGTCTCAGTCACACTTTGATGTCCGACTATAAAAGTATCCCTAAAGTTTAGTTACATTTATGATTCCTTTGCATGGGTTATTTATAAACAGCTTTCTATTTTTATAAGTATATGAAAAGAAAAACCAAAAGAAGAGACGTCTGACTTCAGGGTGTTTACACTGTACTGCATAAAGCTGGCTTTACACAGTGCGCTTTTAATGCTATCGTTTAAGATTATTGACTCGTGGCATTGTACGAGATCCTGAGGTGAGTTCTCAGTTACAGATAATACATTGACAATCCTCTGTGGATAGATCTTTGATGAAAGAAACTATGAACTACGTTCTGCTTACATCATCAATCAGCATGATCCGGAAATCAGCTTGTGCAGAAAACAGGCAGCTGTGCACTGCTGTGACTCACCTGCATTGTTGGGGTAGGAGTCCATGTCCAGGTAGGAGTGCTCCTGCATTTCCTGAGGCCCGCCCACAACTCCGCCCACCATCATGGCCCCTCCGCCCTCCACCCCCATCAGGTCAGAGAAATGTGGGTGGTGTTGGCCGGCCTGAGCCAGAGATGGATAAAGAGAAGATGAGGAGTGCGTGTCTTTCCTGTGCAGTAAAGGAGGGAGGATGGAGGAGCCTCCGGCTACCCCGTGAAGCCCCACCCCTCCGGGGAGGAGCCCGGCTGTCAGGCTGAGGCCACCGCCCTCTTTGTCTCGCCATGGCAACCAGCAGAGCTTCCAGGAGACAAAGAGCGAGACAGAAAGCAGCACGATGCCGCAGAATGTAACGATGACGGAGAGGAGGCTGACAGAGATCTCTGAGAGACAGACAGACAGACAGACAGACAGGCCAATAAATCCATTTTGAGTTGAACTGAGTTGAGGATACAGATTGAAGAAACTGAGAAAGACAGTGAACAAAGGTAAACAAAGGTTAAGACACCAAAAAAGACTGAGAATTCTCAATTCTGATTGGTCAGAAGGTGTTGATTAATGTCCTCTAGTGGCAGCTCTGACAGTAGTGGTTTATAATAATGCTTTCTAATATGATATTGTTTCCATATTAACAGCTCCTTCACGGGGACGTGTAATAATAAACAGATTAAAAACTGCTGATATGGTGACATTTTCTCCAGGGTAAGGAGATGTTTCTGTAAGTTTTATGGAAGTAGTCTTCAGTGCCAGAGCTTTGTAGCAGTCAGGGGTAAAGCTGGAACTTTACGTTCAGTAAATATAGCAAGTTATTCTCACTTGCTCATATTCCAAACCGCTTTATCCACTGTGGGTCGTGGAGAAGCTGGAGCCCGTCCCAGCTGACTCTGGGTGAGAGGCGGGGTTACACCCTGGACAGGTCGCAGGGCTAACACAGAGATGAACAGCCATACGCACTCACATTCACACCTATGGACAATTTAGAGAAGCCAATCAACCTAGTCCGCATGTCTTTGGACTGTGGGAGGAAACCAGAGCACCAAGAGGAAACCCACACAGGCACAAGGAGAAGATGTAAGCTCCACACAGAAAGTCACCCTGGTCGACCCGGGGATTGAACCCGGGATCTTCTGATTATTAAAACTCAGCTACATCTTGACTATAAAGCTCAGTCCAGCACCTGATTTCCTGGTGTTCTAACTGCTACTGAAACAGTAATCCCTCAAACGCTCTACTCAAGAGAAACCTGGCAACCTCAGAGGGCCATTACAACAGAAATATATTTTTTGTGCCCAGAGAGCGAGTGAATGAAAAATACAGAATAAGAGTATATAAGAAAGCGTGTGAGAGGTATAATGATAAACAGAATTTGAACAAAAGGCCAAATTAGAGAGAGAGAGAGAGAGAGAGAGAGAGAGAAATAGAGCTTAGGAAGTGATTGAAAACTGAACAGAAGGACGGAGAAAGCCGGAAACAGGCAATGAGAGAAATATGGAGTCAACAAACTAGAGTAAGAGAGAGAAATGGAAAATAAAACAGATTTGGGTGGGGAATGAAACAAGAAGGAGAGAGACGGGGGGCAGAGGCAAAACTGAATAAAGAGGAATGAAAGGAAAGATAAAGAAAACATATGTAGAACTCTACTCTCTTTAAAGGGTTCTTTAACTGTTCTTTGAATAGTTAAAGATTCTTAGAAAAAGGAAAGAAAGAAAAGAAATAGTTAAAGAAAGATGAAACAGAACTCAAAGAAACACAGAAAGAAAAAGATTTTTTTTAAAAAGTACAAAAGAAAGAAAGAAAGAAAGAAAGAAAGGGTAACAGACATCAAGGAGGGAAGGAATTATATAGGACAGACAGAGCGAAGACTGAGAGAAAAAAAGAGACAGAGTAACAGGATTAGAGAGAGAGAGAAGGTGAGAAACAGCGAATAAGTAATGTCTGTCAGGATGAGAAAAAGAAAAAAAGGAAAGAATAATAGATGAAATAACTATGTTATATATAATAGTTATAAGCGAGGGAGAGAAACTGAGAATGAAAGAAGGAGAGAATCGAAATTTAATGGAAGAGAATCAAAGCCAGACAATAAGAGAGAAACATAGAGATGTAGAAATGCTGAAAAATGAAAGGAAAAATAAGCAGAAGTGGAGATGAAACAGTAGAGATTGCAAGAGAGTGTAATAGAAATAGAGAAAAGAGAGAAATGTGAGGATATACAATGATAAGCGGTGTCACACGCGATCCCAGAGCAGATTTACTGTGTAAAATCACACCGAAAAAATAAAAACAAAACAAACACAAGGCAGAGGGATCCTACAAAATGGAAAACAGGTGCAAACACACTGCACCGGGAAGAGTCAAACTCCATCACTGGGTAAATAATGTCAAAACCAAGATAAAAACCAGGATTAGTGGCATGACTGCTGAACCACAGGAGGCAGATTTCACACAGATCAGTTCAAAAGTCGGGCTATTTCAATAAAAAGCCGTGTGTGTGTGATTCTGAACCAGTCACGTGTCATTTTATAGCTGTATAAGCAACATTGTTAACCAAAACGGTTTCACAGAAACTTCGTTTCAACACTTGGGCTGTTCGTTAGCGTGAGCTCGATTGTGTGTTGTGACTCTGTGCTGTGTAAATGAATCAGCATGACAGTGAGGAGTCTCTGTACTACTGCTTGTTAAAGGTGTAAACTACAACACAAACAATCTGATTTATTTATTTAGAAATAGCCATTATAAGACTATGATTTCATAAAACAATTTCAGGCATAGGTAAAATATTGCAAAAAAAAATCCAAGAAAACAACAATGAGTCGTTCAGGATCCGAAAGAGTTGACTCGTATTGGTGAGCCGAGCCAAATGACCTGACGCACTGAAAAGGGGTGGAATTCCAATCACTATTGTGAACAGTCTAATCAAAAATGCAAAAATTACGAATGGTCTACCTAGCTAAAAAGTAATTTATAAAGTTTTACTTTACATCAGTATAAAAAGTATTACTATAGTCCTGCTTATCTTTGTTCTGTAATTACAGTATATATAATGTATAAATGCAATGAGGTGTTTATTACACATTTTAACATGAATTTAAGCATATGTCAGAAACACACCAAGTTTACTAGGTTTTATATGTGCCTTCGGCTTGTCAAGAGATGAAAAAGTAGAGAGAGAGATGGGGGGGATTAGAGACAGACTGAGGAGACGGATTGTTTCTTTTTTAGGTTCAGATGAGAAAGAGATCCAGGGAATGGAAAAAGAGATGTAGCACTGTGTATGGAAATAACAATTCAGTCCCCCGATAATCCCAAATCCCTGACCGGAATACGGAGAAGTGGAGAACCGGAGAGTGGGTTTATTCCTCGAGGGAATAAAAGACTGCCAGGATGACGAGTCTTTCCACTCAGACGTCTTTCGCCCCCTGATTAAGCCTCTAATATGAGCTTTTAATCACAAGGATTTTTATGACATATTCTGCGGAGTGTGTGAGTGAATAATCGCTGGAGAATGAGAATGGTGTGATAATGTGGTGAGAACTGAAAGTCTGTCTAATGTTCGGAGAGGAAATAAAACATCTCTCTATCAAATGAACAAAGGTTCCGTCTGTGTGGGAACCTTTAACCCTGATGCCTGGTTAAAAAATCATAAATATACTTAAATGCTGTCTTTCTGCCAGTTTATTATAACCGTGATTGAACCAGAGAGGCTACACCCCTTTTACTCCACCTTTTCTGTAACTGACACATGGAGGCCATGCCCCCTTTACTGTGAGTGACACCCCGAGGCCACACCTTATTTGCTGTGACTGACACAGAGACCACTCCTCTTTTGCTGTGATTGACAAGTACATAGGCCATGCCTCCTTTGCTGTGACTGGCACACAGAGGCCACACTTTCTGTGCTTAAAGCATTTTGGAATCCAGCCACTAGGAATCTGACCACACCCCCTCATCTCTCTGGCACCATCCTCCAGGCCACACCCCCTCATCTTTCTGGCACCATCCTCCAGGCCACACCCCCTCATCTCTCTGGCACCATCCTCCAGGCCACACCCCCTCAACTCTCTGGCACCATCCTCCAGGCCACACCCCCTCATCTCTCTGGCACCATCCTCCGGGCCACACCCCTTAATCTCTCTGGCACCATCCTC
>JAQMYM010000008.1:854225-864953 GCA_030014255.1 Parauchenoglanis ngamensis | reverse complement strand
TCCAGTCCGCACCCCCTCATCTCTCTGGCACCATCCTCCAGGCCACACCCCCTCAGCTCTTTGGCACCATCCTCCAGGACACACCCACTCAGCTCTCTGGCACCATCCTCCAGGACACACCCCCTAAGCTCTCAGGCACCATCCTCCAGGACACACCCGCTCAACTCTCTGGCACCATCCTCCAGGCCACACCCCCTTAATATAATTGCATTTAAAACAATTATATAAGACAGGAAAGTAACTGGCTCCGCCCCTTGTTCTCCTGCTGTTCTTTCCATCTTTTTCTCTCTCCATACCTCATTTCCCCCCACCTTTTCACTCCTTTCCCGCCATCTCTGCTTTCTCTCTTCAATTACACACACACACACACACACACACACACACACACACACACACACACACACACAAAATCTATTTCCCTCTTATTGTGTTAGGAGAAAGGAGCTCGCTTTTCTATTTCCATCTCCCCACAACTCCATATCAGTCTTTTCCTTTTGTCTCACTCTTTCTTTTCTTTTCCCCTTCCTCTGTTCCCTTCTTCTTCTTCTTCTTCTTCAGCTCCCTGGCATGTGTGCATGGCATTAATAAAAAAAAAAGAAAGAAAATATATATGATTGAAAATGAATGAAAAATTAAGGCAGTGGTCTGTCGAGCCATGGATGGAGGAAACGAGGGATGACAGGCTGAAAAGAGGACAGAAGGACGGGAAGGGACTGCAGAAGGGATGAAGGAGGGGAACATTTTTAAAATGGAGAGACAGGAGGTAACAGATTGGTGTGAATGTTGAGTTAGATGCGCTGGCCAGCTGGTCAGGATAACGTATTTACTGCACGCTGTCAGGGAGATGGAAAGAGAGTGAGAGATAGTGAAGGAAGGAGGATAATAAAAGCAGTGAGCACTTTCCCTGCAAGACAGAAAGCAAAAGGCACGGACAAGCCAAGTGGACAGTGATGGAGAGGGAAATAAACGCAGCAGGCGAGTCTGAGAGTGTAGAAGTCAGAATAAATCCCTTCTTGCTCTTCGAAAGGGTTAACGCATCGATCCATTGGAGAGGAGAGAGGAAATAAAAAGCACACCAGAGGCAGAAAGCAGCCGGTGGGTTATCCAGCCTAATCGAATGCAACGTATCCAAAATAGTCGAAGCTGTCAAACGTTAACGCATTAAGCTTTTACGCTTACAAGCACAGACGTTTGTGCTCTCGAGATGTACTGTGTATGGCAGCGTCTCCAAATTCTTCTATTTGGATTTGCTTTCCTGGAATAAATCAGTTAGCTAGCTACTGTATGTCACAAACAAACTGCCCATCTAAAAGAAAATGAGTTCATCAGATTTAGTAATTTAGAACAGTCATGAGAATAAAAACTTATGTTCTGAAAGCATGCAGTAATAGTCTGCCCCTTAAAACAGTGTAAAGGGTTACTTTGTTCAAACAAGTATGGGGTTAACTACTATTCAGGAATTACATGAGAGTTACGCAAGGGTTGCATGAGTTATGCGAGAGTTGTGAGAGTTATGTGAGAGTTGTGTGAGAGTTGTGTGAGAGTTATGAGAGAGTTGTGTGAGAGTTATGAGAGACTTGTGTGAGAGTTATGCGAGAGTTGTGTGAGAGTTATGAGAGAGTTGTGTGAGAGTTCTGTGAGAGTTGTGTGAGAGTTATGCAAGAGTTATGTGAATTACATGAGATTTATGTGACAGTTCCTTTTAGTACGTGGGAGTTATGCATGAGTCATTGAGGGTTATTAGAGAGTTTGAGTAAAACAGAGGCCTGCCTCATTAATGCACAATTCTGACATTTTACGTGTTTTTTTTGCTGCTGAAATTCCCTCTACTCAATAAAAGTCTTCTACTCAATAAAAATCTGGAAATCAAATATTTTTTTCAGATTTGTGAATCATGAACAAATTTCAAAAGTACTTTCTGTACTAATAGAAATCTGAAAAGTCAACAGAAAAATGTTTCTTTACCTGTTTTTGTTCACTCACAACCACAACAACTCTGAAGAAGGTTATAAGCTCCGCCCACTTCATCATGTCATGTCATGTCATATATTCATGAAAAGCCTGTTTCCTGATTTCATTGATAATTTTGTCATTATGATATACTGTACATGTCCATTTCCTTCAGAAACCTTACAAAGCACTTTCTCTAAAATGTTGATTATTGTTTTATTTATGTTACATGTTACTGTTATTTCTTCATGTTATTTGTTCCCAAACAAACCGTTCTGTAAAAGTATTTCTGTTGAGAGCATCTTCAATGCGAAAAAAATATTTTAAATCTAAAAAACACCAAGAGCCTAGATTTTTGTTTTTTTATATATCCGCGAATTTGTGTGCATTGAATTAGATGCAGGCTTGTTATATAAATAAATACATTTCATTTTTAAAAAATGTAAGAGTATCAGCCATCAGCTGGCAAAAATTAAATGTGATAAATGTGATTTGCAAAGTTCTTAAACCACAGTGTTTTTTTTTTATTCATGTTCTGAGTTTCCTATATATATATATATATATATATATAAAAACAACACAACATTCATCTTTGAAACTATTTGCATCTTTTTTTAAGGATGGTGCTGTGAAATAAATAAATAACGTTTAATAGTAATGAGAAAGATCACGGCTGTAACCTCACGATGCTCTTGCATAACTGATATAAGCTTATATATCCCCATCTTGTTCCCTGTAAAAAAGTTTTTGCCCCTCCACCATCCTTCATACTTTCTAGAGTATAAAACATAAAGCTGCCCAGAGCTTCAGATGAAGTTCTTGAAGTACTCCTCGTTTAATCCCGCAGTCACTCTCCATATCGCTATCGATAGATGGATGATGGCGATATTGAGTGATTTTACCGTTCTTGTCAGAGAAATATTAGCATGCAGCTTCACTCCATGCCGCACTCCTCTCACCCGAGCCGATCTCTCCTGATCTGATTACCTGAACTTCCTGCACTGTGGTCCATTTAACTCAATTCAGATCTGTATCATGTTCATATCATTATCTACTGAGAGTAAAGGGGACTTTACTGTATTTCTCAGGACTGTCTGAAAAAGAAAAGCACAATCTGAGAATGGTTTTTTTTTGTCATTAAGTAAATGCAAAATATCATGTATAATTCAAAAACACATTATGTAACCTAGGATCCTAACTACGCTCTAATACGTCATCATTTCAATAGTAACAGCTCGTTTACAGGGACGTGTACGAAAGATGCTCTGCATAAACGAATGTTGTGGTGAAATTGTAACTTTTTCTGAAAATTTCCACCATCTTTAGAACAGAGGCATTTACGCTTCTTTCTCGGTAATGAAACAAGCTGCAGTTTTTGTCTTAGTAAATTCAAGAAAAAGAGAAGAGGCTGTTTATAGCCGCTATAATGAAGTCAGAACAGAAATCAGCTTGTTTCACAGACATTCCACAGCATTAAATGTAACTATAAAAAAGCAAAAAGGATCAAGTGTCAATCTTTTATAAGTGAAACTTGTATTCGTTGCTAAACCTCTGTGTGGCGAGAGGAATAAAACACTTGGAGACGAGCTGTTATAGGCAAATAATCAACTTCTCACTGCTTCATCACTCCATCCATCATTGATTGTTCCCACCACATTATCTACTATAATGTCATTTTGAAGGGAACGTATCTAATGCTAACGTTCACAGACAGCTTTGCAAGTGGAAATAAGAAATGAGCATGTTGGGAGGAGTCACAATATTTAGCAGTTTCTCAGTTATCAAGACGTCACATGTCTGCCATCTTGTTTTCTATTGGCTCATACTTCAATCACATGAGATTAAAGTTCACGTAGAAAATCTCGCATGACGCTAAATGAAGCCCGCTGTTAGCTTGTTAGCTTGGGGCAAAATCAATACAGACACATTCTTGGATAAAACCATCCATCCACCGCTTTATCCGTCTGGGTCGCGGGTCTTGGATAAATATTAGTTGAAATGTTTTGGCTTTTGTAAACACAAAATTAAAAATCCTGGACACTTTTGGACCCTGCTGTATCCGTTTCAGTTGCTCTCATCACTTTACTGCCTACACACAAATATCTGAGTCATATTTCTCTCTAATCGTGGTTTAATGTCTAATAACTAAGGTGGGATTAAATGTGAGGTCATTTCCCTTGGGGAGGTATTAATAAACATGCTAATAATGTTAGCCAAAGTGTATTTAGCGCTTTGTAGCACACTGTGAATAAGAACACGTCTCCACTTCCAGACTGCTTCGCTAATTAACACAAGGTGTTCAGCTAAATCAAACCGCTGCTTGTTCTCCTGATAAACAAGGTGTTTTTTTCCATCACGGCCGACTCAATCTAGGTCTCCGTCATTGGTGAGATTGAATTACTCTCATTAGAGTGCGCTATTTCTGGCCTTTCGTGGGATTCAGGACGCATCCAGGTTCCTCCCGGGACGCCCAAGTGCGAGTCTGAGCGCTCCTGCTGCGTTAACTGATGTGTACTCTGTTTCAATTTGCACGGTTGTATTTTTATGCTCGTTCTCCGTTAAATGGAATGCAGAGATCATTCAAGCAAAGTGATTTTGGGCCTCTGCAGTCGAGCGGAGAGCGAGCGCAGAGCTGAAAGCGGTAATGAGTTTGTCTGTGTAAACAGGACTGGTTCCCTTGTGCTACCTGCGCCGCCGTCGTCCATCCAGGCAATACGGATAAATAGCTGAGCTTAATCAAGAGAATGGACTGCTTTTAGCAATCGGCCAATCTAATGCTCTCTGCTGAGATCTCTGTATTGCTGTTCTGTCATGCAGTCATTTGTATGGTTCCTAAATGCTAACCTAGCATGAGTAATGCTGAGAAAGGCTGGGAGAGAAAATTAGCATGATGTATATATATATTTTTTTTTTTTATGCAGAAATGCTATCTTACCCGATATGCAAAAACTGTCATCAATCACAATGATGTAAATGTAGCTAATGTATCAAACTTTAGCATGATTTCACTCCTTTACCACTTTTTCACCAGCAATATTCTGTGCACCATAATTGGAACCATTCTGAGCATTTCTACCAAAAATAATTTGGTTCAGAATTTGGATAAGTTGGTTCCCAGCTGGTTTTTCTTTTCCTGCGTGAACTGTGATGACATCTGCGTCTGTCATTAGTTTGGCGAGCGATGGAGAAAGCGATGAAAAAGGATAAATCAGACATATCAGACAAATCAGAAATATTTTCAATAACAGAACAAAAGCTCGCAGGTTAATCATCTTAATACTACTGCTTACTTCAGTTTTGCATCACTAACTTGAATTAAAATGAAGAGCGTATTCACCCTGCTGTACACCAGTGGTCACCAACCCTCTACCTTCCTCCAGACATAATTGTACCATCCTGACCATCGAATCGTTGCCTTTGTTGTTGATCAGCTAAAAGAGATGTTGTTGGAGATAAAACCTGCAGGAAAGTAGATCTCCAGGAACAGGGTTGGTGAGCACTGCTGTATAGAGTATAGTCATTGAACTTTCCACCTCTACAAAGCTGTGATTCATACTCTGCACTAAAAAGGTGTGAAAGTGTCGTGTCAGGTGTGTCAGATACCCAAAGCATTAACAGTGCCTTTGAGTCATGTTTGTCCTTAATAAAAAATTAAACCTGTCCTATTTATAAGGCAGAACAAGGACCTTCTGACGACCTATTTATCAGGCTAATTTGAAACAGCATGGCACGTGTCCAACTAGCGTTACCATGGTTACCTGTGTCGATATGTCCGTTGCGCCCCGTCATCATGTAGCTGAACTCACGGCAGCTGGCGCTCTGGCTGTATCCTCCCAAGCGGAAGCACAGATCCTCCACCAGCACCAGCGCCTTCTTGCACACGTCTTCTTCCCAATCCCCCGACATCCTCCAATCCGCATCGCACTCCTAACCCCAAAATGCGCCGTAGCCCACACCCGCCCACGCTAATCGGACGGGACCTGTGTGGAAAATGTTAGGCCACTTTTTTCTTTCTTTCAGTTTAGAGGCGGAGAGGCCTTGTTCAAGTTTCTCTTTTGGACCACTTAGTTAATTGGAGCACTTAATGTCTTCCACATCCATCGGTTTTGGAGTCGCATTAATCCTCCTTGGTGACAGCTTCGGGCTCTTTGACCGTGAGGAACGAGAAGAGAAGGACTGCAACAGAAAGTGGATCAAATTTCTCCTGCTTTTCTTTTACATGCTAATTTTTACTATAGACGATTCCGAGGGCACAAAGTCCTTGTCATGGTGAAGTAATGGAATCACTCTGGAATATCCGTGCATGCTGTGGATATTTCTGGCTGTGGGTTTTAGGCTAAAGGCGGAGAAGGTGCTAGAAAGTTTGTTCCTCCGAACAGTGTGAGAGTTGAGTTGAATTCTGGGTCGTGTAGTTCCTCTGGGATGCAATCACTCTTCCGCTTTCCCCATTCAAGAGTTTTTCACAATTCACCGCTGCTTGGGAGGAATGTCTGACGCTGCCTGAGGGACAGAGACAGAGAAAGACAGAGAGAGAGAAAGAATATCATGATGGGCAGTAAAATATAACAAGATACAAATAATAACCACGCTGATCTGCTCAGTATTCAACTCTGATCCTCTGTGGTTCGATCGTCTCAGACGGCGCTGAGGAATGGAGGCATCGTTAGCATATCGGGCTGCCGGACACCGGTGTGTATAATTTGTCTGCATGTCAGACTGCGACTATGACTATGGATCTGAGAGATCTCACTGGTGGTAACGCTTTGCCCTGAGCTCATTCTGTCTAAAGAAACCAGGTCAATGCCCCTCCTGTCTCTCTCCTTTCTTCTTCTTCTTCTTCTTCTTCTTCTACTCTGCACTTCACTTCCTCCCTCTTCTGGCATTTCTCCTCCTGTCAATCTCAGAACAAATCTACTGAGAATAGGGAATGCTAATAACAAAACTCGACACCTGTCCTCTACAAATGCGAATGGTTCGATGAAGACATTTGTAAGAAGCATTTGTTTCCCAGTTAAAGTGCCTCTGTGCCAATTTAGTACAAGACCAAGAGTACAACTATAAGGAAGATATAGGACATTCAGGACAAGATTTGGATCGAGACTTTCTTTCTTTCCTCCTTTCACTCATTAGAAGTTTGCTTAGTGGCATAAAATCTGCTTTCTACCAGGAATTAATGCTTGTACTGTACTGAGAAAAGAAAAGGTTCATGTACAATAATGTTGCATTAATCAATGCTGGCTTTGCCTGATGTTGCTGTCACGGACAAAAACGTCACATCAAAAACTAATATGGTTAAGGGTTGAGGTTGGCAGTTTTAGAATGCCGATGTCTCTCATGTCTCTCATCTGTTTCGTACTTCTTGAAAGAAATTAGTGATTAAAGTCTGAGACGCTGCTACGGTGGTCGTCTATAATCCACCAGTAGGATGATGCCAAGCCTACAGGACAGCTAGAAATATGCTATTGAAGATAGTGACGAATGAAACATGCTAATAGTGATAAAAACATTACTCCTTATTACCTCAAACTCACTTTCAGGAATGTTTGTTATGTTTCGCTTTCTGAACAAGCTAATTTTCGGATCACGCTGTAATCACTGGTTTATCGTTAGAGGATCTTTTTTGCATAATCTGACCTGCAGAACAAACGCTATCACACAGTCGGTTAGAGAAAAGAATCAGGAGATCTTGTACAGTGTGACGAGTCGATAATCTTAAACACTGAAAACACTGAAATCGCTCAACTGGATTAAGGGTATAAAAGCTGCACCCAAAAAGGGTAGTAAAGTTTCTCCTGGTACTGAACACTGGTAGTGAGGTGGGAATAATCCCCGGATGTGATGTCAGAGCACCATGAAAGCACTTTCATAACTATTTAGCGTCACTGGCATGTTTTTGGAAGGAAACCAGTGAACACAGATGAAACCCACGAGTACCTTATTTATGTGAATTTTTTGCAAAAATGAAACAACTTGCAATGTGAAGTTTGACAAATGTGACAACTTTCAAAAAGGAAAAGTTCGTACGAAAAGCTACAAATGATGTCTGCTTGAGGGCAGCACCTGAGGAACGAGCAAACACTACGAAAACCTGTTCCTTTCTCAATGAGCAGCTTCAGGAAAATCATTTAAATGCATTTATGAGGATCTGGGGCCGTATTACATAATCTCCCTAACTTGCAGATCTCATCTTAACTGTTTGGTTACCATGGTAATTAGGGTTTGGACCTGAAGAAAAAAGCTATTATTGATAAACAGTTCCTCAGTCAATGTTTGTTTCCTAACTTGAGACAGGAACATAACGCAAGCTTCCTAACGTACCAAAATCTTAAATAAACCCTCCTAACTTTAGGAGAACCGTTAAGCCGTCCTAACTGTCGCTTTCCCATCACATGGTCTTAGCTAACTTGTTTAATCCGTATGGCTGCTCTTTTACATGTTGGTTTTTGGACAACCAGTGAAACATGCTGAAGGTACTCACTGAGAGGCGTGCGGCTGACCCCAATGATGTGTTGAGGTTTGATGACAAAGCGCTCATTTGTGGATACAGGCGACCCTGATCCAACGTGAAGTCGACATTGCAGTTAGCGTTGTGGTGAAATTTCCAAAAAGAACATCATTGGATTTGTCTTCAAATAACACAACACATCTAACACATCTGTCTTGAAGTTAAGTCCCCGTCGTTGTTTATGTTCCATTTCCATTTCCAAAAATTATCTTCCATCATTTTTTTTGTGTCAGTGAGAAAATGTAATGGGTTACAAAACAGCTCGTAGAAATGAGATGAGAAATGTAGCATTATTTGCTAGGTAACGGACTTTAAAGTTGATAACCGACGTTGGATTGAATATTTTGGATTTCCTAACCTGAGATGAGATATGAGGAAGTAAGATAAGATAGGATTCCTGAAGTTAGTTTGGATTTGCTTCTGTAACACCAAATTGGGAAAAATCCTGTCTTGTACTCTTCCTATCTTAACTTAAGACTTAAATTTGAAAGTTTCAGTATAAATGCGCCCTGCTATAGAATCTTCTTTTAGAAAGAAGGTTTTGCTGATGCCATTTTTTTTGACATGATGATCAGTGTTGTTCAAAAGTTTGGCTCGTTCTTTGCTATTAGTGAACGTTCTCAAACATTTTCAAACGTTTGCTTTAGGTTCACTGAGAACACACAGAAACGGTCTGAGGAGGTAGTTCCCGGCGGGCAAACGCGGATGCTGGTCTCAAGGTTAGAGTTTGAATGGAACAATTTGGAAAGAAAACGTGTTGGTCTCGAACATGGCCTCTGTTAGCCGAATTTGAACGCACCACTGATCTCAGTCTGCCATGTGACGAGTCCTGGTGCAGGGATTAAGGTGATGATATACAGTACATCACTCGAAGGATAGATGCACCACCTAGGTCAGAGTCATCACTGACCCTGAACTTGTGACCACACTCTCTAAATAATTTTATCCGTGCAAGGCTCTAGGAGAAGGTTCTCACTCTCTGCTCAGTCAGCGTGTCAGTCCCGTCTTTCAGCCTGAATTTCAATTCAAAAGAAAAACTCAATGTGTCAGCAGTTATCCTGTAACTAAGCGTGGAATGATGTGACACACTGACAGGATGATAAACGTACGAACGGGTACAATTACACATCTGCTTCCAGGGTTCAAAGATCACATTAAAGAAAAAAATCCACATGACTTGCGTATCAGTGTTATAGTGTCATATCAGTATAATTAATGCGTGATATTTCCTACATTGCCCACTACCTGCTGATTACAGTGCACCGGGGCATCATCTCTACCTAAAGTGAGCGATGCGGCGGCGCTTTAGTCTTTTAGTCTGTCCAGCTCTCTCACCTCTTCATCTGTACACTGTGCTCAAACAGATCAGCTTCCAAAACTTTAATATCCCTGGTTATCACCATCGCACTCGGGCTCGCTAACTAGCCAAGCCGAGGTTTCTGTAGTATCGCTGCATTGCATTCTGGGACGTTGAATCTAGCATTTGTTCTGACGTCTCAAAGAGTTTTACTCTGGATTTCTTGTTAATGTAGCGTTCAACGTCACTGGAAAACACTAAGCAAGAAAGCAAGTTTTGTTTTTAGGAGCTAATGGGAAATAACACTGGAAAATACATCACCAGCCAACAAATCAACACCAGGAAACACTAAACACAGCAAACGATTTTCAACAAAAAGCTACTGAATGTGTTTCAGGGTGGAGCTTAACTTTAAATGGGACTCTTGTTTCTCTGAAGACAACATCTACAGTCTGCACTGAAGCTCTTCTTCCTCTGTTATCTTCCTCCTCTGTCAATTTATCAATCAGTCAAGGGCTTTAATGCGTGATGGACGAGCTCTGGGTCCAGCTTTTCTCTCTCTCTCTCTCTCTCTCTCTCCGTGCTCAATAAGCGTCGCTCTATGAAGCCGACTAAAAGAAACTCTGACATTCATTTCTGTCCATCAGACTTCCTGTCTATTGTAAAAACTAGAGCGCATTAAAAAGCCCCCACCCTTCACACACACTCACACACTCACACACAAACACACAAACACACAAACACACACACACACACACACACACACTCACACGTACGTACACACACATGCACACACACACTTCATTTCCATATCAGTAAATCAGACTGACTTTAAAATGCTGCGTATCTCAACCTGAAAGATGGCCGCTTGGCACCAGAACCAGTGGCGACCGGCCAGGAACGAGAGAGAGAGAGAGAGAGAGAGAGAGAGAGAGAGAGAGAGAGAGAGAGAGAGAGAGAGAGAGAGAGAGAGAGA
>JAQMYM010000008.1:827328-840671 GCA_030014255.1 Parauchenoglanis ngamensis | reverse complement strand
CACACACACACACACACACACACACACACACACACACACACACACACACACACACACACACACACACACACTGTTTGGCAGGATGCGCGCTCTCTCTCTCCGGGGACTATTACAAGAAAAGGCTGGAGTGGAGATATTGACCTCTTGGCAGAGTGATTTGAGTTTTCGGGCTGGTAAAGATTTTCAGGCCTGTAAAGATATTTATGCTAATAAATCTTCAGGCTAGCATTAAAGCGTGTCAGATTTTTTGGGGCTGGTAAAGGTACTCAAGTTATAAAACATTTTTACAAACATGTAAAGCATACTGGATCTCAGTAACAGCAGACTGGGAAATGTGTTCTGGTCTGTGAAGATGAAGGGCTGGTGGGAGAGTTTCGAGCAGGAAAGATGGCAGGGTTGTTAAAATGTTTAAGCCAGTAAGGACGCTTCAGCCTTTAAAGGTGCGCTTGGGTGAAAAAAAGGTTTTGCCCCGGAAAAGATGTTTAGGTTATTAAAGACGTTTGGGCTTTAAAGATGCTTGGATAAAAAACAATGTTTTGGCCAAGAAAATGATTTTGAGCTTGTACCAAGATTCTCATTATTAAGAGTATTTAGCTGTTTGTGCCAGTAAAGATCTCTGGGCTTTTGAAGTTGTTGCGCTGATAAAGATGTTCGGGCCAGTAAACATTGGGTTGGTTTGTATGCCTGAGCTTGGGAAGATATTTAACATCTGCACATCTCTGTTAAATTGGATTTTTTTTTTGTTTTTTTTCATTTTCATTTTTCCTCCTGCAACCTTTCTGTTTGTTTTTCACTTGAGTTTTTGTTGGTTGCTATAACACGTATGGGCACGTGGAAACCTGCAAAACCTCCGCAATTTCACAGTTACTGATCACTTTAAAACCCATTCCCAACTTTTTCTTCATTCACGTCATACAGCTGTGCGTGAGACGGCCGAAGCCGGTTCAGGAATGTTACATAAGCAATAACCATACAAAAACCGAATGGATTGGTCGAAAGAATTTAAAATATAAATCCCTTGACAAAATATCTTTAAGTTCAGGTTACAGTGTTAGATCCATGGCCTAGGATGTCGCCCGATTGTTTTTGGAATATCAATGGCATCAAAAATGGTGACCCACTACTTGAAGCAGAGGATTCTGGGAAGGGTGAGCTGGCCACTTTAAAGATATGTTTGGCCTGTAAAACATGTTTGGGCCAAACTGTAAAACAGTATGTATGGGCCAACGAAGCTGTTTAGGCCAATATCAGTCAAGATATTCAAGATATTCAATATTCAATCAAGATACCAAGGCTGGTAAAATGTCTGAACTTATTAAATATTAGATAATATTACTGGACTGGTTGGTGGATTTTAGGTTGGTGAAATGTTTGAGCTGATAAAGTTTTTTTCAGTACATGAAAGTTGTTTGGGACAGTAAAGATTTTTGGGGTTTTAATCAATAAAGATTTCCCATAAAGGTTTTTAAGCTAAATCATTCTTCTGTGGCAGTACAGATATTGGGACAATGACAATCTTTTTTAGTAATAGTGTTTAGGCAAATGAACTTATTTGTGTCAGTGAAGAGTTTTGGGTTTGTTGTTTTCAGGTTGTTAAGCCAATTAAGACTTCTGGGGCAGTACAGTAATACGTTTTATGTTCTTGATGCTTGTTGGGTCAGGAAAGATGAGGCCAGTGTTAAAGTGCTTAAAGGTAAGATGCTTGGGCTAGAAAAGATTCAAAAGCTAATAAATGATGCTTGCACTTGGGCTGGTCCATATGGTCAGGTTGGTAAAGCTGTTTTGGCTAATAAAGATGTACAGGCTTTTAAGGTGATTAGGACTTATAGACTAGTACAGATTGAAGGATGAAATGAAATCAGTTATGAAACATAATGAATATATAATGATAACTGTAACTTAGTTTAAAGGTGATCTGTATCTCATATATGGAAGAAATGTCAGGAACAACAAAATACAGTCTATAAGATCACTTTGTGTTACTTACAGCACACTTGTCACTAGAGGAAATCCTGTGCGAGACGTTCGGGGTGCTAAGATTTTTGTGCCGGTTCAGACTTTTGGTGCCGGTTCAGACTTTGCTAGCCCAATAAAGAACGGAGAAAGACATCTGACATCAGTGTCACGGAGATGTCTGTCACAATCTGATGATCCATGTTAACCACATTTCCATCCAGTAACAGCAGCTGACTCGGTTCATTCCTTTTTGCCCTGTTACCATGACGACTGTCACCCACCTCTCTTTCCTTCATACTTTCTTGCATATCTTTGCCATGACTCTCTCTCTCTCTCTCTCTCTCTCTCTCTCACTCACTCACTACACCCCTTCACCCACATTAGGCCCCCTACGTGCTCATTCATTCTCTACATCTTCTCTCATTTACTCCACTGTTCTGCCATTTCGTTTTTTCCTCCACCTAATTCAACCCTGTCTGAGACTTCATTTCTTTTTTATGGTTGTTGTTGCTTGAGAAACAGATTCATTTCCTTCCTCATTAGAATCTAGTGTAAAATATTTATGCACAGTTCCAAATGGAAATGTCAGAACCAGACTGGATGTCTGCGGTGTAGCTGAGCACTGCAGCTGTCTGAAACTGGACCTTACATCTCTGAGGTTTTCTGATTCAGACTTGAAGTACACAACCCGGCTTATAAAACAGACCAGATTTAAAAACAAACAAATAGGATTATGACTTGAAAGGACTCACTTGAAATATCTGAATTATAACTGGGTCTCACGTGCCACTGCCAAAGATCTGAAGCCAAGACTCAGTTCTCTAAGGGTTTCTAATTCACACCAACTTCGTCTAGTTCAGAGTTAAATCTCTGGTGACATCAGGATTTATCTAAACTGGATTCTTGCCACTTGTGTTGTAGATCAGACTGATGCAGTCTAAAGTCTCTCTGGTTGTTTGGCTCGAATGGCTTCAATTCCTGTCTCTGAAGGTGTCACTCAGACCTACACTGCCTATGCTCAAAATTGCAGAAATTTAGGAGTCTTGGATTGCTTGACTCGGACTGAATGAGACCGGGTCTGATTCAGTCTGACTGATTTAGAATCAAGTGTCTGACTGAAAGAAACTAGGTTCAGGCTTCATGGGCTGGTAAATATTTTTTGGGGGCAGGAAAATGGCCAGACTGGACTGATGCAGATCAACTTTGATTCAGGTCTCTGGGGCTGTGACTCAGTTTCACAAGACTCACACCTTCAGTAGGTCTCCAGGTCCACCTGAGTGGTCTGATTCAGACTAATAAAGACTCTTGATCTGGGAACGTTTTCTGGGTAAGAATAAAATGGCCAGATTGGACTGATGCAGACTGAATTCACTTGGGCTGTTTAACTCTGATCTGCCCTACTGAAGAGTTACATCATTCACTCAGACCTGACTCCTGACTTACCTGACTTAGAGTGACTCATATGTTTTCAACTCAGATATTTGGACCTGGCAGGACTAAATTGGAATTAGGTCTTTGTTACGACCTATTTTAAGCTGGGCTGCAACCTACGAAGGAATAAAGGGGTAGCAAGACCAAAAGTGGTTTACTTTCTACATTTATTTTCTTTTTCTTTTCAGGAAGTGGTTTTAAGCTTCAGAGACCAACCAGGCCAAAATAATGAACAATGTAGTGAATAATGAAATTGCTTTTAACTATATACAAATATATATGAATGAACTAGTAAACCGAACAAAAAAAAGGAAACAAAAATATAGTGTGTGCATTAAAGATGGGGAAAATGCTCTCTCAGGAACATGACAGCAAGGCATCAAGGACCATTTGAAACTAATCAAACTTTTGTTTCCTGTCTTCTAAGGTGCCTTCAAACTGCCCCCAGGTGAAGGTACCACAGATGTATAATCAGTGCTGCCTTTTTGCCTATAAATCTGTGCAGTAGCTCCCTCAAGCATTAGAAAAAATAAAAAAAGATGGTGGACCAAGCTCACAGAAAAGTGAATTTGTATACAAATATTTGGGGTCGTTTTTTTTTTCACTTAGATTTTTGAAAAGTTACCAAGAAATAAACATTGTTCTATCCTAAAACCCTGCAAATGTAACTAGGTTGTTTGTAAATTTGTAAATTTGTTTGATATGAATTGTGATACATCTCATAGCCAATTAGCTAACATTAGGTTAATTACACATACAAGCATCGTTAGAAAATGCCTTCAGACAAAAGTCCTGCTTTATGAGACTCCTGTCTCTTACATCAGCGAGGCAACAAGGCAGCAACCTTCTGTTTTGAACACAGCCAATGTCTTCCCTCACCAAAAGAACAAAACAGATTAAACATAAAGGGTGTCAAATTCCTATTAACCACTATTTACAATGTACTCTTTACCAAAGGGGTTATAGGTGTGTTTGTGTATATGTGTGTGTGTGTGTGTGTGTGTGTGTGTCATTTACAAGATATATATAAATGCAACAACCAAACACAAAGGGCAAAACAGAGTGAGTTCAATGTCTGACCAACCAATCACAAAGCAGGAGGCGGGTGCAAGGTGTAGGCGAGTCGCAACCTTCCAGTGACAAACCAGCTGCTGAAACATGATGACCTGGACCTGAAAGGAGAGCAGACTAAAGAACCCATCTCCCCACCAACATATACACACACTGATAACATACCGAATGGACAGATATACAACCAAGACTGTAACTGTCTTTTGGGTCTGATCTGGACTCTAGTGTTGTCTGATTCAATTTTAGAATTACCTGGACTGACTCAGGGTGGATATCTTGGGTCTCCTGTTTCAATATGACAAAGAAGAACAGAATCTTGGGAGTCTTGGGTGTCTGACTCCAAATATAAAGGAATCGTGTCTCTTCAGACTCATAGTTCTGGGTGTTTGACTCAGACTCCAAAGATATCTCTCAGATTGTTTGAGTCGGACTGATGTTGGTAAGGGTTTCATAAGCAGTTTGACTTGGGCTGTGTTCACAAGTGACACAGAACCCAATTTGTTGTTTTTGTTTCAAAGCATGTGACTGCTACCTGCTAGCTCTCTGTGCAGCAAGACTGCTACAAAGCCACTGTCAGTGATCCCTTCCAAGCCCAACTCCAATTTTTTCAAGATTTTGTGGACACAAAAATCCCATCTTTTCAATTCCTGCCTGACTCACTTTCATATGTGGTCCTAGATCATATATACTGTACATATCTTATAGATGGCCATGTGACATGGATGAGAACTCAGAATGAAGGCGAATGTGCCATCATCATCATCCAACACCAGAACCACAATGGAGGACAGCAACAGCGACAAAAACGGAGTGCAATAAAACAGTTGCCCAAGAAGCTGAAGTGTGCTTTGGGGCTTATGGACGACACGTCTGTTCTCATGAAAGACAGGTATTTCAGGGTCGTTTGCTGTTACAAATGTAATGCGTCAAGATCCAACCTGTGCAAAGAAGACTGTAATGTGAGTGTAGCACTGGACTGGACTGGGCCAGATTTAGATCTTTCAAGCTCTTTGGAATTGACTGACTCAGGTTAGAGTCTCTGGGGCTGTTTGACTCAGACTGACTCAGAGTCAGGCCTTTTGAGCTGTTTGATGGTGAATGACTCATTCCCAGTCTGCTTGTGTTCATTAAAATGCAAGTGCAAGCATGGGTCTGGTTATGAATATGACATCAAGAGAAAAGCCGTGATGTTCACTTCAGAATAAGGCGGCGTGCATGCAGGGTGGCTGAACATGCTCGGGTTCCTGTAGAACCAGTCGACCTTTGGGTCTCGTACACACCGGTATGATCTGATTTCTCCTTTCCTCCATCTACCTAAAATGCTTATGAAGTCTTTTACGGTCTCTTTGTGAGAGTGTGTATGTGTGTGAGGGCACGATTGAGTCAAAGGGAGAGCGTCTTGCAGTCGCCTCTTGACATTTTCTCTTAAGAGACACTGCTGAGGCTCAGACATTCTAAGAGGATGCTGGGTTAGCATCAGACGGGTACATGTGTGTTTCTCTTCCTCTTTGATTCACCTCATACCTCATGGCGCTATAGTTACACACTCCTGGTGTGCAGATTTGAAAAGCTGATGCGTTGGATCCTGTACAGGCTTGGCAGGCTTGACCGTAAAGCACTCTACCTTCCTTGGGAGAGGAATAAGAGGCACAGAGCGTTCCAGCAAGAAGAGAGAGAGAAAGAATGAAAGTGATTCGAGTGCCACATAGGCCTTACTAACTGAAACTCAAACCCACACTGCAATAAAAAGCAGAGGTCTTACTATGATATAGCTTCTACACTTCTACCCTGCTGGGAAACATCACAAAGTTAGTCAAGGACAAAGAAACTGGAAAAGGGAAGTGTGTGATCATAGGGATGAAAGCAAGGGCGAAGGAATGACGAGAGCAGAAACCCCAAACAGCAGGAGGAAGACGAGGAGGAGGATGACAGTGGTGTAAATCTTGTTAGAAATGTTTGAAAAGAGAAGTGCAGGAGGTACCGAGGGATGTGGAGGAGGAAGAAGAGGAGGAAGAGAAGATGGAGCGCTGAAACTTTGGGGAATGAAGGAAAAAATAATGGTCCAACTGTGTTTATTTGTTGTGATGTTGGCACTTGGCTTCTGGAGCTAATGAGAAGCAATTAGACAGCTGCTAATTAAGCATGACCGCCGGAGTGTGACTAAGACTACAGGGGAAAGAAGAACAGAGAGATGGAGCGAGAGAAAGCGGGAGAGAGAGAGAGAGACAGAGAGACAGAGGGAGAGAAATATCAATGAAGGATGGAGGAAAGTGACAGGGGAGAAATAAGAAGCTGAAGGGGAGAGGGCCTAAAGTGTATAAATACACAGTATACGTGACATTTTATTTCTCAGCTGTGTCGTGCATTTCTGATAAAATACTGAGTGACGGCGTGATGAGATGAAGCACAGTTACTGTTACTACGCCAACGTTAATTGTTTTCCTACAACGGCATGTCCTGAAGGGGTTTATTCCTCTTACACCACAGCAACTTTTTATTTATTAAAGATGAACACGTTATATATTTATTGCGGTTTTCACTACTGTTAGAGCAGCTAAAACCAGCCTGATATATAAACATATAAACCTGTTACAGAGAAACCACAATGAAGTGTAAATTCTTCTGTCCTGAAGATGTCAGAAAGCCTGAAGTTCCAGCTTTACCTCTGACTGTTACACAGCGCTGACACTGGAGACTCCTTCCATAAGCGACGCATAAAGTCCCTGTGAATGAGCCGTTACTATAGAAACGATAATCTGTCAGAACGAGCACATTAAACATACATAAAGCAGTGATGTGCAGCTGCACTACTGTCAGAGCCGCTGTTATAGAGAATTAATCACCACCTCCTGACCAGTCAGAACGCAGCATTCAACAGCGCCATGGTGTAAATGGGTACTTTTATTCAACTTGAATCACAATTTTCAGGTCTCTTGCTATTTTAGATTTCAGCAGCATTTCTAGATGATGGTTGTTATTCTCTACAGCTCTGTTCCAGCTTGTTTGTTTGTGTAAGGCTTGTGTGAGCGTGTTTGAGAGTTATGAATGAGGACGCAACTTTTAAGCTTGACAGGAAAGAGAACTGTTTCTAAATCTTGCTGTTAGTTTTCATGGAGTTTCGATATAAAATCATCATTAAATGAACACAGACTACTGTTTTGTAGCTAAATAAAGAAACTGAACAACATTTAACCGTTTTATTGCTGAGACGAAAATGGAGTTGCTTACTGAAAATGGAATTGACCTCAGCGTGCTGTTTACACACGTCTCACACACGGCACACGCTTCGAGCCCCGGCTACCTGCAGCTCAGCTTTTCAGACAGCGCAGCGTGTCCAATACAGGACGACTCCGAAATTCTGAGGAAAATAAAGAGGTTGAAGCGTGTGTGTGCACGTGTGTGTGTGTGTGTGCGTGTGTGTGACAGATATATATAATTTATATTGACATCCTCTAAAATAAACCATGCATCAGGAATAAAACACTGTGCAGCATGCAGCTACAGTAAAATAATCAATGACGGAGTGCTGCGATGAAGATTTTCTCACTTACCGCCTTTTTTCTCTCTAGAAGAAGATGTGTAAACTCCTGGAGAAGATGTCGGAAAACTCAAGTTATTCAGCGTTACCTCTGACTGTTACAGAGCGCTGACACTGGAGACTCCTTCCCTAAATGTTACATCATAAACGTCTCTTTACAGATCAATGATTACAGTCAGCTGAAGTCTGATAAAGCTGTGATGTGCAGCTGCGCTACTGTCAGCGCTGCTGTTATAGAGAATTAATCAACACCTCCTGACCAATCAGAGCGCAGCATTTTGACATCTAAACAGCTGTGTGTTACTGTGAATGCACTTCTTACACTCTTCCTAAAAGATCAGGTCTTCATATTATTTGTATGTGAATGCATTCATTAATGCATGACTATCAATGTGTTTATGGTGTGTGTGTGTGTGTGAATGGTCCAGCAGGGAGGGTGTATTCAGTCTCTATCTCTGCGAGAGCTCCTCTCAGCCATCTGGCTCTCAGTGAGGAAGTGATGCTGAAGTAACGATTAACCCTCGACGTGCCGCAGTTCTGCTGTAACGCCCAGAGCCATTCCTCTCTCTCTTTCTTTGTCCTTTAATTTATTCCTCCTCTCCTCAGAGTTGATTCCTTACTCACGGCTCACCGTTTCCCCTCGTGCCCTACTGGGTTGTGTTTGTCGAGTGCGCTTAAGTCTAAAGTTGGAAATATACAAGTAGCTCAGAACGAGAAGCAGCAAACAAATGTAAACAAAATATTCCGTGACATCACTGACTGATTAATAGTAAGAAGGCTACTCATTTCAGCGAGTATCAGAACACATGCACTCGTACTCACACTCAGTCTGAAAAATGATATTAATGCATCTTTACTAAACAAAAGTTTCCCAGCAAAAGCACACTGTGCACTAGCTAGCTACGTATGATATCCAGCTAACTAACTAAATATATCCTGTTTTTTTCCTGCAATACTTAAAATAAGATAAAAGCAGGGACATTGCAACTATTTTCTGGGTGGGTGTGCAGTAAATGCAGGGGGCGGGGCATGGGGCATGGACTAGACATGCAACAGTTCACCCAGTTCATGAATCGATTCAATTCATGATATTGGGTTTACGATTCAGTTATTTAAGAATTTAATAACAAACGTTTTCTTAATAACTTTAATTAGCATTAGAGTTGTGTTACTTCCACTTATGATGACGTCATGTGTATCCTGCTATTGTATGCTGTTCCACCCTCTGCTGTCTAAATAATGCAACTGCAGATAAGAAAAACAGAGCTTAATTACAGTTCATTTTTTATTTCCATCAATCCTAATCGTCATAAATTTGTACCGTGATTTATCAATGCATGACATATCGTTACCCCGTGGTACATTACACATGCCCACATCTCACATGCCCCGTGGTACATTACAGACTACTTTACCCCTCACACCGTTATCACTTCTTTCGCAGTGTCCAATACGGCAGTGCTGATTAGACTGAGCTATTAATGAGCCTGGTCCAAGGCTTTAATTTCAAATAAAGAACAAATTTGTGAAGTATACAGCTAAAAAGAAAACTAGAAAGTAAGATTTAGATGTTTACAAAACATCTTTAGTATCATGGCAATAAAAGAGGCATAGCTTATGTCATGGATTCTCATGTCAATCACTAAACCTTGACAAAATCCTTTAATAAAAAATACAACATGAAAACACTAGGCACATCATAGGAAAGTAGGAAATATTTTAAGCTACTTGAACGAGAGACCATTTCTGACTGAAGGCTGAATATTCATACGGTCAAATATTTCAAAAATAAATTGCATGAAAAAGAACACCAGGCCAAATGAAAATAGATGAAAACAGAGAAACAGGGAGCTGCAGTTCGCTCAGCTGGTGCACACTCTCACACGCTCTCACACGCTCTCACACGCTCTCGCACGCTCTCACACGCTCTCGCACCCTCTCACACGTTCTCACATGCTCTCACACGTTCTCACGCGCTCTCACACGTTCTCGCGCGCTCTCACACGTTCTCGCACGCTCTCACACGTTCTCACACACTCATACACGTTCTCACACACTCTCACACACTCTCACATGTCCTCACGCGTTCTCACGCGCTCTCACACGTTCTCACAGGCTCTCACACGCTCTCACACGGTCTCACGAGCTCTCACGTGCTCTAACACACTCTCAAATGCTCTAACACACTCTCATATGCTCTCACATGTTCTCACGCGCTCTCGCACGCTCTCACACGCTCTCACGCGTGCTCTCACGCACTCTCACGCGCTCTCACACGCTCTCACGCGTTCTCACACGCTCTCACACGTTCTCACACGTTCTCACACATTCTCACACATTCTCACACACTCTCACGCGCTCTCACACGTTCTCACACGGTCTCACACGGTCTCACATGCTCTCACATGCTTTTACTTTTTACTCCAGTATTTTTTAGGCCTTTAACATAATGCCATTTATACTGTCATTGCTCAGACGGAGGTTCGGAAAAGAAATCTAATATCCGGTTTTGTGACATCGTCATGAAGCGTCTCTGGCCTGATTTGACTCCAATTACAGAACACAGTGGCTGCTTTCGTACATGTTGTTTAGCAAATTCATTTAAAAAACTCTTAAACTTTGTTTTATTTTAATCTTTATGTAAAGAAGCTGTGTTTAGACGCTTTCAGACTCAGGGGGTGTGGCCCTGTACCTGTCAGTCTCAGTAAAGGAGGCGTGGCTTCATATCACTGATTGCATACTGCAGTGTGAATCGTGTTCCCTCTGAGAATCGGATTTGTAGCCACTGAACACCCCCATTACTGTATGATGCAACGTTTAAGATGTGGAGGCGTGAGCCATCGTGTCTTCCCCTTCATAAATCAACCAACACATAGCACGGCACACACACACACGCACACACACGCACACGCAACGAGAAGGCTAATGTGCTTTTCTCATACAGCAGTAAATCCTACATCACGAGTGTGACAGGAATTTAAAGCAAAATGCTGATGGAGGACGGAGGCGTGTGTAGAAATCTGTGTCACTGTAAAGAACGATTGGCGGAGGATTCCTCATTCACTGACAGCTTCTTTCTCTCTCTCACACACATGCACACTCTCATTCTCTCCCTCACTCTCTCCATATCTCTCTCCACATGTGTCTGAGGACATTAAGAGGGATTTTATAGTTAATGATGCACAAGCTTACAGGGGCTTGATGGGCACAAACACACCCACATAAATGCACACACACACACACGCACACACACGCACACGCACATCAATGTCGAGAAACTAGTGAAGGGGAATGATGACATACAACAGGGTGCACACACACACACACACACACACACACACTATACCCCCCTACCCCATTTCCTTTTGAAGTGTGGCTGTAGGCAAAAACACTGAGGATAAATGGACTTGCTCTTGGACAGGTGTCACATTTACAACGTGTGTGTGTGTGCGTGTGTGATTCTCCAAATGATGACACAAACTTATTAGTGGGCGGAGCCTATCTGCTATCCTATAAAGCCCTCCAGGGAATTAATCTAGGAAATTGCTCTGGTCTGTATCCTCCAACACGCAGAAATTATTATAATATTACAACGTAACCGAAAAGTGTTGGTCTTTAACAGTAATTACTTTTCATTCAAAAGCGCTGCGAAGCTAATCACCTCGACTTGAGACTTTATTTTCCGTTCGGTCAAAGCTGTGAATAAACACTCTACTGTAGATATGCACAAACCTGTGCAAACATTTGTTTAAGTAAATCCTAAATGATGCACCAAAAAGTTCAGAAACACAGTAAAAGCACAGGTTTGTGTTAATGCACTAGTGATAAATGAGGGTCCAGTAGTTTTGTCCCTAAATTAAAAGCCTGAAAAAGTTTGAGGAATTTTGTATTCGTTTGCTAAAGACTTTGTGCCACATACAAAACTGGCATCTGAATTACTGTTACCATCCCAAAGTTTGTTTAATTTTTCTATAGCAGCACATCCCTGAGTGTTTTATTGCTCTTATTCTGAAGAAGTTAGACCTACAATCTTTTATTTCTTTATTAAAGAACAACACATTTTATGTTTTATCCAATTCATATCAATTGTTGTGAAACATCTGTCAAACAAGTTTGCATTTATGTTATAGTAGCTATAAACAGTCTTTCCCTCACCAGACTCTCTTTATTCTCTCTTATAGTTAATAAGACAAGAAGAAAAAGTGTCACGATTAAACAGCGAAGCCTTTAAAACTTCCAGCTTTACCTCTGACTGTTACAGAGCGGTTACAAGCAGTTACATTAACATCTCCTTACAGAAAACTGATTACACATTTTTAAGCCATTTATATAAAGCCTAATAAATTGAAATAAATGTTGATCTTGGATGCATCTCGATGGCTTTGGGTGACCTACTGACCTGCGTGCATCTGTCCTAAAAGTTTTACTCCTCATACACACTCACACACACACACACACTCACACACACACACACACTGCATTCCAATCTGTCTCTGTGTGTGCTGCCAACCTTTTATTTAATTAGTTTAATTGAGAAGCTAGCGCAGCCATTTTCCTGAGTACCCTTATACCCCAGCCTCCTTGACATGAAAAATAGGGGAGACGGATGAAAGAGTGTCTCATTTCATTCCCGTTTTAACTTTAACACACACTCCGAGCATCTCTGTATGCTTCATGAACACAGAACCGAGCATGACCTGAAAATCGCCCAAACCCAGAGTCTGAAGCTGGACTTTAACCAGTGCTGAGGTTCCTCTCCATCTGCAGGGCTTCTGTGAACTTTTCATGAGGTGTGTTAGGTGCGTTAACTGCAAGAGATCAGAAATAAATACATCGAACTCAAGCTTCGAGACCCCTATAATTTACCTGTCTGGAGACGGCAGCAGTTTAGTAACGACTTGGAGAAAAGTAACTCACAGGTGCTGGTTTGCAGCGTCGCTAACACTTGAGCATTCACCTTCAGACTCGAACACATCGCTGAGGCTAAAAATGTAAAAAAAATAAAATTAAAAAAAAAGGAAGTTTTTGGCAGTTTGCTTACAAGAATGAATTGAAAAATAAAAATTAGTTTTTGCTTCTGGAACACTGTTGCGTGTTTCTTATAGATTTTTTGGGTGCTGATCACGAATATCACATCAACATTTACCCGTCACGTACTGTGTCAAAGAAATCTTCAGTTTTGTCATGATTTTTTCTTATATTTGTTTCCAAACATTTTCGCTCCCGTAAGTGACTTATCAACAGCGGTGTGTGCAGCCTGGGCGTGTCCAGCATGGAATCAGGCCAGGGTGGAAGCTGTTCTGTGGAAGTTGACATCCTGGGCATGCCTGGGCAGGTCTGAACGAGC